>OX401416.1:13407611-13863798 GCA_947846245.1 Cerastoderma edule | reverse complement strand
ATGTAGGTACGACACTGATGGAGAGGACCCATATGGGACCCTTGTCAGTTAATGACTCTAATCTAAATCTAATTATAACAAAGAATCAAGCTCTCAAATGTCAAAGTGGTTTTTCTCTCTAATTCAAACATCTCTGATTAGATTATAGCATAATAACATAATATGATATGCAGCACAGTATTCAGGAAACAAGCACGTTTGACAAAGGTTGGAATTCTTAACATTTCCTCCTTTTATTACTTTGTTTTTCATAGAAAATAGTTATACATATAAACGTTGATGAATTTGGTGTTGCTCACAATTTGTAATTGACATTTCCTTTTTTCTTTTTTGAAAACCTTGGTTTGACAGAGAATGAAGGCAAATAAATCAAGACAGGTTGAAATATAGATTTTTATCATCAATCAGTTCTTTTTTCCCTGTCAGATTACTGCTTCAATTGATTACTATGGGAAAGAATTATTTCAAATGTTACCAATTAAGAATAATCAGTCAGTTAAATG
Source organism: Cerastoderma edule (assembly GCA_947846245.1). NCBI lineage: Eukaryota > Metazoa > Mollusca > Bivalvia > Cardiida > Cardiidae > Cerastoderma > Cerastoderma edule. Next base: position 13,863,295 of record OX401416.1, on the reverse strand, counting down.
TAGCCAGTATTGGCAAAAGATTGATATTTTTTCCTTTTTTTCTTTTAACAGCCAACACTGAAGACTAACTGGTAGGGTAAGGAAGATATAACAACATCAAAATATGCTTGAAGATCACAATCATGGATTTGGTACAATCAAAAACAGATGAAGATTTACATGGACGCCTGAATACCCTAAATCTATAGATATGTTTGACTCATGAACAGTTTTAAAGCTTAGTTTTCTCTTCAAAAGACTATTTCAAGGATAGTGTTTAGTGTTATTTGAAGCTGATAACACCAAATGACAATAATATAGAAAAACTGTGATGGACTATGGAATATTCTATATTGATAACAATGTCACATATGTCTTATGGTACTCATTTTCTTTTCTTTTGTTTCAAGAAGCCTTAAAAAATTAACCTTTTCCCAAACAACAAAATTTCGACTCTCACAAATTGAAAGAGTTTGCAGACGGCATTCCAAAATGTGACGAAATTGAACAATATTTTTCAGGAAAAGCAGAAAACCTTGTGGGAAAAGGAAAAATTACTCGTTGCAATCAATTTCTCCTTTTCCCACAATGTTTTCTAAAGTCATCTGCAGTAAAGTCGTCAAATGTCGTTATTGTTTGGGAAAGGGTTAATCAAATTTATGAGACAAAAAGCATGCCCATACTATATTTAGACAGTTTAGTCAGCCTGCAGCATACCAGTAGAAGACAGAAACTTGTCATTACTTTAATTTCTTTTCTTACAATTGCATGTGTATGAATTATTCAATGAAACAAAGATGCGAGTTTAGTTTAAATTTCAAGCATACGTCAGTGTAAAGTGATTGTTCTCCTTCAGTATCCATGGTAACCCCTTAATTTTCAACACAAATTTTTAATCAATTATGGCAAAGGGTAATTGGCTCGCCTTGTCACAATTGTTCTATTCATTGGTCAAAGAAACTTTTAATTATATCTGTTATTGCTTTAAATTTCAAACAATATTTTGGAAAAAATGGATAAACGTCTTGAGGATGTATGTCATAGATATCATAGGTTTTTTTTTTTCAAATTATGAAGATCAGGAAATGTTGGCATCAAACATGAAAATAATGTTCCAAGATCAAGCAGTGACTTCATGTTTTCAATCAATGTGTTAGAGCAAGGAATTTGACTACATGAACAAATGCTGTCTGCTGATTTTCACTTATGTCTTTTAACTACATTTTATTAATAGTTAATTGCATATCATTTTTTTGCATTTTTTGTTCTTTATGTTCTTTGATAGATAAACACATATAAAAAAGCAGTGTTTTATGTGTGAAAAAGTTAATAAAATATTAATCAAAATTTATACAATCTTTTACTTTTATTTTAAAGTTAAACAAAAAACCATTTGGCTACAACAGAGCTATTTGTTGAATTTGAATGATCCTTTGGAGATCTGCTAAGCAATTTATTTGGGATTTCCTTATCTACAGTAAAGAACAATTCAAACAAATACCTGATTGGCTTTCTATATGATGTAATTTAGTTACCTTAGAATGTACAAGCAAATGAGTATGTTGTTGAATATTGTCTGATACTATTAACCCAAATGACCCTTCTTCATCACCAAATGACATGTTGTTGGTTCTCATGATAATTTAACCCTTTCCCAAACAACAATTTTTTGACTGTACCAAATTGAAAGAGTTTGCAGACAACATTTCAAAATGTGATGAAATTGGAAAATAATCTTCTGATAGGCCTGAAAACATTGTGGGAAAAGGAAAAATTGCTCGTCACAAGCAATTTCTCTTTCCCTCAATGTTTTCTAAAGTCCTCTGCAACAAAGAGGTCAAATGTCGTTATTGTTTTGGAATGGGTTAATTCAGTACCTACAACACATACTTTTGTGAAGAAAATTCTATGATTTCATGTAGAGACAGACGTGTGGTTCAAATATTGTAGTTTGGTGGTTCTGACATTGCATGAGCAGTTTGTCCTTACATGATGAATGTCTCATTATTGATGAAAGGCCCCCATACATAGCCCAAGCAAGCTAAACTTATACCCATATAAAATATATACCATCAAAAACGTTTAACAGGAGTCTGCAAGGAGACTTATCCTTTTACTGAGACCTATCTAAATGTGACAAAGATTACAGCTTTGTTACAAAACGAGTATTTGAAAAGTTGTACTCTGAATTGAGATTGAAACACATATTCATTAATATGTAAGTTTTTCACAAAATCCATGCCATTGAGTTGAGAGAGCGGTCTAGAGGCATTGCCTTAGTTCATATTAAAGAAGAAAAAAACTTTTGGATCAATAGATTGCTATTTTAATGGTTACACCCAGCAATCAAGCAAATCGCGTGCATCTCATGTGGTTTAGTGTGTCGAGATAATCATTCTCATTCCGCCAAATAAACTTTGAAAGGGAGGTAACTGCCATATGGAGAGAAAATGGCGGACAGCATGAATTCAAGAAAATACCGGGAGGTTTATGTTCCCAACTCAACAACGATAAAATGGAAAGAAATAACATTGAATACAGGTTTACAAAATTCTCTTTACAAATGACATATATTTGTCAATATCGATATTCATGCGGGATCGTCTTGTTATTCGAGCCTTCACATTGCCAATGAAATTCGAATCTGAAAGTAAGATTGCCGGCCAAGTGCAATCCTAACCTTCATTATGAGCTAATTTACTGTAGAAATTAAACCAATTGAATCCTAATATACCTGTCGTTTGTAAATTATTGTTTCCTTGATATGACATGATATTGTTTTGACACTGTCAACTAGTACACACAGTGTTGATTAATTCAAAATTGTGAAAAAGGAAATGTTGTAACAGCCCAACAAAGACTGAAGGAGACCTCCCTGTTAAGACCCCCTCATAACATTCACATTTGCTAGTGAAATCACTGGTGTTTTCTGGTTATAAAGCATGGGCTTAGCTGCTTGAATCAGAGACCACCACAAGGAATAAGGAAATCCTTGCCATTATAAAGATGAAACAATACTTGTTCTGTTAGCAAATTGTAGAGAATCCTCATTTTAACTTAAGCACTGTCAAGATAGAAGTAATTGTATTACCTGGATATGTTGAAATAGTGTCAACAAGCAAAAAAAATAGTGTCAACAAGCTAAAAAAATAGTGTCAACAGCAATAAAAATAGTGTCAATAACTGTAAAAATAGCGTCAACAACTGAAATAATATTTTCAACTTGTAACTACACAATCTTTAGGATGCAAAATTGACTTTTTGATGTTAAATAACCTATAGAAATAAAAAATGGAAACATAATGCTAGCTTCACCTCACTCCATCAATTGGGTCAGTATAAGATGCGGATATTTTCGTAGGTCATTTGAAAATGAAAAAACAATGCAAGTAATGCAGCAGATAGCATACATAATCTTAGATATTCATATGGCTAATGCATTAATAATATAATTTTCTATCATTGTTTTCACAAAGTGGTGAAATGAGAGTGTGGTCATGTTTTTACTGACTTACAAAATGTCCGCGTCTTATACTATTTTAGGTATCCATTTTCTTACTACTCATGCTTTTTTACGGTTTATCAAAGTTCATAAAATTCAATTTTAAACTCTAAAAACTGTGTAAAAACACATTGGATTTAATTTTGGACTTGTTGACACTATTATTTCAGTTGTTGACATTATTTCTATAGTTGTTGACACTATTTTTAGCTTGTTGACACTATTTCGACGTACCCATATTATCTTGTGGCTTTGATATGCTCCAACACAGACCAGACATATATCATAACAAGAGGTGAAATTTTTTTACTCAAAACATTTTTTATGATTGCATTATACTAAATTTTAAACAAGGAAGAAAAATGATATCATTCAATTTGAAAGTTTATCACACAATTTTAGGTGTTTGAGAACATAAGGGCTTAGTTGTGTGTTTTAATGATGTTAATCATATCAAAATTGGTGCCATTTGATGCACTCTGTTCCGTAGCTTATGCTGTAATCTTAATCATCTTGGCATTTGCGGTTGACCGTTTGTCAGCATGAATAAGATAGTCCAAATACCTTGTGATTGAGATAGCATTTTAAAGATAACCTCTCCTTTTGTTAGAAGCAAAGCTTTATGCGATTGATATTCTCTAACTTTACAGTATCATTATTCATTATAAAGCTCACTTACTATGTTTGCTTTATTAGCTTTGATTACCAATATATTTCCCAAATATATTGTAGGTGCATCTGCCAGTTCATTACAAGATATAAAGGTAGCAGAAAGCTGTGGTGGTTATACCTATCAGGAGAGTGGGTCTCCACAATCTTATACAAGGAACAGATTCATCTACTGGTATGCTTTACTTTGCCTTATGAAGATAATCAACTTATGTCATGTATCAATTTTTTTTTATTTCATTGTTAAAATAATCCATTCTAAACAATGATAATTATATCAGTGGAAGTAGTGACTTATGCCATTTATTGGCGAAAATGTCTGAGCCATGGCTTAAGCCAGTATTGATTTTTTGGAGGCTCTTTCGTGTTTTTTTTGTTGCAAATGGCTCCAAATGCAATTGAAAGCACGAGCCCTGGCCTTTCATATTTTGTTTGTTATTTGAGACAACCAAAAAGTCATTTGAAACGGGGTCAAATGGGCAGGCGGCAGGCTCCTAATAGTAACCCTTCAAAACATCCTGTGTGTGAATGGCAAACTGATATAAGTACGCAGAGGTCGTATTTGAGGGGTAACCCAAAGTCAAATTGAATGGCGCCTTCTTGCACTTTTTTCAGTATTATTTTGTTGTATGACCAATGTGCAAATAAGAGTTTGAGAAACAAGAACAAGGCAGTTAATTGTCTCTTGGTTAGTATGTCATTACATATACTGTAAGATTTTCAGTAATGATATTGCGACAATAATGTAAGGTGTAATATCAAAAGAGAGCTGTCATAATAATTGCTGTATGGAGAAAGGGGGAGGGTGTAAGCATTCGCTGTTCCTAGGGGATTACAAGTGAAATATTACTGTTACTGAACATTCACCCTATTTCATTTGAAGGCATTTTCTGTGAGTACTATTATTCATATGACAAAAAGACATTCATATTTCATTGTTTTTTACAGGAAAGCATGTAATGATATACTGGAGTTGGTCGAGGAATGTCTTGATGCCGATCTTTTTGCTTCAAAGGTGAAATTTCGATTCACAGACACAGCAATTTTAGGCGGAGTGTCTATCCATGAGACACAAGGCTGTGTAGTTGTACTAGTTCCCACTGTTGCTAGTGTTCACAGACTTGTGTTTCCCCATCCCAGTCGACTTCACAATCATGTAAGTGTACAAGGGTTTGAATGAAGAAATGTTTTGAGTTTTGTTACTAGTAATATTTTGATTGCGAGGTTTTAAATGGAAAGCAAAAATGAAAGACAAATGCAAAGAAAGAAACTTATGAAATTCATCTCGATATGAAGAAGACACTGTTGTAACAAAAGGATTAGTAACTTGTGATATACCAACAATTTTTTTTTGTCACACCAGTTTCCTGAGGTGCTTGCAATAAATTAAATGAAGTAAAAGTTGAGTAAAGAATAAAGAATTTATTATTTTTTTGTGGGGTTGGATGCTGTTTTATAAATGAAATTGTCATATATATGGCAATGACAGTCGATTTCTTGATTTTTTCTTAGTAATCAACAAGTACATGACTTGGAAATAAAGTTTTGCAATGGAACGATTAGCCAAAATCTGGAATTCGAACTGGGACAATATCTTTCTGTGTAGGTTCAAGTTCCAATGACTATATATTTAATGTACACAGGGAGGTTATTCTTCTTGTTGACAAACAGATGGCTTATGTCTATCCAGCTTGACCAGCCTATATGGGTAGTTCAGGGAGGGGTTTTTCTTCATCACAGATAAACTGGGCATTTTAATATAAATGAATATTTTACGAAGCTTTGTAGAACCCAAATTAAACAATAGAATCAAACTGGGCTGTCTGACCTCAAATCTCAGACACAAACACATTCACAACTCGAGTGTTCAATGCAAGACTTTAGTTAGTGCTTCACAAACATGAAGCACTTACTATAGTATTGCATTGAACCCTTGAACTGCAGATCCCAGTGTATATATTACAGGATGCGGGCTATGTTCCTTCAAGTCAGCCATTACCATCCATCTTTCATGATGCCTCCATTGTTAAGTGTATCGACCAGAAGAACACACATATGCTGAACCCCGGGGGCAGCATAACCTCCCATTTCCACACGGCTGCCACATACTACACGGCAGATGGTGAAGGGCTGTTTGCCCTGGCCAGTCACTCGGGCATCATTCTACTGGTTAAAATGCCTCCTCTAGGAATACAAGGTAAGGAAGGTAAAAACATCAAATTAAAGGGATATGAGAGCATGTTTTGTAGACAATAGACTTTTTTCATTATATAACAGGGGCCTTTTAAAGGCATGTCTTTTAGATCAAATTTTACAAAATTAAGCATTAGAAACTTGTACAAAGAAATATAATTGGACCAATAGGCAACATCAACCAGTTTCTTGCAAAGGCTTTACACTAACATTGATGTGCAAAGATGTGGCTTATCTGAGATGTGGCTTATCTGCTTCAAAAAGTAAATCTGTATATACTTTGGTCAAAATCTTTTGTTGTAGTCATTTTTTACATCAAAATAGGATTTTGTAAGAACATATTGTAGTAACTTTTTGGGGCATCCATGGCTTTCTGATTTAGAGTTCTGCAGTTGAAATCACACATCCGCTTTCTGCGTGGGTTTTAAATCCACGAAGCATTTGGATTTCATGAAGGAAAGTCTCCCGGAATGCCGATGATTGCACCAGAGTGACCAGCCTCTATGGGCAGTCAGAAAAGTGGTCTTCCTCAATCATCAAAGTTAGACATGGCAACATCATTGATATAAAGGTTACACGATGTAAAACTGTAACTGCAATCATAATCAGTAACTTTTCCATGTTTGATATTACAGGAATTGTGCAACAATTTGAACTGTCACAGACCTCCATGATGCAGAAACTGTGGACTGGACTTGTGCCTTCTGTAATGAGGTTTGTTTTTTCAGTTTACCTTTAGCCTAGTTTTGAAATGGTTGAGACGTGATACTGGAGACCAGGGTACCGTTTTACTAAACAACTTTTTGCTTAAGTCATAACTGATACACATGGATAGTATCTTCAATGAAAGTACAATATTGCAATGTGACACATCATTGGAAACGTCTTGGAGAGACGATTCCAATGGTGTGTTACTTTGCAATATTGCTTCGCCCAATATTGAAATAAGAGGAATTGTAATTTTAGACTTGCGCAAATCTTAAGTGTAGAATGTTTAGTAAAACGGTACCCAGCAGAGTCAAATGAAAAAGTTCACAAACAAACATACATGCAAAGCCAAAATAAAATAAACGCACATTCAGATAATGATTTGAAAAAAAAGAGGTTTTGATCTTCAGACAAACTTGTTTTTTTTGTTGTTGTCAAAACTGTATGCTTTAGACATGTCAAAAAAAATGTGTTTGCTTATTGGGTTACATGACTCAAGAGTGTTGTGATTATAATGTCCGGTAATGGTTGTTATACAATATTATCAAGAAAACCATATCTTGCATACTTTCGTTTTGTCACCCACTGTTTCTTTCAATATTGGAACAGGATCCTACATGGCCCAGCGGGTACGCTGGTGGTCTTAAAACTTGGGGTCCAGTGTTGAAGCACCTATGGTACCTCTGGTTTTGTAGGAGTGTCTGTTGGCCAGTCAATTCAGAGTCCAGAAAAGCTGTATCATAATTGAAAAAATAATTGACACAGTGTTAAACCCTTTAAAAGCAAACAAAATGTTGGAGCACTCATGTATTCCCATTCAAGTGAATGGGTTGAAATTCACATTAATAGAAGAAAGGCTTAACACTTTTATCACACAAGATGTTTTTATCCCCTTGATCATTCAGAGAAAAACAATAGCATACTTGTGTATAATTTATCTAAGGGGTGGTCAAGACTCCCAGTTGACAGCATGTGAGGTCCTGATAGAATCTATCAAAGGAGAACCCTGCATATTTGCTGTCTGTAAAGATCACCGATTGCGAGTTTGGTCATGTAAAGTAAGTGTATTTTATACTATTTTGAAATTTAATAGAACCATAGTACTGGCATGTTTTTCATATGTTAATTCTTTATTTTATAAGCATGTCCTATTTTGTTGGCATTAGAATGATTTTATCAGGATGATTCAGTTTCATAGGCCTGAGGCCTAGGAAACAGGAGTATTCCTTATGCTATCCTCTTTAGTGTAGGTTCTCATTAGCCCTTAGACTGCTGGGTAATTTTCTAAAAATAAGGTTTTGAAAAGCCGACGTAACAAAACTTTATTTTTAGAAAATTTTTGTAAGTAAGTTTTGTTACGTCTGCTTTTCAAAACCTTAAATATCTGCTTAATTTTGTAGAGATACTCAGAGTAGCAAGCAGGTTAGACAACAGGTCAGCCGCCAATTTACTTGGCGGCTGACCTGGATCTAACCTGTTTGCATAAGGATGAAGTTGATTCCAGCACTATAAAGGTTAGAATGGTCTCTCCCAAATGATTGAAATACATTTAGTCAAAACTGGATTCACCATATACTTTTTGAAATACAGTCATTCATTTTTAAAAAAAATGTGAAGAGTTATTTAGTCTTAAGCTATCTCAATACAGGATGCAATTCATTCAGAAAGCTCTTACTGGATTTTCTACCATATTTTCATAAAGACGATTTTTTCAAGATGCCATATGATATGTTTTACACAATCAGTTTATTCTCATTGACAGAATCATGAGTGTATGATGATATCCAACCTCCTTGATTATACCTCAGAAGGGTCAAAGTTGCAGGCATCTTTTCCAGCCGGTAAGTCTCCATCCTTTTCTTTATTTTTACAAAGATGCTGGAGAAACCAAAGTAATGAAAGCAAAAATTACTCATAATGAGGACTTTTCCTAATTAGGTATTAACAGAGATACTGGAAGGCACATTCAGATTCAGCTTGTTCTTACCTTGTTATTTTGAGAATTTCGCTTGTTTAAAGCTAATTGTCAAAAGAAACTCTGGTCCTCTGTATACATTCAAATGGAAAAGCCCTGAGCAATTTCTTTTTATCACAGTAAAGTAAATCAAAATTTTAAAAAATGTTGGTTTTTTTTCATGTTATATTATTTTTTGACTGTTGCTGTCAGTTCCTCTAATCAAAGAATCCCATTTCTCTGATATCAGAAAAGATTAAATACTTCAATATGATTCAATAAATAGTATTTGGTTACTTTGATTATAGGGTCTGGTCATTCTATAAGGACAGTAACAGGGTTCAGTTTGGGGGAACCAAAGCTTGCAATCCACCTTAACTTCAGTCATTTCAATCAGGTAAGTACTATAGATTTCTCTATTTAAAATGTAAATGAAACAGCTGCAGGATATTTCATTTTTTCCATGTTTAGTCCAGAACAAGTCCTTAAACACATACTTGAAAAAATATATTAGGGTTGTCTTTAAACTTTATACAGCAGATAAAGTTTTGTCATTGAAGTTGGTTTTGTGAAAAAAATTATTGGAATGAATTTTATAAAAGAAAAAGAGAATTTTGATAAAAACAAACATGAACAAACTGATCTTGTTTGATTGAACAGCTTTATTATAAAGACCTTAGTCTGTTGATTTTTTAAACTGTTTTTGTTGAATTTGGATACCTAAAATCAGAAAAAGCCATAAATGCCTTGGTAGAGGGTTCTCCATTTAAATGTTAGAATTAAATTTGTTACTGGTCTGGATAGCTTGGTGGATAGAGCATTCACATGGATTGCAGAGGTGACAGGTTCGAGTCCATATCTAGCTGTATGCTTTTCTCACCTTAGTCACACCAATCACATTGCCATTTAGGAAGCATTTTGAGTAGTGAACTGATTCAAAACCACTGAGATTTACAAAAAGGCAAAGTATCATTGTTAACGATATTTTTTTCTTTTTTCTTGTTTTAGTTTTGTATTCTCCAACTTGCCAAAGAATCTGGTCGCCTTACTGCAAAAGCTATTGATAGCATATACGGACCCCAAGTAAGTTTAACTGTTGTTGTTTTTTCTAAATTTTATTTCAATTAAGGGGATTCTCCACAATTGAGGGCCAAATTTAAAACAACTTCATTTTACACTTCTATATTGAAAAGGCATTGATTTGATAGTAAATAAGATATTTTTTTTTGTGTTTTTTGTCGAGAGTCAGAGATAAATTTCAAACCATTGTGGACATTTTCAATTTAATTAGATGCAATCTGTAGATATCTGAATGAAGGGGTGTCATCAAAAACCTATGCTATGTTTTTATCTTTTTTAATCTTAATCATTTCTTTTAATAGTTTCTATTGTGTAAACATATCTCTGACAAATATTGGAGGCAGGGATTTGTTGAACAATTTTAATGAATACCCTCAATATGAAGTTTAGAAAAGTAGAAAGCAATAAGAAATAAATCTATTCCTCTTCTTTAAGTTTTTTTTCATTTATTTCATTGGGAATGCTAAGTATTATGTTTAAAGGAACACATTATCTGAATTAGAATAAGAGGGTTAACTGTGTGATTTTTATGAACTATGCAGGAAGTTGTATTTTATAGATGCTTTTGTATAGATTAAACAAGAAAATGCCCTGCACTGGATGTCTTATATTTGTTTTTTATCCTCTGGCAGGAGGACCTGATCGACTTTTGTATCACCCCTGACACAATTGTTACCATGTGGACAAACTCTGAGGGAGTGCCTGTCATTAGGACTTTAACTACAGGGTAAGTATGGTTATCTATGTATGGAAAGATCTTTATTTACTCGCTTGGACTGAGGTAACAACTAAATTACATCAAAGTTAACAATTTGAGAAATAAGTTTACCTCATGGCCTATTGGTTATAGAATAGAAAAGAACTTAGTTCACATGGCCCCTCTTTGCGTGGGTTCAAATCTAGGCGACCGCATTTGGTTTTAATGAGATGAAGTTGGACAACTGATGTAAGGATATGCAGATAGTTCTACCAGGCTTTACCATTCTTTATGGGCAGTTGGGTTTGGGGTCTTCCTCCATCATTAAGAGACGGACAATGCAACATAACTGAATTAATCTTAACACAATGTTAATACCCATATAAATAAAATAGTTAAATAAGACTACTGTTACAGTGAGGAAGGTCGGAGTTGTTGGACAGATGCGGAGATGCAGGCACCAGAGGTTGCAGATTTAAACATCCCGGACCACAGTGACCCACGAGAAGTCTATCTCCAGAGATTGTTTCAACCTGGCAGGTTCAGTAGACAAGACATCAGGAAGGCACTCAGTGTGAGTAAATAGCCCAGGTTAATTGCAAATTATAGACAAATTTCACATATGTGAAGAACTTACTATAAAGTCCTGTTCAGAATTCTCTACATGTCAATTGATAGCTCTCTTTGCAATGTTACAACTGTTGGTCTTAGGCTTGTTCCAGCAAGTAGAACAGAATAAATCTTGATTTAAAATTAATTGGAAAACAAACTTAACTTGAGACTTAATAACTTTCGCGAAACCTTTCAGTTCAAGTGTTTCCGTATTATGTACCAATTGAAATTCATTTATCAAACCAGTTATGTAGAAACTATACACACAGTATATAATCCTAACCCTTGGCCATTCATTCTACAGAATCACATGTAAGTTACATCTGCTATTCGATGAATGACCAACTTATCTTTATCAAATGAAGATACCGAATAAAAGGTCATTGCATACAGAGTATTTCAAATAATCACAAATTAAGTTTGTTGAGCAATTCAACCAGGCATTTATCATTGTCAACTGTTTTGTTTTATAGTTACAAGTGTACAGTCAGGCCCTTGAGCAAACACTCATGGGTGATGCTGCCCTTGGTGTAAACACTTTAAGACAAGATGTTACTATTGCTGTAGATGAAGAGGTAGGAGATCATTCTGTTGTAAAATTATTTTGTTTTGAATATTTTGTACGGTCCAAATTGGGAATGACAAGATTATTTAGTATGGGGTTTGTTGGTGTGTCCATTTTGAGCCGAGCATTGAAGTATGATTGAAAAAGTTGATGACACATTGTAAGAATCGAATTAAACAGATAGAGAATAGATGGTTAGTGTCTTGAATGGGAAGTGTTATCAGGCAAGGAGTAGGAAAATCCGGTGAGCTGAAGACGGATGGGATAATAATCTGAAGCTGAACCAAATAACATTTTGTATTCAAAGACACCAACCATCTATTCTTTCATCCTGTTACTTTTATGGATTCTCATAAACAAGAATAAGGAAAACAAGGCATACCAAAAAAGGAAAAAAACACACAGTACTTTAGTTTAAACATACTTTATTGCCAAATATTTTTACAGTGAATTACAAACACAAAATATACAAGTAATTGCAAAAGGATCTGGCCACAAGTTCTCACAACATTAGATTTGGCCATTCCCTTAGAGTAACTTAGTATAGAATGATGTATACATGATGTCATACGTAATGACATACTTATGACATCATGTGACGGCATGTTATTAGTGAAGTACATCACAAATGTAAGACAGCACCTTGTTATCAGTCCCAAAAAGGCATTGGTGACAGGGTAAGGAGAGTTGTTATTTTCACAGATTCGATGCAGCGTGTCAGACTATGAGATGCAGGAAGAGGACTACTATCAGCTACAGTTGGAACAATGGACCAAGTTTTACTCCTGCTGTATCCAGTACCATGAGGTATAGGTCACTACATGTCAATGCGCCTTAAAACACCACTCACAATCATTAAGAATCTTCACATCTTAACCCTTATAGTGCTGGAACCGTCTTCATGCTTATGCAAACAGGTTGGATCCAGGCCAGTCGCCAAGTAAATTGGCGGCTGGCTTGTGATCTAACCTGTTTGCTAATCTGAGTATCTTTTCTCATCAAAATTAAGCAGATATAAAAGGTTTTTGAAAATTTGAGAAAATGATCCAGCGTTCTAAGGGTTAAATGATCATTTAATACTTTAGCAAATAATTTTAGGCGTATGTGCTAAAGATGACTTGAAAATGTTGTGGTGAAAGGAAAAAAGGTTCATTACATGAAATTGCACCTTTTCCCACTATATAACATTCAAAAGTGTTTTCTTCAAACTATTAGGCGATCATTTAAAATTTACCATTTCATTTGTCTAAATGTAAATGCTCATTGGTGGACCTGCAAAATTGGGGTTCCATGTTTTAGCCCAACCGACACAGGTCTTCAGGAGTATCCTTTTGTACGACACTTCAGTATCCTAGCCTAGAACTGTTAAATCTGAGGAAAATCTTAATATGAATGAAAAATTATTGACACAGAATTAAACTTATACTAAGAAAGGAAAGTGCATTTATCTTATGCTTATGAATGTACTATTGCACAAGAAACAGTTAGTTTGTTATAGAGAAAATTTGTGTTGTCCAAAGTATCAGAATACATAGATAATAATGTTAAATCCAATCATCCAGCAGGTCATGATGGTATATGTACTGAGATATACAAACAAATAACAGATATAACCCTACCATTTTAAAACTACAGGGTAAAAAGAAGCAACAAAGAAGTTAGCTATATGATTAGCCATGTTTAATGGGTTGACTCCTCATACATTTATGATAACACTGTTGACCTTTGTTTACTTTTAGGTTGGTGGCAAACTAAAGGGCCTGTTTGCAGACAGTGTTACTGGATTGGTTGTTCTGGTTAGAAAGGTTTGTAGTCATAATCTGATGTGTCTCAATGTTGTATTATAGTTTCCATACTCAGAAGTCATCCATTAATGAATCAGCCTATTGGTTTAAATCCTGATGATTGTGTTTGTTTGTTTTTTTTAAAAGTATTTTTTTTTTTGCATTATGACTATATCAATTTGATTTTTTTTTTTGGAAAAATCAATTATCCTGTGCAGATCAAGAATTTAGTGCATTTTCAAAAGTGAATGACTTACTGAAGTTTCATCATTTAATACAAGATGCTCTCTTGTCCTAGATTGAGTTATGGTTCAAGGCAATTTAACTGTACAGTCATTGTTATGCTAGGATGATGGGATATTTTGTTTTAGTGGGCCGGCGTGGCCCAGTGGTTGGGGGTCCCAGGTTCTGGCCCCCCCCCCACCAACAATTCACTTCAGAGCCCTAGCCTAGTGCTGGTGGATCCAAGAAAGCTGTTTCATTACTGACAAAATGTTAATACAGCGTCAAACGCCATACAAGATAAGATATATTTTCTCTTGTATTCTCCAGGGCTGTATTACATACCTGCGACCATGTGACAAACTAGAGGAGCTGTACTACAGTAGCATGAGAGTGGACCCATCTCCTATCCTGGATATGGAGGGTAATTGTCTTGACAGTTTAAAGCTGCTTGTTTTCACATGAAACAATTTGCAAGTCAAAATACAATGTTGCAGAAACACCAGGAAAAATAGAACTTTAATTTTGCAGTTCATGTATAATAATTTATGAAAAATAGCAGTTGAATGCAAAGTTAATTCAGTAAGTGTCAAGATATCTAAGTATGTACTGTCTGTATACAGTTGATCTTTAAAACTTACTCCTCTTCATATTACACATTAATTTATTGTATACAGACTCTAAATACTTGAATACAAACTTTATTTTATCATTATTTTATGGAGTTTTGTACCTTGTATTTATCATGTTTTACACTGACGGTTTTGTGCAATAGTGAAGCTTGTGCTTCACATGTGTGAAGGACTCACTATAGTGTTGCACTAAATCTCGGGCATACCGGTGTTCTGAACGTAAGCCCAGCCACAATTGACTGGAAGATGTTTTTCCTTTTTCAGATGAGCAGGCAAGACAGGACATCTGGTACATGTATGAGGCCCTTCAGGCTATAAGTCTGGAGATATCTTCAGACGTGGCCTATCAGTTTGAACATGAGCTGAACACAACACAGAGTCCTGATGCAATATGTGGACAGCTTGTCGGCAATCTCTTACTTGAACATCAGTAAGTTAACTGTCTGTTCCTTCCTACTTGTTAATATTGCTCGCAGGCTCACAGCCAAATTGTTTCAGTCTTGAACTAAATAACGTTGATTTTGATATTTTGTATATGAAATACTTGCATGCTAAAATCTTTAATCATTTATGGTTGAATTATGTCCTACGACTTAACCACTGAGCCACTACTATTACTGTAGATGTATATTAACCCAAAATGATTCATTAGTGATTTCCTGTTTCATTTTAGACTGGATGAACAATATGAGGACAGGATTTCTATCGCCTGCCGTTTAAGGCTGATTAGTAACTTTACTGCTATAGTGAACACTATCCTTCAAGCCCTTGATCTGGCTGCAAATACAGAAGTTGATATGTACATGGAGGAGGATAGAGGTAATAACAATGTAAACATTTTGCATGAGAGAGGTTTCTTTAACATAACCCATTCCCCATATGGGAATTAATGACTGGTTAAGATTGAAAGCAACAACAGACCCAAAAAAATAGCAGGAATAAATTTTTATCTGAGTTTGGAAGAAAACATTTATATGATAAAAGGATAGATATCTCATTAGGAGAAATTATTAATTTTTTCACAGCGGTTTCTAGAGGCTTTACCAGAGCTTAGATAAAAGTGAGGTATTAATGAATTATTGGGTATTTTGCAAGTGGCATAAGCCTGTTACGGTAAAATTCGCACAAATTGCTGTGCTTGCAAATTAAACAGCCGATGTACAACTCTATGACACATAACCCTATTTACATAAATAGCACTTGTATATATTTATAATACATCCTTTACCATATAAATGTGTTACTTAATTGCATTGATGTTGAAATTATTGGTTCCGAATATGCTAATGTTTATGCCTTTCTAAACTAAATGCCCGCAGCTGTTGATGAATTTTAGAACCTCATTCATCTTTTCATTATATAAATTTGTAGAATCTAATGTGACGAGACAGTTGAGCCTAAACAAGCTGTTCACGAGTAAGGTTGGAAGTGAGATATTGGGCACATGTGTGGAGCAGTTTTCCCAGACCAGATTCAATATCCTTCGAGACTTGTTTATTCTACAGCATATGGCCATGAGACTTGGCGATCAGGTAACAATGGTGGATTCAGAGGTTTTAGAGTACTGGGTACAGTCTTACTAAATGTCTTATGTTAAAATCTAGATTAAGTTCAAAACAGCATTCCCTCTTATTTCACTATAAAGATAAGCACTTTTTTAAAGTAACCCATCAATGAATAGTCTCTTGGAGAAACTTTTTGTATCACACGAACTATTATTGAAGGTAAATCTCGGCAAACATTTTCCCTCCTTAAGGATGAATATAAAGCACACATACAACAATGCCCAAGACTAAAGAAATTGTCTTTCATAACACGAACAAAGAATATCAGCATAAATGAGGAATAATTTCGTTACAATTTTTTGGAAGTAACCAATTCGACATAAGTATGCTCTCATCCTTTGGTCTAAATTGGTCTATACTTTTTTTTGCAGCTGATGCATGATTGTGAGGATATGGGGTGTAAGGGGTTAGAATATTCATTTGATCATCTATATAAAGGCAAATGTTTAACCAGCTTGCTAACATGCCATATATCTGTATGTACTTCAGGTTGGTATAAATAAAGATGCTGTCATATCAATTAGGAATGATCTATTGCCAACCACCCTGGACCTGTTACGATCGTACATGATCATCAAGTGGTCTGCCCAGACTGTGGCTGTTTGCCCAGAAGCAACCTCATAGTAAGTACTTGCTAGACTAAAGATATTTCTGTTCCTTTTCATTTACATGGTAGGAGAGTGACCATAAGTTATGACCTAATATTAATTAGGATATATGCAAGCTAAATGACCTTAGCTGTCAATGCGCCTTAAAGCACCATTCATTCATTATGAGGAATTGTCCCAGATCATTTGATATTATTTCCCCACACTTAATGAAGTTGGTCTCCAGACTGACCAACAGAATGTGGATGTTTCTAGTGTAGTCGGCAGTTATGTAAGGGTTTTCCTCTGTCCATGAGTTAGGCATTGTCAAATTGTGATGTAAATACTAGGGATGGGAACGAATATTCGAATATTCGAATAGCGGGTCGAATATTCGAATAGCAAAATAGTATTCGAATATTCTATTTTAATGAACCCATATTACTGTATGTTTACCATAAATTTTATTCAAAAATAATGTTGTTTTATTTTTATTTTCTTCCTCTAAACCGATCCCAAATATCAAAGAACGTGCCTAGCTCCCAGGTGCAGTTACGATGTTTTTACAACGTATGTCACACAGTAAAACACCTGTGACAAATTACCACATCTTTTGACAGTTTGCAAAACGATTAATTCCTAAGTGTGAAAGCCGCTTAATCTAACACCTTAATGATCTGCACTTGCTCCTTATTATCCAAAACAAGTCAATCACGCTAATTGACAATTGTCAGTGTCAACCAATCACGTAACTTGTTTGTCGTGAAATTAAACAATTACTCTTTCAATAACCAATCGTAATCATGATTGCATATGCACGAAGACCAATCAAATAATGTGTTAGAAAGTATATTTTTCTTCAGAATAATTTGTCAAACTTATCTTCATTCTAATTTCTACATCTATTCGATAAACAGCACAATGTCCCTATCACGTGTCTGGAATTACTTTACTCGTTCTGCCGTACATGTATACAGATATCGGCTCTACACAAAAGGTTTGAACAGAGGACTAGTGTACTAGTATTCGGACATGCAGACATTCGGACATCAAAACGAATTTTAAAATCGAATATTCGAATATATTCGAATAGTTCTAGTCGAATATTCGAACAGTGAGTTCACTATTCGTTCCCATCCCTAGTAAATACCCAATGAAATGGTTTAAATGTATGTCGCTTGTCTTTTACAAATGCAGAATCATCAATTGACAAGAGTCAACTGTGACGGCAACGCTTGCTGTAACTGTCAACTGAGTCATTGAGTTTCATAGATTTACCAGAGATTTTTGAAAAGTCATTTTTAAAGGATCTATAACAACTGTGCAAAAGAAACCATTTTTTTGTTATTGCAATCTGAACATGTCCAAACATATAAGTCCTCCCTGTCAAAACTATTCGAATCTCTTGGAAACATGAATTTATGGTGGTTTAGGTTGTGGGCTTGTAGCCCTGGTTTGAGCAAGCACAGCTGGTTTTGAGAGAGAGTCCTTTGGCAAGACACTTCAAAGCCCTAGTCTAGTACTGGTCAATCCCAGGAAAGCTGTTATTTATCGGAAAATTGACATTTTGTTAAAACTACTTGCAGTAATTAGAGCATGATGAACCAGTTACCTCTACATTGGATTAAGAGAAAAAGTGAAAGTTTTATCCTAATCTTTGTTTTTACTTGTTTTATTTACAGTGAGGCTAATGTAAGGCAGCTGTCCATGCTAGAGATAGCTGAATCTCCCTGCTCGGCACTGAATCAAACTATGGCGGCTTCTCTCATACAGAAAATAGGTAATCTTCTAACTTATACCCTCTTATCCTATTTTATTACTTATACAATTCGAAAGTAATAATCCTTAACATCTATAAGATAAAACAAATTATATTTGTGATGAGGAGCTTCTGAGGCCTAGTGTTTCATGTACAGAATTTGAAATCAGATGGCCCCTTTCCACAAGTGTTTAAATCTGTGTGACAACATTTCCAGACTGAATAGTGGAATACCAAGGGTTCTATTTAGCTTGATCAGCCCTTGTGAGCAGTAAAGAAAGGGGTCATCTTCCATCGTTATGCATTCGGCATTGCAAAAGTAATTGAAATAATGTTGAAGCTACATCAAACCCATGTAAACAAACAAATATTTGTGATGAAAGAAAAGCTGCTTCTTTTCAGCAAGAAAGATAAGACTTTATTACACAGTCTGTAACAATCAACTTTTCTTCAGACTTTGCTGAATGTTATTCTTTTATTTATGAATCTCATCTGCTTATGATTCTAATTTGATGAATTATAAAGTGCTCTTTTTCTTATCTTTTGGTCACACATAATTATTTTACATACTTGCCTTAGAAAAGGATAATTAACAGTAGCTGATAAACAAGCTAAAATCTAAAGAGAGTATAAGATCTTCACAAGAACATCATAAATGATTGATAACATGCAGGCATTCTGATAAAATGAGAATTTGTCTGGGTGAAGGCTTCATGGATGAAAGCGTTCAGGATTTTTCCTGATTTTCAGGATTTGGAGGCTTTTTGTTCCTCTATAACAATATAGAAATAAAGCCTTTTCATGACATAAAACTAGAGATTTTAGGTTTTTGAAATTTTTGTTTTTTCACCCATGAAATGTTGAAATGTTTACAAGGCATAACTGTAATGCTTAATTGAAAATAAAATTGTCATTATGATAAGTCTTTCCCAATCTTGGTTTCCATTATGGATTGGTCATAAATATTGTTTTCCATTCCCTGATTTCCCTTTTTCAGAGCACCATGGTCCCAGTCTGATAGAGATGTTTATACAGGGTTGTGGGGGAGAAAAGGCTCGAGGCATGTTGGCTAACGTCAGTGCGCTGGAGGACAACTCAGATTCAGTATGGGCTGTAGGATTGGTGGAACTCATCACATCTGTCGCGAAACTTGTGTATCCTTTAGTAAAACAGGATTAACTCATACCTTCTTATGGGAGTTTGTGACTTGTTCCGAATTGAAAGCAAAAGCGGAGCCTCCGTGGCATAGTGGTTAGAGTACAGAACTTGAAATCACATGGCCCCTCTCGGTGTGGGTTCAAATCCTGAGAGGGATATGGATTTTCATGAGAGGCATTCTCCTGACTGACTTGTGGAATGCCGATGGTTCTACCCGCCTTGACCAGCCCTTATGGGCAGTTGAGTATGGGTTCTTCCTCCATCATTAAGAGTCGGGCATCGCTACATAACTGAAATAATGTTGATGTGATGTAAAACCCATATAAATTGAAAGCAACAGCAGACGATTTTTATGAATGAAAGCATTGTGACATAAGGAAGATTTGCCAATAAAAGCTCCCACTAAAGCTTTCTGAATAGCTTGCGTCCATATCAGTCGGTTAGCGGTCTTTGACATTACAATTCTGTTTCCTTTTTCTATGATTGCTTAAAACAAGTTGGACTGAAGTTTGTACATTATTAAGTCCCCTGTTTAGTATCTGTTGATCCTTGACTGAAGTTGCTAGCTGGCCAATGAGTGAGAGTTTCCTGTTCCCAGAATTCCTTGCGAGTTGTTGTCAGTACCTGCCACTACAGGAGTATATTACATTGACACAAGGCTGGTGCCCATACAATACAGCCTCTAGATGTTTTATGCAGGGACTCAGCTACCTGAATTCAGAGTAAGTCATGCATGCCATAGACGGTCCTGTTTGGCCAATCGGCTAAGTTGTAGGTAGGACTTATGACATGGGTGTCTTGGATTCAATCCTCACTAGCGGGACTATTTTTCTTGTGGGAGTCTACTTTGGCAAGACACTGTAAACCCTTGCCAAGTAATCGTGAAAACCAGGAAAGCCCTTAAGATAACTAAACATATGTTGACATGGCTTTAAACTCCATATAAACAAAACGCATGCCTGCTACAGGGATAAGGATAAGGGAGCGTACCTGAGGCTTTATGAGATGTTATATGATAAAAACAATCATAAATTGTAAGTACCAATTTGAATTGGAACTGTCTCATTGAGATTATTATGATGAGTACCCACAAGATAGGTTTCAAAAATGGCAATGTTAAATAGGAGGTTCTAAAGTCTTAAAAGTCAAAGTACATTGTCCCGAGACCTAGTTCTGGGAAAAGAGCGTTGAAGGGATGATATGATTATTTCATGTTATTTTGTAATGCTCCATTGAATTATAAGAGGCTTATATAATGTGTGTTTTGCTTGATTACACCCTATTACCATTAATTATTATTGGATGTTAAAATCACATGGTTCACATTATTATGCATTTCATTGTGGGATTTGAAAATCCTGTGGTACATCCGTTTATAACTATTGTAGACAGCAGTGTGGGATATTTGTGTCATAGTTTCCAAGGTCAATGTCCCACTTATTGACTTAAGTTAAAGAATGGCCAGTAAATAGCCCTAGTATGCCAATTATTGTGGGATTTGAAGTAAATATTGTGAAGACATGATACAAAGTGCAGCATGTTGGTGTATTTATCACATCTGTAACAAAGCTTTTGTTTTTATCTCCTATTCACAGTGAGCCTGTAAAAGCTGCCCAGAGTTTTGATATGGCAAGAGACCGTGAGATGAATGAGCCGTTCATTAGAATGAGATTCATTAAAGCAGAGGAGATGGAGGGTAAAGAGCTAGAGGTGTTGTACTACTTAAAGGTGAGAATGCTTTTAAGTTCAATGCAAGACTATAGTAGGTCCCTCACAACATCTCTTCATTTGCAGTTTGTGACATGTGGGAACTGAATCTACCAGCATTGTATATAACAAAGTAACTTTTCATCGTAGATTGAAAAAAGTGTAGTTTCAGGAGAAAAGGCTTTTCTCTAATTTGTGTGCTTTCTTTCTTTTGTTTGGAAACGCCCAGTGGTTGATATGGCAAACTCAGGGGTCCCAGGTTCGAGCCCCAACTACACCTGGTTTTGTGGGAGTGACTTTTGGCAAGTCATTTCAGAGCCTTAGCCTAGTACTGGTGGATCCAGGAAATCTGAAACATAACTGAAAAATTGTTGCTAAGGCATTAAACACCATACAATTATATTTACCTGACAGGTTATCAAGCAGTTTGAAGAATACGGAGCACCTGATGTGGTTATATCTCTCGCTCAAACAGCTATTGGTGTGGCAGACGAAGAGGACCCAAACCTGGTAAGGCATGATTAGGCGTTTAAACTATAATCCTTGTTTTATTTTAAATGGACCATATACTCCTTCCCTTCACGTAAACTGAATTTATGGTATGAAGGGGACTCTGTACTGTGGCCTAGTGGTTAGTGTATAGAACTTGAAAACACATGGCCCCTCTGCATATGGGTTCAAATCATGGTGACTGCATTTAGATTTTATGAGAGGTAGACTCCAGCCCGATATAGGGAATGTCGATGGTTCTACAGGGCTTGACATGCCCTTATGGACAGTTGAGTATGGGGCCTTCCTCCATCATTAAGGGCCCTCTATTGCAACATAAGTTAAGTAATGCTGACTTAATGGGAACCCATTTATATTAAATGATACAGTTACCATAACATTTCCATCAACCAATATAGAACTCTTTTGAGTTTGTTCCAAATGATCATCCTTTGAAGAAATTTTAGTATAAAAACATTGACTGCCCCATGTTTATAATTTTATTGTTGTGAAGATAGTGATTTAAGGTGTTAAATTAAGGGAAACAATTGATACTTGTCTTAACCCCTTTGATTTCTGCTACTGTTGAAACTACAATTTAATGAATTTGTATTCACTTGAAATGAAATAAAAAACCTTTCTAAACACTTATATTTTACTTTCTGTCTATGATTTCCAGCCCACTTTATGGTCGAAGGTGTTTAAGTATGAACTAGAGTTGGGTCACAATACAGACGCCTACAATGCCATGATTAAGAATCCTGATCCGAGTCGCAGAAAGGACTGTTTGAGACAACTCCTAATTAATCTGTGTGACAGAGGAGATCTTAACTCTCTTGTTAACTTCTCCTACACAGATCTAGAAGATGAGGTGTGTATATTTGCTCAGTAGAAATCCTGTTTTGTTTGTAGCTACCTGTCTTTGAACTTATGAACTGTATGATTATATTTTTAGCTGGTCAGAATTAATGGAACTTTTTGAGGTTAACTATGGATGAGAAAAGAATGTGTGTGTTTTTAGCTAAGTATCTAGAAAAAAATAAATATTTAAGATTAGTTATTTGGTTATAACATTTGTCTTCTGTTATCATTTGAAACTTCAATGTTGTAAGATCTGTAATAATTTATTTGTTTTAGCTGTAATTATCACAATTTGAACAATACATTGAGGTTTCAATACAATACTAAAGTAAGTGCTTACAATGGTCATGCATTGAACCCTCGATATAGTGCACAAGGTAATTTCTCCATTATGATGTTTGTTTTGTAAAGGTGGAATCTATTCTGGAGAGTCGAGCACGGTGCATGGACCTTAGTCTACATAACTACTATGACCTTCTGTATGCATTTCACATCTTCAGGACAAACTACAGGAAAGGTTTGTTATGAATTTATTGGTTAATTAGAGAACATTTCTATGTGAATATGTGAATGTAATTTGATTTACTTTTAATACTTTCCATTTAATTGTTTAAATGCCTTCCATCAGATCAGTTCAGCAACCATTTTGACAAAAGGATAAACCATTCAGTACAAATGATTTCTCTTTTTGTCATGACTTTTACATGGTTTCATTATCCACATTTTTACTATTTTCATCTGTTGGTATTTTTGATTTAGTAAAGTCCCATTCAAGAGAAAAGCCAGACTGACTTATGGAATGCAGATGGTTATTTTGCCTTGATTAGCCCTTGTGTGCAGTCAAATATGGAGCCTTCCTCCATTTGTTTCACCTTTCTATTTCTAAAAGGTTGCATTAAATGATCTCTTAAATAGATAGGAAAAACTGAGTAGCCTTTGATTTAAGCAGGTATTATTTGATGGTTGATAGTGCTTTATGAATATTAGAATAAAGTTTATTCTTTTATATTAAAGCTGGTAGTGTGATGTATGAGCAAGGTATGAGGCTTGGGCGAGAGGTTCCAGGTAAACACGGTTTACAAAGGCAGGCACGTTGCTATCTGACAGCATTGAATGCATTACGCCTGGTGAAACCCGAGTATTCCTGGATCATAAAACCTGTTCCAGCATCATCACCAGGGGTAAGTGTTGGGCTAAGAACTTGCCATGGTCTTGCATTGAACCCTTAACTATGTATTTATTAGATTTTCATGAGAGGTTGTATCCTGGCTGTCTTTGGGTCAACCCAGCTGAGACCATGTTAAATGTAATATGATGTTTAATTCAATACAAGATGTGAGATATAAAGTGTATAACAAATGAAGGAGTTGCTATATCTTGTATTGAGTCATTAAATAGGTCTCTTGGATTTTCAAGGGAGGTGTGTCAATTCTGTAGTTGTCACCAGCCATTTCCCTGTTCATAGTTTACCTTTTGCAGGCAAGATTCATCTAAATTATGTGTGTCTAGGTGACAAAAAGTTTTTCATAAGAAATTTAACAATTGACACTTTAAATCATTTTTGATAGAAGGTGAGTTTGCTCATTTGCTGCACTGGTCTTTATTAAGCTGTAATTCATGATTATATGATATCGAATGCTTGTAGATATGCATTACATGATGACTATAATCTTATAACTCAGATTTGTTTTTCAGTTTGGAGGTGCTGGTGATATGGGAAGATCTCCCAAACATGACCTTAAAGGGGAAGAATACAACAGTCATGGTAAGGAGCTTGGTTAAACACATTACCACCTAACAACACATTTTTGTGTCTTGCAGCAGAAAACTTTTAAAAAGCATTGTGGCAAAAGGATAATCATTTGACCACATTGCTTTTTCAATTTATTCACATATCGCAACAGCAGAACTGAATGGTTTTCCATATTTTACAAAGCTTTTCTAAAGTGGTCTGCTTCAAGTAAAAAGAAAGTTGTTTGCAGGTGTTAAAGAGTTAAATAAACCATACCACCAACACTGGTTGTTAACTAAGAAATTGGTTCAGTGTATGACTTCAGTGTATGACTTGTTCCATTTGCTTTAACATGTAGTTGGCTGATTAGATTGGTCATCAATCACAAATAACTTTAAACAGTTAGGGATCCTGCATTGACCAGTGGTTATGGTGGCATATATACAACATTGGGTCCAGGAATCAATCCTCATGGTTACCTTTAGCTATTCATCTATGGCTTTAACCTAGGTGGTGAAGTTAAACCAACAAACTTAGTTAATCACCTTTGGTTTGGTAGGAGTGTCCATTTGCAAGGTGGTGAAGTTAAACCAACAAACTTAGTTAATCACCTTTGGTTTGGTAGGAGTTCCCATTTGCAAGGTGGTGAAGTTAAACCAACAAACTTAGTTAATCACCTTTGGTTTGGTAGGAGTTCCCAATTGCAAGGTGGTGAAGTTAAACCAACAAACTTAGTTAATCACCTTTGGTTTGGTAGGAGTGTCCATTTGCAAGGTGGTGAAGTTAAACCAACAAACTTAGTTAATCACCTTTGGTTTGGTAGGAGTGTCCATTTGCAAGGTGGTGAAGTTAAACCAACAAACTTAGTTAATCACCTTTGGTTTGGTAGAAGTGTCCATTTGCAAGGTGGTGAAGTTAAACCAACAAACTTAGTTAATCACCTTTGGTTTGGTAGAAGTGTCCATTTGCAAGGTGGTGAAGTTAAACCAACAAACTTAGTTAATCACCTTTGGTTTGGTAGGAGTGTCCATTTGCAAGGTGGTTAAGTTAAACCAACAAACTTAGTTAATCACCTTTGGTTTGGTAGGAGTGTCCATTTGCAAGGTGGTGAAGTTAAACCAACAAACTTAGTTAATCACCTTTGGTTTGGTAGGAGTTCCCATTTGCAAGGTGGTGAAGTTAAACCAACAAACTTAGTTAATCACCTTTGGTTTGGTAGGAGTGTCCATTTGCAAGGTGGTGAAGTTAAACCAACAAACTTAGTTAATCACCTTTGGTTTGGTAGGAGTGTCCATTTGCAAGGTGGTGAAGTTAAACCATCTAACTTAGTTTATCGCCTTTGGTTTGGTAGGAGTGTCCATTTGCAAGGTGGTGAAGTTAAACCAACAAACTTAGTTAATCACCTTTGGTTTGGTAGAAGTGTCCATTTGCAAGGTGGTGAAGTTAAACCAACAAACTTAGTTAATCACCTTTGGTTTGGTAGAAGTGTCCATTTGCAAGGTGGTGAAGTTAAACCATCAAACTTAGTTAATCACCTTTGGTTTGGTAGAAGTGTCCATTTGCAAGGTGGTGAAGTTAAACCAACAAACTTAGTTAATCACCTTTGGTTTGGTAGAAGTGTCCATTTGCAAGGTGGTGAAGTTAAACCAACAAACTTAGTTAATCACCTTTGGTTTGGTAGGAGTGTCCATTTGCAAGGTGGTGAAGTTAAACCAACAAACTTAGTTAATCATCTTTGGATTGGTAGGAGTTCCCATTTGCAAGGTGGTGAAGTTAAACCAACAAACTTAGTTAATCACCTTTGGTTTGGTAGGAGTGTCCATTTGCAAGGTGGTGAAGTTAAACCAACAAACTTAGTTAATCACCTTTGGTTTGGTAGAAGTGTCCATTTGCAAGACACTTCAGAGCATTAGCCCAATACTGTCGAATCCAGAAAAGCTGTAACATATCAAATATTGTAGACACAACATTAACCTTAAGAATGCTGGATAAAAAAATGTTTTTTGTGTTGACTGCTTTCCAAAAGCTTAACTATCTGCTTAATTTTGATGAGTTAAGATACTCGGTGTAGCAATCAGGTTAGATCACAGACCAGCCACCAATTTACTTGGTGGCTGGCCTGGATCTAATTTGTTTGCATAAGCATGAAGAGGTTCCAGCACTATAAGGGTTGAACCCAATACAAACAAACAAATGCACACAATTCAGGCGGTCTACATGTTATATTTCAGCCTCTAAGTTTGAGATCCTTGAGTTACATGACATAGAGAAAGAGCTGATGTTGGTGGATGCCAGACTGAGGTTGCTAGCCAAGGAGACTGATCCCACCCTATCTGCAGGTATACACACCATATATAGTCAAATCTGAGGGAGTGGCCACACCTGAACAATGGCTGATATGTCAATAACGGCCTGTCCGCGCATTTGTTGTTCACTTGATACACTGCATGGAACAGGAGTCTGTGCAATGCAGCCAATGGCCACAAGAACTGATTTATTTGTACTGTATATCACACCCATACAACGGCCATTTTACACTCGACTGGAAAGTTTCACAACTCTGTCAAAAGCGCATGTGTAAACAAAGAAAATCCATAACATGTGGCCTTATCTGTACACAAACATTTTACTGCATTCACTGTGACAATTCTTTATCTCAACAAGGGCCTCAGTTGCCTAGCAGTTAGAGTACAGACCTGTAAATTACATGGCCACTGTGCGCTTGGGTTCAAATCCTTATGATGGTATTTAGATTTTCATTGAATTTAGTCTCCTGAATGACTAAGAGAATATCTCCTTGACCAATGCTTTTGAATATTTGAGTATGGAGTGTTCCTCCATTATTAAATGCCATTTATGAGCTACAGTATATATAACCATAATTCCAACTCAACATTGTAATTTTGAGGAGACCATTTGGTATTGACCTCTCTCCATTGTTTAATTGTAGGGTTAACTCCCGGGCCTAAGGAGATGGTTGGATTGCTGTCTAATGCTGGCATGTATGATAGAGCCGTCATTCTCTGCCATGCATTTGATCTTCCCTTTACAGCCATTTTTGAAAGTCTGGCTCTCAGGTAATGTATAGCTCCCATACTTTTTCAGTGCATTAGTTTATCAAAGTTGCAAAGCTCCTGGATTGATTGATTAAGTGTATGATAAGATTATTTGCAGGCTTTCTACTGGTCCCTACTTTTCCTACTTTTCCCTACTTTTCCCTACTTTTTTTTTCTTAACCCTACTTTTCCCTACTTTTTTCAAAAATAGCCCTATTATCCCTACTTTTTCATTTTGCAAGTAAAAGAAATAAAATGTAAAATATAGACTTACATGATTCTTCTTTAGATATTTTGCAGAAATTCCATTCATTATGAATCTTTTGTAATGAGAACAGTTCAGATGTGTTTGGGGGATCACCTTGTTATGTCCATCCTTGAAAGCACTGTGGTTCCTTGGCTAGTCAGTACAGACATACTGGTCTTTAGGTAAGATAATATCTTTTTCACTGTGAAAATACATGTATGATCTATTTAATCATATACATACATGCTTCTTGAAAAAGAGGTGACAGATATGCACGCTTCATCTAGACTTTACACTGCCAAGTTTCTTCTTTTCCCAATGATGCTACTAGCTGAGGGAACCCACAAATGCCATGCTGTGTTTTAAATTCGTAATTGCAGATGCTGCTTTCCTTTCTAACAAAATACATTTAAGTTTATATGTAAAGCTTGCTTTTCCTAACTGTCATATTAATCATGAATAATTTATTTTGTATGACCCCACAAAAAAGGGAGGAGGTGATTTGCCATTGTTTGTTTGTCA
This sequence comes from Cerastoderma edule, assembly GCA_947846245.1. Lineage (NCBI taxonomy): Eukaryota > Metazoa > Mollusca > Bivalvia > Cardiida > Cardiidae > Cerastoderma > Cerastoderma edule. Next base: position 13,835,015 of record OX401416.1, on the reverse strand, counting down.
GTCCATCTAGCTATCCATAGCCCAAAGTTTGTGTCACGCTGAACTAAAAAAGTATAACTGCTAGAGCCATCTTTCTGTGAATAGTTGTCAGCATGTGCACTTGTATACCTGAGTATTTTGATTTTAATGTTTGGTCAGTGTATTGAAGCGTGCATATCCTATTCCACCTCATTGTGTTGTAGATTGCTTTTTATGTATATTAGATGCTGAGCTTGTGGTGGTTTTTTTTGCATACTTTTTGCATAAATGTAACCTTGCAATAAATAATATTTTCTAACTGCTTATGATCATGGATACAACACACAATAGTACATTCCAATAGTCATTCTTATGTAGTATCTAATTTTACTTAACCCTTTACTCCATGTATACTCATTTTAACACCTTTACAAACGGAATAGACCTTTTTCTCTTTTTGCTTATACAATTATGATAAAAATATAATTCTTCGCTTTTGTCTGTGGTGAGAAAACTCTTTGTAAGAACTAGTGCAAGAATACTTATATATTCATAGTGGGTGAAGTTTAGTACATATTCATGGAGGAAAGGGTTGATACTAAGGGTTTTTGTCTTTTGCCTTATAAGATTAACAGTGTATGTTTTGAATGTCATGTTCATTATTGTATTCCATTGTGCAAATTGATGTTAAATGAGAAATTAAAATTTCAGGTGCCTGTATTTCAAGGATGGGCAGAACAAGGCATTCTCACAGCATCAGATGGACTAATATATGTATCAATTTAACGGTAATTCCAGCTGAAAAATGGTAATAACTTTCTTATTTAGCCCTACTTTTTAACAGTAAAAATCCCTACTTTTTGCTAAAATCTTGCCCTACTTTTGCCCTAGTTTTTTGTGGAGAGGCAGTAGAAAGCCTGTATTTGCTTCTCTTTTTCTTAAGTCATCTGATGCCGTTGAGCTGCAGGATAATAATCCGAAGCAGATCCCAATAACGTTTCCTATTCAAAGACACTAACCATCTATTCTTTTTATCCTGATATCCTATATGGGTTCAAATAAACAAACAAAAAATGAAACAAAACAGAAAATCAACACTGACAGGTGCCCACAGTGATAACGTAATCTAGTGACGGATATCAAGAATGTTATACATCACCCTGTTTTCGGTCTGTTAATTTCGCTGGTGACAGGATAAATGTGTCTTGTAATACTGTTCATTTCAAATCAAGTGCATATTTTACAGAATATGACATATATTTACAGTAAACCTTTTTTAATGATCCTTGTTTAGGGAATGTCTTAGTTTTAAGGTTTAAATGAGAGAAATGAACAATTCTGTTATTTACAGGTGTGTCAATCTATCCAAGAACAGTTCCTACCACATGAAAGGAGACAATGAATATACATCGAAAGCCTGGGATTGGTTAAAAAGCAACCATCTGACCCTTACAAATATTGCCAAAGAACACAGGTTTGTCAGATATTTGTAGTGTTTGATTTATTTATCCATCACCATATTTGTAGGAGTTTTTAGATTGATCCAAATTGAAAGCAAGAGCAGACCACAATGATAAGATATCAACAATGATGTTTTCTTTGTCATATTTGGTAGAAATTACTGTGACACAATGAGAAATTCCCCATGACACAGTTGTTTATTAAACCTCCTTCAAGATGTGTGTAAGGGTCCTGCATGGCCCAGTGGTTAAAGTGGCGGGCTTAGAACTTGGAGTATATTCCAGTAGAAATTTGATGGGGAAAAGTGTGGACATTTTATGTTTGTTTCTTATGCCTGCAAATGATAGTGGAGTGAACTACTATGTCAAAGGTTTAAAATGAACCATTGGACAATGTTTACCATGATTTCGTTTGATTGGTTTCATCCTGTTTCATCAGTGTTTCGATTGTATTGCTGCAGTCAGATGCTTTGGGTCCTGAGTCATTGGCTTTCAAAAATATTTTTGAGACTGTCTGGATTGAATTAATTCTTTCCTTTCTCAAAGAAATTGGAATTTACAATAAATTGTGATTCCTTACATTTTAAATATATATACATTTATCAATATCCTTTTCTCATCACACACTATTTATTTAATATCACACATTCATTACAAACAATCTATCAACAATCATTAATTTTTTACAAATTTTCTATCTACTTTTATTCATTAATTACAAGTTCTTATTTATTTTTTCTTTAAACAAATACATTTTAACCTGTAAATATTTTTAATATACATTTATCCACCTCATCGTAATGTGCGCTAAATGACCTTAGCTGTTGATGCGCCTTAAAACACCATTCATTCATTCATTCAAAAATTTTTGAAGGTGCAGGGTTATACCTTATAGTAAGTGCTTCATGTTTGTGAAGTGTTGCATTGAACCTTCATATTTAGCAGCGCTGATGAGGAATAGGGAGGAGTATGGATGTATCCTTTTTAAGCCTTGAATATTTGTACTGCTCAAATACAAAAAAAGCCCCAAATTCTAAACACACCAATCCTTTCTGTCTGTTACAGTGCTGTTGACCAGGCCTGGCAGTTATTACAACAATACCTGGAGAAGTATGAGGACCCCTCTGGTCAGTATCACAGGTGTACCGCCCACAAACTACTCGTACACGGGTTTATGCTGCCCACCTGGCTTATCAACTCATATAAAGTAAGTCAATTATCATTACCTTCACGAGGGATTTGACTGGTCCATATCATAGGGGTCTGTAGTTATCCTGGAGTCAGTACTATGTAATATAATATACTTGTATAGTATATTACATATTTCTGACCCTGGTATGACTACAGAACCCTATGGTCTTTATTATTTGAAGACTATTGGAACAGTAAAACATTTAAAGATTGCTTGATTTTTAGATCTTTTGCTGGCATTCTGTGTCTGGTCTAACTTGGCAACAATAGTGAATGGTAATAAAAGGTAGTTAAGTCTCATTTCATTTGTTAAATTAATTTGAAACTACAGTGGATTAAGAGGTGTTTGCTTATGTGGTTTCTATAATCTTTTGCTGAAGGTACCAGTATAAGTTTTGTACAACACTTCATTTAGATAATTTAGTGGGGGCCTCCGTGGCGAACTTGAAATCGCATTGTCCCTATCTGCATGGGTTCAAAGCCCGGTGATGGCATTTGAATTTACATGAGAGATGGTCTCCAGACTGACTTATAGTATGCTAATGGTTTTACCCAGCTTGACCGGCCCTTATGGGCAGTTGAGTAGGGGGTTCTTCCTCCATCAATAAGAGTCGGGTATATCACCATAACTGAAATAATGTTGATGCGATGTAAAACCCATATCAACAAACAAATTAGATGATTTAGTATTCTGAGGTTACATGGACAAAGTTTGACTAATGCTTTATGATTTTTCAGAGCCTGAACACAGCAGAGCTCCTGCGTCTCTACATAGACTATGACCTGTTAGAAGAGGGTGTAACCCTATGTGTAGAGTACATCGATGCTGTCATGAACACGTTCCAGGGTCAGGATAGTCCCATGTTTCAACTCAAGGTAAGCTTGAATTCATTTCTCCTAAAGTACACATTTGAGCACAATATACTGTTGGTGTCTTAGAACTGTTATGGAAGAGTAAGTTATTTAACGAAATGACCGAATAACAGTTATTGTGTGTTACTCGCTTAGTGGTTAAGATAGAATACTGATAATCAACCATTTTGAATCTCATTCTTTGTTCAGTTTACTTTGTTCGTTTTCAGTATACAGTCGACCCGCGATAGTCCGAACGTCGTTTATCCGGAATATTCACCATCCGAACAGAATTTTGAGAGAACGGTCCTTACCTTCATCAATTTAACCGTTTAATGCGGAAAATCCGCGTTCCGGAACCGGACAAAAAAAATCGGGAACCAACAGTCACTTTTCATAGTATATGCGTATGGCTAGTCCGGAAACCAGTAAAATCATTTATTTTGCTGTTACAGTTGCGAATGAAGGGATCGGTCTTATGTTGTAAACGGCATTCACACGTTTTGCAAACTGTCATGTATGCTTGACCATAACATGTCACCTAGTGTAGTGTACTGGAAGGTGTTGATTGTTTGTTAATCGGTCATTCTGTCAGTTGATTGGTCTTACATAATTGTAATTACTGTCGATAGTTGAGTTTGTAAAAGGTGTTGATTGGCTGCTTTGACAGCGATCAGGAGACAATGTCTGGCAATCATTTTCAATTATTACTCAATCGAAAGCCTTCTTTCGTCACATTGTCACTCTCATCAGAGAATCAATCCTCCAAGCTGCTATCAGCTAATCAAACAGTTCTTTTCAGAGCTATCTTAAGGAAATTTAACTTCTCGAAAGACATCACTTCAAATTGTCATTTTTTTAAAATCCGTTTTGACCAAATAAACACTTCCTTAACACACTTTATATTTCCCTTCAAAAAAAAAAAAAAAATTGTGCATTTCTTACTCCATAGTAATTATCATGATACACCGACACCGTGTTAGGGTAAACATTTTGCTGTAACTCGCATATTCTTTATTCCGGAAAATTCGTTAATACGGACATTTCTCCTAGGAACGAAAGTGTTCGGATAAACGAGGGTGGACTGTACATCGGTCAGGACAGGAACTAATTGGAAAGCAAATAGTTTCGGCCTAGACTGATGAATAAGGAGAACGACCAAAGAAATCCCAAGAAGAAAAGAAATTCAAAATGGCAATTTATGGGTATTCTACCTTGTTAATTCCCCTATTTCAGGGCTGCCTTCAACATGAACCACAGTCTGTCTGGCTACCATACACCTACATAGATCTCCTGCTTCAGGCGCTCGAGGACCATAAACAAGACATGCATTTAGGACAGGTGGGTTAGGGTCGTAGAAACCAGATATCTGGACTCTAATGTTAATGTTTAGGGCTCAATTTTGGCCAACATAGTCAATCATGTTTCAACTAACCACTCTTAAGCATTGCATATACGGTTATTTAATCTATAACAATATCATTGCAGGAGCTTTCTGGATGACTTGTGTCCATACCCTGTCATTAATCAAAATGTCGTCTGCAGGTGGTAAAGAGTTAAAATTCACTCTTGTTTTAGCAGACTGTTCATGAAACATTGTTAAATCTGAGATAAACTTGATATAGGAGTTATTTTTATTATGGGTGATCTGCATCTAGCTGTTTATTGGCCTTTACACAACATTTTTATATAATCTTGGTGCTGGCTGCTTAATACAAGATTGACTGTTTTGTTTTGTTAAGCATGTTTCATGTTTTAGCAGCCAGTTCATGAAACACGATTAAATCTGAGATAATCGTTATGATGAGTGATCTGCACCCAACTGTTTGTTGGCCTTTACACAACATTTTCATGCCATCATTGCTTTAATCTAAAGCTAAATTGACTTATTGTTTTATTGTGCTATGTTTCAGATGTACCAATCTTTAAGAGACAAACTCAGACTGTACACAGGAAAACTTGGCCGCGTTACAGACCAAGTGTGCCAGGGAGGGCCACAGCAGATGTATGTGACTTAAAGCATTACAGACAATCCATTACAGGGAAATCATGGACAAACTACAAACTATAGCAAAATGATGCATTGTGACTCCATTACTGGAAGCTCATGAAAAAACTTTAACAGAGATGAATGGAAATTATAAAAGATGGATTGATTTTGTCTGTTATCTTTTGTCTAAGGTTTAGAATACAAATGTAGTTTAAAACTTCAATAATTGAACACAATAAGTAAATGATACGTTTATATAAACTCTTAGATAAACAACATACTTGTTATTTTTTCATTTTGATGGACATTTAAGACACCAGTGCAGCTACAATATTGTGTTCAATTTGCAAGATCATCCTCATAAAGAATGAATTGTGTAGTTGGAAAAAAACAACAACAGTGATTGCTTATAAATGATTAAGATGACATGAAATAGTGAAAAACTTCTGAAAGAAATAGAAAATACTTTGGAAAGAATGAAATTTCTCGTATAAGCAACATGGTCCTTAAAATTTAGAGGAAAAAAAACCCTAGTGTATGATAAAAGGAATATATGTTTCATTTCATTACTATTTTCAATTGGTAATAAAGTATTTTGTATTCTGTTTATAGCTTGGGTCTCTTTTTTTCCTGTCATTAAGAAATGTTGTTTATATTCTCCTAAACCGATAATCTGTTCAAATGAGTTTGGTGCAGATAGCATTTGCAGGAAGGATCAAGAATAACAAAAACAATTCTGAGTCAAGGATTTATTTCCAATTAATTCTTTTTACAAACAAATTCTCATTTTTTCACAGTGGTTTCTAGTGGATAAATGGAGGTATCAAGGGTGAAGAGATTAACTGATTACTACAATATATATATGTTAACTTGATTCGATTCTATTGTAAATGATTCATTAAACCATCAGGACATAGGAGAAACAAGCAGTTTCTGTATAAAATCCCACCAAGGGAGGTTGTCCTTTCCAAACAAATGTATGACTAAACATGTCTGTTTGAATAACATCTTTGATTAAGTTGAGTGTGTTGCATATCATTCACAACAAAATGATTATTCTGTGTATTACTGTGCATTGCCAGTAAACCTATTGCCACCTAACGCCACATTTTTTGTTCCTTGCATCAGACAACTTCCAAAAAGCATTTTGGCAAAAGGAGAAATTGCTTGTTGCAAGCAATTTCTTCTTTTGCCACAATGCTTTTTCAATTTCAATATTTTCACATATCACAACAGCAGAACTGAAAGGGTTTTCACATATTGACAAAGCTTTTCTAAAGTCGTCTGCTTCAAGTAAAAGAAAAGTTGTCTGCATGTGGTAGAGTTAATCAATATTTGTCTTGTGGAAAAGCAGTCAGCGGCTAGGGGTGATATTATGGAGTAGAGGTGAAGAAGTACTCGGACATTCAATCCATTGACCACTGGATATGAAAGATTTCTGCCAAAAGCAGTGTAGAATTTCAATCCAACCACGTGTATATTTTCAACTTCTATAATACTTTACAATAACCTCTGATCAAACATGTGTACATGTACATTCTCACAAACTGTCTAGATGTAATACAATCGGTGTTAGCCTATATTTATAGGTGTCCGAAACAAATAGGATAAATGTTTGATGAATAGTTAAAGAAGCATGGGTCTGGATAAATCTGTGTCTAATACGAACTGTTTTTGGATCACATTTTATTAACTCCTTACCCTATAAATTGCTTTAACCAGGGTGGGAAAAATGTCTGCTGGTACTAACCATTGTTTTCTCCTTTCGTCACAATAGGGGGGAGGGGGTCCTGCGTGGCCCAGTGCTTAAGTTGGTGGACTTAAATCTCAGGGTCCTTGGTTCGAGTCCCACCGACACACCTGGGTACTGTTTTCCTTAACAATTTACGGAAAATGTTTGCGTAAGTCAAAATTGATAAACATGGATATTATCTTCAATGAAAGTACAATATTGCAATGTGGCACTTCATTGGAAGCGTCTCGGAGAGACGATTCCAATGATGTGTCACTTTGCAATATTGCTTCGTCCAATGAGAGGAATTGTTGTTTTAGACTTACACAAATCTTAAGCGTAAACTGTTTAATAAAACGGTACCCTGGTTTGGTAGAAGTAACTTTTGGCAAGTCACTTTAGAGACCTAGCCTAGTAGCGGTGGATCCAAGAAAGTCATGACATTACTGAACATTTTTGAAACGGCGTTAAACACCATACAAACAATCGTCACGATACGTTTTATTTCTAAGCCCTCGAAAATAGGAACGTTCAAATCATTGTAAGGGAAATAATCGTGTATAACTACATCAAACATACAATTGTGGTTGTCTCCCTTTTACGCTTCGAACTTCGCGTTGTCATAAATTAATATGCATTACATTTTGCGCACTCACGTTGCTAAATTCCACGCCGGTTTTATTATAGACCAAATTGAAAGCATCAGACGACAAAAATGTTGAAAACAAGTAAGTTATGCCACGGGCAGAAACGATTGAGAAAATGGAGAGTTACTTGACACAAAAAATTATCTTTGATTCTTTGTAGAGAATATCTAAGAAATTGTGAATTAAAAGTGCCTTTTCAGAAGTCGCCACAAAAAAAAACTCTTCTTAAGACCGATGACATCAAATGTGTCTTTGTGACCATAGATGTAATAAACGTATCTTTGTTGTGACCGTTCGAAATGGAAAGCAATAGTAGAAAACAATTTTGAAGATGGAAAAGTAACATTTTCTTTGAGATTCAAGGTAGATAACCTCCGGACGAAAGAGGAACTTGCTTGTCACGTGCCCTTTCTACTTTTGTCACAGTGGTTTATAAATTACGTACAGCGGTGTGGTAAATTGAAGTATTATAGAGAAATGAGATTTGGATTCCAAAATCTGAGTTTTTATCAAACAGTTTCTTTTCTGTCCGAATAAAACACTTGAACGTACATATAATTTGATTACCGGTTGATTATTTTCATATCAAAAATATTATTTTCTCTTTGAGACTTTCGCAACTGATTAAGACATCACCAAAACACTGAACACCAACAGTTTAATTTAATTTTTATAAAAGTGTTATTTACTGTTTTCTTCTCATTTTTTTGTTTAAAATATTTTTGACTCATGCTTAGTGATATGAACTGATTATGGACAAAGTGTGATAAAAATACCTTCTTCATAAACAAGGTTGAGACAAAAATTCTAAGGGACAAAGTATTTAGAAAGCCCTACCTATTAACTGCATTGTAAAAGCTGCACAATTCAAGCTATTTAAACTATTTATCCGATTAATACGCAATAATAACAGAACGCCTCTCCTAACAAAGGATAATTCACGTTAACTTGATAGTTCCATTCGGTTCTCTTTATATACGGACTAAGGCTACTCATCATTCCAACCCATTTTAGGTAAGGAGCTCTTTGTATACTTTATTACGTATTGTACACCTAGTCGCAAATTGACGTTTATTTGTTGTAATTGGAGAGGAAATAAAACAAACTCGAAACTGTTCAATTTAGTTTCCGCTCCAATTTTAACAAATAATCCGATATATTGTGTTTCAATTTTGTCGGGGGTTGGGTGATGAACTGTTCCGGAAGATTGGAACAGAATGAGAGATGGAGACACAGTCTGGCTGTAAGCCGCTGTCTGACAGTTCTGTCTAATGACAAGCACGTGTCATATATCTCTCGTGGACCCACTATTAACACCTTTTAGTGTGACACGAGCAAACAACAGTATTGATTAACATGCAGTCAATTAATACATGTTGGCGTTTCTGATTACAAACATGCTGAAAATCAATAATTCGTATATTTTTTTAATTCTTTCTTTTTATATTCTACATTGATTTAATATTTTTTTGTGTTCAAAGTCGTCAAATGCGATTCTTTCGAATTACATAATACACTGTGGTATATCTTTATGCTTATGACACATTATTTGAAATAAACCTGCAATTTCTAATTTGAATGGTCACGAAGTTTTTAAGTAAGTATTCTGATGTCAATTGTTTTGTTTCTAATTAAAGAACAACAGGGGGGTATCGATAATGAGGTTGTGCCTAGACATTTAAAGATGCTTACACGTAAATTATAATAACTACAACTTACATTATATTCAAGTTTTAAAGAAAAAACAAATCGTTTGTTAAAGTGACATTTGTATGAAATTTTGCCATGTGGCTATCATACCACTGTTCATTACATATATAAGTCACTTTCCATGATTAAAATTACATCTGATATACAATTTTAATTCATACGAATGCTGTTTGAAATCATATCACAAAAATATATATTTGGGGGACATACATAACGTACTCAATGCATGCATAGACGATAAAACGTTCATTTGAACGGTTAACCAACATCTTTAATCATAGACTAGAATGTTATAATGAAAACACCACTTGGATACAAAGTCCGTCCCTAATTGTTCAAAGTATGCCATATGTCGTAACTATTCAATGATTGTTTGATAAAGAACAGAACATATCGTTTAATCTTCCCAAGTATACACGTTATACAATAAGGGAGTACAAAGCATAAATTCAAAGAATTGAAATAAAGTGAGGAGTGGGAAAGTTCATGAGAGACAAAGACAGAAACAAAGGCATAGATGCATTAGTTGTTTAGAATTATAAAAGAGCTTTTAAAAATATGTCTTCGTCTATTCAATACTCTCCTTTTCCCGAACGAACTTTTTTTTTTAATTACAAATAAGTTCTTTCGATTCATGATGATACTTTTGACAACGCTTGTAAAGGGTGTAGCGTCCCGAAGCGCGCAAACTATTAAAGATGGTGACCTCTGCGACCAATTAGGGACCAATTAAGATGGGGTTAATTTACAAACAAACTGGTGGTTGTCGCCATAAGGCAAGCGTATGTCTAACGACACACAGAGTGACACAACAGCCGGACGGAGTTTGAGTAAAAGAAACATAGAGCGTCTGTCGAAATGTGAGTAATTAATAGCATCATATTCAACAATATATAACGTGGAGGTTCGCATTTTTCTAGCATCACTTGTTTGATTCAACTTACACTATCGTTAACATTCCACATTAGTGCTTTTTGTTTTGTTATTCGTTGAAGATTTGATTTACTTACGTTATTTAATAAATATACACTATTGTCAATATGCCTGCAACTGCTTCTAAGCTTAAGGTATGTATGGTTTTTTAATTAGATTTGTTTTTATTTTAAATATATTCTTTGTCATATGAGATATAACATATTCATTGTTATATGTCATACCATTTCTTATTTAACAGAATCATTATATCATTTTTTGTGTGTTTATTGGCAGACAAAAAAAATAAAGACAAAATTTATCTATGGCCATTTACAATAACATAGAATTTGGCTTACACAAAAAACACTTAATAATCAACAAACATTGAGCACACTTAAAAAAAATCATTATCGATGACAACATTTTTTACAATTTGCAAGTCCTACTTGTAGCAGAAAATAAAATAAAATAAGAAAACCGATCTTAATTATTGGCACTTTGGTGGTTGCCCCATGCTGATCTTAAACGCCACCTGAACAATAGATACAGCATTGTGATCCGTGTCAGTGTCAGGCATATCCATATCCAGATATTTTGGTTGATTGTTTGTATAGAAGATATACATGCTTACAATACGTATATTGCGGTATTAAGCAGTGAGACTATGATTGTTACACCAGGGTTGTTTTTTGTCCAGACATAAAGAGTATTTATCGTTCATCAATAACTATGTATGTATAAGCAAAGAAGTAACCCTGGCCTTAATAGTGCATTGGAATTTTTTCGGGATCTTTTTAAATGTATGGATATGTTATTAGGAATCTATTTCTCAGCTTCAGTTAATTATTATCATTAAGATAACGTACCCTCCAAACCCAAATCAATACCAATCGAAAGGAAATAATTATTCCTGAGTAGAGAATCATCGGTATCTCATGTTGTATGTACAAAGGGTATCAAAGTGGCCTGCTCGTTTTGAGACTTCAACAAATCTCATCTACGATTAGAATACAATGGGTATTTATCGCAGTTTTCGGGAGCCAATTATCGCAGATTCAAACAAAAGGAGACAACAAAGGGAGTAACTAATTATTGTGTGTAACAATCCGAGAGCATATGTGCTATAAGATCGCATACAAAGGCGGTTTGTGGTTTAATAGCCAATTGCTATCTGATCTAGTCAGAGTGATTTTTAAATGTACGTCGATTTTGGAATTTAAAAGGAATTATTTTGGTTAGTTTTTGTGCAGACCATTTTTGTGATAGTAAGCGTATATTTTTTAGTTAAGCCAAATTGAATGTCATTTTATCATAAAAAGGGATATATCTATAGTCGTATTAAAACAAAAGAGTCTGACCAAAAAGAAAGAACGTTTATGCATGTCAATTTTTTTTATATCAATGTGAGAAAAGAAACGAAACTATTGAATTGAAATCAATTTGTCATCATTTACAGTAGAGACATGGATTTATTACCTGCCAGAATTCTGCAGACACAAACGAGCTGTAAGAACTTGTAGCTCAACCTATTTGCTAATAATGTACTGAACATCCATATTGTAAGTGTATATTTCGGGCAATAAAATATGTGAAAGCAAACAGACATCAGAAAACGTCAGCATTCAACTAATAATTTCCGTTGTTTCATTTCCAGATAAGACCGAGAATGGCCGATCCCAGACGAGTAGGTCGCGTATTTTGCGTGACAGGAACTTCTAGAGAGGAGTCCATTACATTCCTGGAACATCCGCCAAAAGGCAGCATCACCAATTCCGATACGGAATCCAACTCATCCGGCTACATTTCATCATCATCGCTAGATTCCGCCGGCGAAGACAAACGAATCCTTCCAAACGAGCGAAAGGTGTTCCAAATTTGGGAGCGATGGGGCAATCACGTACAGTCGCCTAAAAGTTCGACGCCAAAGGAGCTCAGATTCCGAAGCATGACGTCTTCAATGGATGCTCCAGCCCCGAAAAGTTCGACACCGAACGAAACCTCGACGTTACGTCGCGTTACAGCAACGTCCGCGGAGAATTTACTGTGTATCAGAAAGAACCTCGGGAAGAGTCGGGTTTCACATCAATCGACGGACACAAAGTCGGAGAAGGATTCCTTCTGGGACATCGATGTTCCTGAACGTCTATCTGCCTGCAATATCAGCGAGCAATCGAGTACGACCTGTAATAACCGACCGATGTCGGTTCCAGCTAGTAAAAGCCACGACGCCGGATCGGATATTCCCCTTCGTCGCGGATCAGATAGAAATAGTAAGAGTACGTCTGCTTTGACTGATTGGAGACGAAGACCGTACCTCACACATTCCACTTCCGATCCCGATATCCAGGCAACGCACGAGAACTCCAAAACCAGGCAGCACAGCGGAAGCTCGTGTGGGACGAATTCGGTAAATTCGGATTACTGTTGTTTACCGAGATACCGAGTGAAAGTCGACAACACCGAACTCTCCACCAACATTGCCAAACACCTAGCGGACCCCAGTACCGATCTATCTGATGATGGAGTATGTGTGGATGAGTCGATGACTGAATTTATTTCCAGCGTGGATAAAGATACTTTGGCTGGTATCCTGGAGTTCTATGATCATGTGACCAGTGAGTCTGCACACAGGAAACCATCTCCGCCAAAACAACGAGTGTATGAGAGTGTGTACTTTTGAGCACGAGTAGAAGATGGAACTTTTGTTTTTAACTGGACGTTTGTGCAATTGATTTCTACTACACTGTCCTTGTATGCTCTCTTTCATGCATCTACATTATTAAACCGTGCTTGTTCGTATTTAGATGTTGTTGCTTTATTTCAATATGTCCCCAGTTTTCAACAATCCACTTAATTTAGTCATTCAGCAGTGGATTTGATAAAGCCAGATTTCTCATTCCCCACTAAGGAATTAGCTTTTACGACATGCAATATTTGTTGCATTTCCACTCAACAAATTGGTGATACTTCAGATATATTACGGATTCTCTCCAGTACACACATCTGTACATCTATATCCCCTTCTTAATAGACGTCGGGTTTCCTTTCCTAATACATGGAGAAAATAAAGGAGCACGTAGTTTGCCTTGTGAAAGGCTCCTTTTCCAATGAAATTATGCCTTACAATAGCACCAGCATTTTTTTGTGCTGTGTTCCCCATGTAAGAATTAACGAGCAACCAAGTTCGTCACAACAATTTCTAACAGCTAAAGGAATCGAATGTAGTTTGTAAATTTGCCTCCTTATGGAATGGGTGGTTACACAACCCCCCAACCCCCAAAGGGGAAGTTAGAAGAAAAATACTTATTTGAAGCTTCCTTGTAAAGCATCGACCTTAAAGTTATGAGCTACATAAAGTGAGCCGATTGGCTGACGAAATTCTGGTAATATGGCCAAAAAGTGTAACACCATTCCACCCGCCCAACCTTCCGAATGGCAGTGTTTCCGTCCCTTATTCATGAACATGGCTCCAATTCCACAAAGATAATTGGTATATATGTATGGTTCAAACTCAGATTAATCATTACGAAGATAGATTGGACTCACATTTGACGATCACCTTATAGATTAACAACAACTCATTAACTTATTGCTTCTCCTATTCTGATATGTCATCATGCGCTTAGTAATTTACTGATAAAATACAACCAGTGTAGCACTTAACCATATACCAATGCTTTTCGACTGTCCATAATTGAAAGAGATGCAAATGACATTTCTTAAAGTAAAGAAATTGAAAAGTAATTTTCTGATCGGACAGACAACATTGGAAAAAGGGGAAATTTTTCCTTTATCCACAATGCTTCCAGGGTCGTCCGCAACAAAGGGGTTAAATGTCGTAATTAATCGTTAATAGGTTAAACAATTTTGAGCTTAGGTCGATCCTGTATAAGTATGAAATACAGCATTATACGGTTTTCTGTAGCCCAACAGAGACCTAGATAACAGAAAATGGGAACTCCTTCGCTACCATAAGACAGTTTTTTTGCGAATTGGTACATGTCTCGATATTTAACGATCTATGTCTCTGAGCTTAAGAAAACATGTCAGCAAACTTTAAATTTTTGTGATTTTCATTCCTTACAATTGAATTATGGTTCATACTGTTTGCCGCAAAAGCCGTCTTATGTGTGTTTAACAAATGTCACAAGCCGACCCTCCCTATCGGTTCGCTTTTCATTTTTAACCACATAGAAATATAAATTAAGAAATAACAGTAGAAACTCAACATAACAGGAGCCGTTCGTGATTATATAAAAAGGGATACAACTCGTATACCCTCAAAGTTATAGGTATGTAAGAGTTATTTCTCTTTGGCCAAGCAAACACTGATAATCTAAATGTCATTAACTTGGCCTGTTGGCGACAATTCTGATTAATTATATAATACCGTGAAATTTTGACAGTGATATTTAAGTTTAATACAGGATAAACAAAAAGTCCCCTTTTCACAAACACGAGTCATTACATTTATTCAAAGACCTAATAATCCAAATGATGTTTATTAGGTCTTTGTTAAGAAGGACTTTGTACATAGCATGCAACATTTTGTTTAGATATATACATACGCCTGTCAATATTTGCTCCTTTGATAGTATTCTTTGTAGAAGAGAATAATACCAATTAGCCATTACATCAAAGAAACATCTTTAACCCATTACAAAATAATTTCGACATTTAGCCACCTTGTTGAAGACGACTCTGGAAAACATTGTGGGAAAAGGAGAAATTGCTCGTTAAGACACAATGTTTTCTGCCCCATCAGAAGATTGCTTTTAAATTTCTTCACATTTTGAAACGTTGCCTGCTAAATCTTTCAATTTTGGGCAGTCGAAAATTTGGTGTTTGGTAAAGGGTTAAGAATAAGAGAGCTTGCTACCCCATGTATTCAACAGCCGAATTGTACCAGAATTTTCCCGCCACATTCCCACTTTTAGACTATGAATGTAATAAAAGGCATTTTTGAGGCTGGCTTCATTTGACCAGAATCATTACTATTGATCATCTCTTTAAAAATAAAATGTTATCACTTACAGTCCCCTTGCTGCAGACGAACATGTCTTTATAGCAGAGTTGTCTTTCTTTTCCTCAGATACAGACACACACCTGTGCATAATTGCAACTTTTTCTGTTTCTGTTTCCGGTAAATCGTGCATTTGCCAAGTTCGGAAGTGTCTCCAATTTAGTTGTTGGCTAGTAAAAAAAATTGGCAATCTGGCTGAACAAGAAGCTAAAGATGTCTGTGTCCGAAACTTCCATAGATGAAATTCCTGAAGAGAACGTCGAGACAACCCTCAAAATAACCAGAAACCTGACTGAAAAGGCTCAGGAGAAGTATGACGATGATAATGAAGAAGGTTTATCGCGTTAAGCTATCGACTTCTTCATTCATGAACTCTACAAGAAGGTATATCGCGTTAGGCTATTAACTTCGTCATTCATCAACGCTACAAGAAGGTTTATCGCGTTAAGCTATCGACTTCTTCATTCATCAACGATACAAGATGGTTTATCGCGTTAGGCTATTAACTTCGTTATTCATCAACGCTACAAGAAGGTTTATCGCGTTAAGCTATCGACCTCTTCATTCATCAACGCTACATGAAGGTATATCGCGTTAGGCTATTAACTTCGTCATTCATCAACGCTACAAGAAGGTTTATCGCGTTAAGCTATCGACTTCTTCATTCATCAACGATACAAGATGGTTTATCGCGTTAGGCTATTAACTTCGTCATTCATCAACGCTACAAGAAGGTATATCGCGTTAAGCTATCGACTTCTTCATTCATCAACGCTACAAGAAGGTTTATCTCATCAAGCTATCGACTTCTTCATTCATCAACGCTACAAGATGGTTTATCGCATTTAGCTATCGACTTCTTTATTCATCAACGCTACAAGAAGGTTTATCTCGTCAAGCTATCGATCTCTTCATTCATCAACGCTAAAAGAAGGTTTATCGCGTTAAGCTATCGACTTCTTCATTCATCAACGCTACAAGAAGGTATATCGCGTTTAGCTATCGACTTCTTCATTCATCAACGCTACAAGAAGGTATATCGCGTTTAGCTATCGACTTCTTCATTCATCAACGCTAAAATAAGGTTTATCCCGGTAAGCTATCGACTTCTTTATTCATTAACGCTACAAGAAGGTTTTCTCGTCAAGCTATCGACTTCTTCATTCATCAACGCTACAAGATGGTTTATCGCGTTAAGCTATCGACTTCTTCATTCATCAACGCTACAAGAAGGTATATCACGTTAGGCTATTAAATTCGTCATTCATCAACGCTACAAGAAGGTTTATCGCGTTAAGCTATCGACTTCTTCATTCATCAACGATCCAAGATGGTTTATCGCGTTAGGCTATTAACTTCGTCATTCATCAACGCTACAAGAAGGTTTATCGCGTTAGCTATCGACTTCTTCATTCATCGACGCTACAAGAAGGTTTATCGCGTTACTGGGACCCTAGAAGGAGATGTCAAGCTAAAAAAATTATCATCAACTGAATCTCCCAAATAGGGAAGAATCATCTTAAATACACCATAGAAAATCATGTGTGAATGTGTAATTTTCCAAACCACTATTTGGCTACAGCTCCAAAATAACTTAGAATTCGCCTTAACACAACACAGAGGTACTTTTCATTACTTAGTCGGTAACAACCTGTATCATGGAAAATAAATGTTTGAACTTGTAAACTCTAAGCATTTTCATTACAAGATTGATCCAAGTTGAGCTAAGAAAAAACTTTCGATTGACATTTCATAGGACCCAGAAATACTCTGTACAAGTGTATGACCTTCAGCTTTGCCCATTTTCGTTTAAGATCAGTCAATCCAGTTTAGGAAACAAATCACGTTCACACAGATCTAATTGGCTTTGATCCACGTGACTATGGCAAGTGTGTTGCCACTTCGGTGTATATGGGCCTTAGCCCCAACACCGACACTGGCCTCGTGGGAGTGGCCTTTTGCAGGTCACTCCAGAGCCCTAACCCAGTACTGGTTGATCCAGGTAAGCCGTAGGTGTCATATGCTTAGGATTTTATCCTATACCAAAAGGATAAACGGTGTAATATAACTTAAAAATTGATGTAAACATCGACATTTCCGTCAAACCATCAGTACATGTCACATGCAAGATCACACCGAAAAAGCAATTTCTCCGATTTCACAGTTGTTATACCAACGCAAATGATAGGATTCACATTGCATTCGGTTGTTGTTTATCATTGCTTTAGTTATGAATCTCACAAAGCCGACACCTCTTGCTCCGTGGAAGTGACCTTTAGCAAATCACTCAGAGCCCTAGTCTAGTATTGGAGATCCAGGAAAGCCGTTACATAACTGAACAATTGTCGAAACATCGTTTAACACCATCCAAGCAACCTTGAGATGTTTTCACTCACTCACTAACGGAATGCTGGTGGTTTTATGCGTCTTGGCCGGCCATTGTGGGAAGCGAAGTTTGGGGTCCTCCTCAATGCACGATAATTCAGGCATGCAATATATCTTAGAAATTATTGTCTCAAAGTTTAAAAAAAAAAATAACGAAATACTAGAATGCTTGTGGTTCTATTCGTCTTGACTGCCTTCCTCAATGTATGATAAGCCAGGCATGCAATATAACTTAGACATTATACAATCGAATTAAAAGTTAAACACTTGTAAAACAGATAAAACAAATAATTTTGGAAAAGTCACACAAAATACACACATAAGAACCACATGAGAACGTATATGAACGACTCGTACAACGAGTAAATGCTTCAGCAAAATAGTTATCTCCCATTTTCTTTGGACTTAATAACCTAAATGGTCTTTTTGAATTGCATATGTGTAATGAACTAAACGATATTAGTTCATTACACATATGCAATTCAAAAAGACCATTTAGGTTATTAAGTCCAAAGTAAATGGGAGATAACTGCTTGACAAGAGCAAACTCTAATCTTATAAAAATATATGAAAATTCAACTATTCATTGAGAGAAACAACAACTCAGAAAATCATTGTTTAAAGATTTAATAACCAATTTTGCATCTCTGGAAAGGAAGCAAGTAGAACAATCTCAAAAATAAACATACATGTATAAGACAATGTCTATATTGCGCCCATGTTTATGCGATATAACTGTAAAAACTAATGGCTAGGATTCAAACCCAATTAACTCCCATATTTGGAAATATGGAACTGATCCAATTTGACCAGCTGACAACATATATAGAGGGTATAAGTTTCTCTTATTGATTTGGAAAGAAACAATTGGCACAAAAACATAAATTCCTTAACCCATATAGTACTGGAACCGACTTCATGCTCATGTAAACAGGTTAGATCAAGGCCAGACGCCAGGTATATTCGATCCAACCTACTCGTATAAGCATTAGGTTGGTTCCAGCACTAATAAGGGTTAGACAACAATACATTGCATTGGAGCCAATCTCAATATTGCGAATCGCACACTCATTTGATGTTTAAATCCTTCAAAGTATGCGAAACAAAACTTAAATACAACAGATAATCTACAAATCTACTTCAGGTGCTCCATCTTGAATACCCAAGCATAATCACATGGCATCTTGTTAAATGGGATCGCGGGAATATTAATGTTGATCCCGCTACCCCCGGATTGCCCCGCCCAAGTGATCCTGGGGCCATACCCAAGCAGGGTCACGACCGTGGAGGTTGTAGGTTCGGGACAGCCCAGCCGGAAGGTTCCAGTGTCCGGGAAGTTTAAAACAATGGCGTAAACATCGGTCGTACCCTTGGTGGTCTTCTTTGACGTGTACCTGGAGAAAGAAAATATATATACTAGCATATAGGACATGTTTAATTTTCGTTTGAGTATCTTTACGGCACAAATGTATGATGATAAGGGGAAAAAAGCCACATCCGTTCGTGTCAAAAAGAAATAGTATAGCAGTCTGATGTGATATTCCTTCTTTACCAAACATCATTAACGACTTTCCATTTGCTGCAAAAAAAAAAGGCTGCCAATATACGTGTCAATGAATAAATGAAAGGTCACATCGCAGATCCAGCTACTATGGGATTCGAACCAACGACCCTCGTGTTCCGAGGCCGCTGTACCTCTGGACAACTATCCTTCACGAAAAGCAGTTAACCCATTACCAAACAATAACGACATTAAACCACTTTGTTCCAGACGAATCAGAAAACAGTGTGGGAAAAGGAGATATTGCTCGTAACGAGCATTTTCAAACTTTTTCAATTTGGGACAGTCTAAAATTTGGCGCTTAAGAAGGGGTTAAGATGGATATAAGGGAAACAGCAATACTTAGAACTGCCTAATAAGTTAACAACGACATGATATTGTATACGTACCACACATCCTTGGCGACCGTATCATTCTGGCACTTCCAGGGTATCGTACCGTAGATAGCCTCGCCGTTCACGTCTAACCATTTACCCAGACCTCGGAGTCTCTCCTCGAACAGCGGCATTATCGTACCGTCTCTACCTGGACCGACGTTTATCAGGACGTTTCCCCCGCAACTGAAAGGGGGAAATACGAGAGAATCTGTTTGTGTGAATGCCGATTTTAACTGTCTGATAAATCACGGTGTTCTATGGGTTTCAAACCAGTACAAACGCGTTGATCCTTAAAATGGCTTTTCCAGTTTTCACGCTATCACTATTTTCACGAACTACTACATGTATATTGAAAATCCTACGCACACTATGCCTTTTTTGTATTTGGTATGATTAGAGCTCAAAAACTTAAACACAACAATCTCTCTCTGCGCCCCTTTGGTGGTAAAAGAAAGGAGAGAGGACAATAGGTTCGTAAGCATACAGTTATTGCGAGATTATTGCAGGCGACGGCTCTCTGACATGCCTTAATCATTTGAAAATAAATAAACCCCCTCATAATGGATCTTATATCTTATATATCCTAACTTATTGGACTTTATCTCTTTACCAACGTGAAAAACTGATGAAATACCAAATAGAGGAACCCAATATAACCGAAGCAGTGTGGTCGGGGTTATGCAAGATAAAGTACAACAAAGCATGGTGTCCCGTGTTACGTACCTCACTGTTTCTGCAACGGTGGCCACCAGCTCTGACATAGAGAGGTAATCTTGTAGCGGGGCTTCGCGCCTGTAACCCCAAGAATTCTTGTCTATGGTAAAACAGTTCTCCCATTTGTGGTTTAGAACGTGCCCTGAAAGACAAACGAACATAGAATACGACTGCAAACTCTTGGGACAAAGGGGATCGAGTTTCATGATGTTTAATAAACTGCAAATGGATGAAGAGAATGTAACATCGTATGATTGAATTGGGGGTTTGACGCGGTTAATTGCATGTGAGCCTGGTTACATTTTCATTAGAATCGAGGTTTATGTGGGTTTAAATTGTCCGTGAACCTGGTTACATTTTCAAAAGATTCAAACTTTACATGGGTTTTAATTGTCCGTGAACCTGGTTACAATTTCACAAGAATCAAACTTTACATGTGTTTTAATAGTCCGTGAACCTGGTTACACTTTCACAAGAATCAAACTTAACATGGGTTTTTGATTGTCTGTGAGCCAGCTTACGTCTTCACAAGAATTGAATTTAACATGGTTTTAATAGTCTGTGAGACTGGTTCCATGTTAATAAGAATCGAGTTTGACATGATTGGTTTAATTGTCTATGAGACTGGTTACATGTGAGTAAGAATCGAGTTTTACATGGGTTTAATTGTCTATAAGTCTGGCTACAGAAGAACTGAGTATTTACCTGGGTTGTACTTGTCTTGGCAAGTAAAGTATCCTCCATGCTTGCAGTTAGTTCCGTCACCCCACCTGTCGTTTGTCACAACCGTATCCTTCACGGGACTGTAACAGAACAGAGTATTTCGTTTCAACCTGTTACATCTTATGCATATTTTTGAATGATTGAAAAATACATCGGTCAATTATGACAGGGGCAACGTTTTCTTTGTTATAATGGGAATAAACTATAGTGACAAAAGTATAACTTGCTCATGAGAAGTAATGCATTCTTTCCACACAATGGGTGCTAAACACTTCTTCAACAAATGTGTAGAATCAAGGACTTGGTGAATAAGGTGTAAATCTGATGTGTATTGTGTATAAAGTGAAAAGCTTTCTTAAACTGTTTTCAAAAATCCAATAAGCCTCCCTACAGTAGTATTGCTCTTTCATGCGTGCGGGAACACAAAATACATGGCAGATAACTGCATATGTAACATACCAGTGCTCAGACGTAGTTTTATAACTGAACAATTGTTGAAAATAACAAAACGTCCAAAAATAGGTGTTTTTCCATTTACGACATGATCAACCAGTTTTAACAAAAAGTCCAAAAATAGGTAAAAGTGTTTTTCCATTTACGACATGATCAACCCGTCTTGTATATCAGAATAAGATATTTACATACAATACAAAGTGTATACCTGTCGTTATAAAGCCAGGATAGAAATCCTGTAGAGTTCCAATAGTCTACCGGACCTGCATCCCCATCTGACCAAACTACTTCAGGTTTGTATGTATTCACAATGTCGTACAGCTCAGGCATTGTCTTAAACTGTAACAAAAAAACCAATAATCTCGTACAGCTCAGGCATTGTCTTAAACTGTAAAAAAAATCAATAATCTCTTACAGCTCAGGCATTATCTTAAACTGTTCAAAAATCAATAACCTGGTACAGTTTAGGCATTGTCTTTAACTGTAAAAAGATCAATAATCTCTTACAGCCCAGGCATTGTCTTAAACTGTAAAAGAAAATCAGCATTCTCGTATAGATCTGGCATTGTCTTATTGAAACATCATTGAACAACTTGACATAAAACATGGTACTCTGACTTTGATAGCTCGAATAGGTCTATACTGAAGCATAAATCTACAGCACAACGTACATATCGCTTGAGTTTTATCGTAACCTTGAAGTCGATTGTAAAATCTCCCATAAAACTTGGTTTAAATGCAAACATACTTTGGTTTAAATTCAAACATGATTTTTCCAACGATCTTGCAGATATGGTCTAAAACATTAATTAGTTAACAAACATACAGCAAATGGGATACTAAACTCAAAAACGATTCCCAATCGAGCACAACCTGGCGTTATATATACATGCCTTATGCTTCATTACCAATAAGAGTCAATAGCTTGGTCTTTAGTAAAACAGCATACCATTTCGAGGATCTTAAATGATCACACTAGACATGCAATGACGATTTTAGCTCTTCATTGGACCAGTCATCGACGCCACTTATACCCTTTCCATGTGTAATGTCATTGAAACAAATAATTTGGCAGGGATGATTATGTTTTTGGAAAAGCAGGAATGGCTAATAAAAGAAAGATCCAATATAAGCTAATGGCATGGACATGTCGAGGTTACAATGCAAGACTATTTCAAGTGCTTCACAAACATGAAGCACTTACTATAGTCTTGTATTGTACCCTCGATGTGTTATAAAGGAATGTGTTTCTCACCTTTACAAAGTCGTTTGTTGTAAAGTTGTTCGCCTGATCTCGGTCATACAGAGGATTAAACCATTCAAACAGAGAATGGTACAACCCGAAATGTATAGACGTACGGTTTCTTATAGAGTTGGCAAGCATTCCTGTAAATGTAAAATAGGGCAATACCATTAGAAATGTATTAATGGTCAATGTTTCAAAAATAATTTAAGAAGTAAGTTCACTTTAAATAGAAACAGGCTGATACGGCTTAAGTTTTAAAGAGGCTTCTTTTTTGATTAACAAGTAGTTGGAAAGCATTCACGCATGCAAAGAATGCAATGGTACAACCCAACATTTCTTGATGAAATATGTTCTTTACCGAGGTAGCAATCGTTAAAAAGATCTGAAATGGCATTTCAACTGTGTTTAACAAAATGTTTCGGATAGAATCAATAAATCAATTTATGATGATAGAATCAATAAATCAATTTATGGACGATTGTATCATTTAGAATGCGCTGAAGTAGGTTTCTTATAAAGTTGGCAAACACTCCAGTAAATAAGAAATGCAATCGTACAATTGAAAATATAAAGGTACAGCCTAAAATATTGAAGTATATTTGAAATACTTCCCATGCAATCTTGTAACAAATACCATGAACTCGTGTTGGCAGTACCTAGTTTTAAAAGAAATGGAACGAAGTTATGTTCTAGATAAAGATCAAAAACATTTATTCCTACACATCATCATGAAGTAATACGGCCAAAAGGTAAAGGCGTTCGTAGTAGCAAAATACCCCCACACCTTATTTGAGGGCACAATATATGCATCATATGCTGGACCTTTTATGAGTTGTATCCAAAGTTAATCAAGCTGTTAATCATATGTCTTATAACCAACGTTTCTGACTTATTAACAAACTTTACTTACCAACTAAGTCCTTGTTTGGCCCACAATCCTTTGCGTTCCACGAGAATGCATTCTTAGAAGGCCAGTTTGTAAATCCCTCGTGATGTTTACTCGTCAGCACGACGTATCTGGAACACAGTATAATAATAATTGCCGAAACATTCCCCTCATAAAATGTTATTCGTAGGTGACCTGCACCTTGGAAGGATTGACAAAAGAAGCATTTCAAACAGCCTTCATCGCATACTAACAGAACCCTCGTTACAGACAGTACAAAACAATAAAATATGCGTTGGGATTTTTAATTTATGATAAGCACGGAATAAGATTTAAAGTCTATCAATGAATATTGGGTCGAGGTAAATGATATTCCACTCGAATGTATTTCAGAAAGTGGGTATAAATCCAAAACAAAAAGTAAATTTGGATTTAAGCGGATTTCTGCTCAATTAACATGTCGAAAGAGGAATCTATAATTGTTTCTTAAGAAAACTCATTCACATTTCACATATCTTCTACATAATTGAATGAATAAATAAATAAATAGGGAGGAGACACAAATACCATTTAGTTTACCATATTACCATATGAGTTTTCAATCGATTGCGAAGGAAGGTTAAAGCTTGTTCAAAGCCACTCTCGATGACTGCTTCCTGAATAATAAATTAGTGCTCGCGCCGATTTGTGGGTTAGTCCCGGGAATTTCCTCCTCACCTTACGGGGAACCCGGGACCCTCGGTACAAGAGACTGACGCTCTAGCTGTGCACCACTGTCGCCGTTTTGTACCAATTCGTGCCAAGACCATCTATTATAGGCCTACCTTGCTCCCGATGCATTGAATATGTCCGCCCATTGATCAGGGTCGAACAGCTCCGCGGTGAAATCAGCCGCGAAGTCGGCATACGTAAATCCAGGTTTGTAGTTCTTCTCCATGAACTCTACCACCTCCGGCAGTTTCATGTTCTTCCATCGATACCTGAAACACGAATCTAGACTAGGTAAACGTTAGCATGGGGTCATAGGTACCGCTTTACTAAACAATTTACGGAAAACATTTACGTAAGTCATAACTGATAGAGATGGATAGTATCTTCAATGGAAGTCCAATATTGCAATGTGACACGTCGTTGGAAGCGTCTCGGAGAGACGATTTCAATGATGTGTCACATGACAATATTGCTTTGCCCAATATGAAAATAAGAGGAATTGTTGTTTTAGACGTACGCAAATCTTAAGCGTAAACTGTTAGAAAAAACGGTACCAAGCTGGCCCATGAATACCCGCATTACCCTGGGGCGGAATATGCACCCGGGCCGGGCCCAAGGCAAGGTGAACATGAACGATCGGTTGCCGGCTCTTTTATATACAATTACTCGCCATACCAATAGTCCCATACCTTTTTTTAATCCACACATGTAACCCTGGGTACCGTTTTACTAAACATTTCATGCTGAACACTTGATTAAGTTCAAAACAGCATTCCCTCTTATTTCATGCCATGTGCGGAGTAGTAGTGGGATTTCGAGTTTCATAATCTAACCACTAGGGTACTGTTTTACTAAACATTTCATGCTAAAACTTTGCGTAAGTTCAAAACAGCATTCCCTCTTATTTCAACATTGTACATAGCTATAACACCAAGTAACACACCATTGGAATCGCCTCTCTGAGACGCTTCCAATGACGCGTCACATTTCAACATTGTGATTTTACTTAAGATGCTATTCATGTTTATCATGTTAACGCGGCTCATAATCATTAAAAAGACAAGTCTGGTCCCCTGATGTGTTACGCGTTCCAGAACCATGAGCCGGGTCAATACTGAAAAGGTTAAAAGTAAACACGCTGCATCTTTCTTGGATGTTGGGTATCATCGTGCATGGGACGCAAATCTAGTCAACGATGCCCTTTCTTTTTGTAATCTGAGCATGTTAGTATTTCCCCTGATAGGATGATGATGTGTCATTAATGGGTCTCTTTTGTGTCTCTATACATTGTATGTGGTCCTGGCCCGTGCGTATACCCCTTGTGCAGAGTATACGCACGGGCCAGGACCCCCAAGCCAGGGTCCCCATTCTAAGTTATTTACAAAATATAAAACAGATCAAAACTTGACCAAAATAAACTCACCAGAACCACTCGTTGTTGAAGCTTGGAACCGAAAACACGCCCCAGTGAATAAAGATTCCAATTTTCCCCTCATCGTACCAGCCCGGGAGGGGTCGGGAATCCAGGGACCCCCAATTGGGTTCATATCGGGCCCCAGTCACGCTGATCCCCGCCCCTAGCACTGTAATTAACGCGACCAGCAATAATCGGTTGTATGCCCTACACGTCTCCATTGTAGTGTTGATAAATGCAGGTCAAACTTTTGTCAAGTCATGTGAATGGTTTGTTTACCTTCGGTCTATTTATAACTCTAAATGTTATTGTACATAGACGATTCCATTCGGAACACCTCGGCCATTTCTTAAAATAACCTCGGAGGTAATGGGGAGCCATCTTTGAAAGTAGGTCAGCAACGAAGGGCATGTCCGTTTGCAATCGTATCTACTCGGAAATCCCCGGTACAAGCCGGGGATTGCCGAAAAGAGCCGATTGACAAAATATGAAACAAAGTGTTGATATGATCATCTTTAATGAAAAGGGTAAAAAAAGCATTCAATTGTGATATTTAACCAATTTGTGTGTATTCAAAAACACTTCAAAAACATATTTAGTGCCTGTGTGCATTTTGCGTTATCCGCCGGAAAGAAAGGCGAATTACCCCAGGATTTCTGGTGTATTCATGTACTGCTTACGAGGTATATCTACCGACTTGGTACGGGGATTGCCGAGTAGATACGATTGAGACGATTCATGTAAAACAGAAAGTACTCAATTTAACTTGGATAAAGTGTGGATCTATAGATAAGATGGCAACTAACAGTCTTCGTCTGGGATGCCGGCTTACTGAAAAGGCAGTAGTAGACTATTGCAAACATATGCACGGGCAATGATCGCAAGCTAATTAAAGCTTTCTTTTCTTTCATGTACAGCCCCTATTTGAGCTTACCAAAAAGCTCTTTATCTATTCATCCCCATATGGTGTTATCAGTCATAATTGATGGCAACAACAGACGGGGAGAATATTTTTTGAAAACGACTCATTTTCATTGGTAAAATCCATTGTCACAGTGTAACGAAATGTCTTCGACATAGAAAATCAGGAAAAAAAGAACATTAAATCAAGACGATGATGTGACCCCTGTGTTTGGGATTTATGCCGATCCAACTAGTGAATACTACGTGTGTCTGAATCTCACACACTGGTAAACAAAAAGGGGTCTCCCTTTTTTCTATACTTGGCCTATGCTTACGTGCACTATAAACCTATAGGGTAAGACTACACCAAATATTTCGAAATCTGTTTATCGTACAATATTACAAAGTAATTGTTTTATTTTTGTACGGACGATTGTGTCCTAGGCTTGTTGCTGTGAATTGTTATAAGAAGGTCCTTTGTGAGTTAAACTCGTAATATAATTAACTACATGTCAACAATATTTCAGTTATATTGCGACAATAGGCTTCTTATTTATCTTTCTAAGCATTGAACCAGGGTAAAACTTAGATAGAGGAATGTACCCCGTTAATACAAGTTATTGTAACTTTAACCCGTTACTTACTTTAAGTACATGTCAACAATATTTCAATTATATTGCGACAATATTAGGCTTCTCAATTATCTTTCTAAGCATTGAACCGGGGTAAACATTCGATGGGCGAACTTATCCCGTTTAAACAAGTTAATGTTAGTTTTACTCGTTATATACTTTAAGAACATGTCAGCAATATTTCAGTTGTATTGCGAAAATAGTAGGCTTCTCAATTATCTTTCTAAGCATTGAACTAGTGTAAAAATTGGAGGAACCCAAAGCAAAGACCTAATAAAAATGTTAATTAGGTCTTTGGATGGACGAACTTACCCGATTTGAATAAGTTATTGTTAGTTTAACTCTTTATTTACTTTAAGTACGTGTCAACAATATTTCAGTTTTATTGCGACGACAGGTTTACTTCTCATTTATCTTTTTTATCAAGTAATTTATTTGAATATAATGAGATCAACAATAAGACTCATTATTTAAAAAAGAAAAAGATTAAATGATCATGTTTTACAAATGGCGTTTTGGTGGTTCGCTTGTACTTAAAAAGCAGGCATTAAACGTCCAAGAAGGACAGTGTTGCTCAATACGCCGCCGAATTGCACATAGTGATACCTATCTCACTGCACTTTGTTTAATATAGATGAATCTTATTGACAAATTCAATTTTATTTTTTGATAGAGCATTTTTTGTACACAGAAAATATTCAAAATTATGCCTTTTTATCGTAATTAGGACGCGTTCACATACGAACTGGTTTACGGACACAACATGTTGCTATAAAGAATGCAAAGAAGATGATTTACTTATTCTATGTCATTCATTCAAAAATAAATCTCTAATTTAGTATAGTATAGGCTTGATATAAATGCAATACCAGCACCGGGTCAAGAATTATCATGTAGCTATCCGTGACTATACTCACACTAAATATGAATGTTATACCAGCACCAAGTCAAGAATTATCATGTAGCTATCCGTGACTATCCTCACACGAAGTATAAATGTAATACCAGCACCAAGTCAGGATTTATAATGTAGCTATCCGTGACTACCTTCACACGAAATATAAATGAAATACCAGCATCAAGTCAAGAGTTATCATGTAGCTTTCCCTGACTATGCTCACACTAAATATGAATGTTACACCAGTACTGAGTCAAGATGAATCATGTAGCTATCCGTGACTACCCCTACACGAAATATGAATATAATACCGTCATGAAGTCAATAGGTATGATGAAGCTATCCGTGGCTACCCTCAAACTTAATATGAATTATATACCCGTATCCAGTGGTGTAGGGTTGACTGCGCTTCGATTCAGTTAAACTGTCATTACCTATCATCAAAGTCATTCAAATTAAAGACTGCATGTTGCTTAACCAATTTTTTTATCAATACATTTAAAAGTGTAATTGGCCATAAGATTGCCGCAGATTGGCAATAATCTTCTAGCGCTAATCTTCAAGACCAATGTCCTTGCGGTCCTGCTGTATGGACCCGAGTCCTGAAAAGTCACAAAGTCCATTTGTCACAAGCTGTATGTCTTTCAGAGAAGGTGCCTTAGACGGATTCTCCTAATATTCTGGCCAAACACAATCACCAATGCAGACCTCCATCATAGAACAGGCACAACTTCCCTATCCATTGAGATCAAATATAGAAGATGGCGCTGGATTGGCCATGTACATATACTAGAAGAGTCAGGTATTCCAAGAGTACTTAGATGGACACCCATGGGCCGACGACCAAGAGTTAAGCCCAAAGTAACGTGGCGTAGACCAGTTGAGAAGGAGATAAGGAAGGAAAACAGAAGCTGGTGCCAAGTCCAGACATGGGCGAGGGACCGACTACATTGGCGAACTCTTGTTAAGGTCTTATGCGCAAATCAGCGCGAAGAGGACTAGATAGATAGTGTTGAGATAGTATTATTAATAACCTGGCACGTTTTGTCTGGAGATAAATAGGATTCCCGAACTTTTAATCTAGAAAATTAACATCGGCAAATCATCGGAGATGACCGACAGATTGTTCTCCGCCTTGGTCGAAGAGAACGCAAGTAATTCATGAGACATTGTTGTTCAAATTTATACACAAACTAAAAAAGTGATAAGGGAAGGCGGGCAAACGCCCGCACTCTACATTACGGTAAGGGAGGCAAAATTCCGCCCCATATCGAATAAGGGGCACGTGTCTGGGAGAGCAAATGTCCGGCGGGTGGTATAAAGCCCCCTCACCACTTTACAAAAGCGATATAAAGCACCTCTCCCATTTTATGCGAGTTTCACATGTGCGGAATAACAACGCCATTAGAAACTGGAACTAACAGTGAAAAAAAAGTTATAGACGCTCATTAATATAGATCAAGCCATCTTTCGTGGTGCGAAAAAAACCCAGTCATAGCTCAACACAAAACCAGGAAACCATTTGGCAAAGCAGAACTGTGGCACAATTGTGCCGTACTGTACATGTGAGGAGATTCAGGGAACATACTATTAGAACTATACCCGCCGTGATACATCTGGAATACACAAACAACATTATTGACTTTAATCCTTTACAAAACGCCAAATGTTTTATTTCGACTGTCCGAAATTGAAATAGTTTGCAGACGACATTTCAAAATGTGATAGAATTTAAAACTAATCTTCTGTTAGGGCACAAAACATTGTGGGGAAAGGATAAATTGCTCGCTAAGAACAATTTCTCCTTTTCCCACAATGTTTTTCAGAGTCGTCTGCAACAGACTGGTCAAATGTGTTATCGTTTGGTTATGGGTTAAAAATGCGTTCGATGGCATACGTCATCACAAATTATTCGATGCCATGCAATGCTAGGGAACCTCCGTTATTTCTTTTTAATACAATTAAATAAAGACAGCAAATTTACGTCTGGTATTGATTAATTGAAACTCGACAAGAGTGTAAATTGGAAGTCCGTAAACATTTTCTGTGATTTGGTTAGTTACCTCGATAGTAAAGATAACCGTGTAATTTAATTTTGTCATAGACTGAATTCAACCTCTCAACGTTTTAAAGTTTGCTGAAGACATTTCTATAGTTTTGCTGACTCAGTCCTTTAGTTACAACGGCGCATAAATAGCGTTGAGCAATTCAATAAAAGGGTTGATCTTGATATCATTATTGATAAAACAAAAGTCGTAGTCTTTATAAATGGGGGTGTGATGAAGACAACTGAAAAATGGATGTATGATGGGAAATATATAGAACTTGCTTCTTATTATATTTTTTTAGTAGGTGTATACATATATTTATGTGAGGTTCGTTTACTCGGTTGTGTTACGGAAATATCCGTTTTCATTACGGATACGTTCGGGTGTTTCCGGAATGTATGGTCATATATATGTTACAGGGAATATGTATAATCAGGGAATATGTATAATCCCTGAAAATTTCAGGGATTATGTATAATCCCTGATTCACTCAGGGAATATACATAATCCCTGCAAAAAGCAGGGATTATACATATTCCCTGATTTGATGTCCAGATTTTTAGACATATTCCCTGAAATTAATTCTGTCTTAATTTTCTGGATTTACGATTCATTTTAAAGAAATATCTGCAGTTAATTAAAGAGAGTGCATCTGGCTGATAGATTAGCAACATGCACCGTCAATCATACTAATCTATCCAATTGATTAAACGTAATTAGGTTGTTTGCACGGGTTTTATGTTTGATGTTCTTAATCGATGTTCAGTTCGATGTGTGTGCTACTGCACTCTATTCAGCTCAGGATGTCGCTACTGACAAACACATTCCACTCCGTTCGGCTGTACACATTGAATCAAAATGTGGAGGACAAGGTTTTACTCGATGTAACTGTTTAGGTACAAAGAAATGTCATACAAATCAGAGCAGATGTTTCAAAGCTAAATTACAGTGCAACTCGAGGTGTCACTCTAGCCTGCCATGTGAAAACAAATGAACTTACAGATGACCTGTGAAAACATTTGTCGGAGATGATAATGAGCAAATACTCCATTTTTCCAAAAGGGCACTAAGATAACTGACTTTATGTGACATGTGAACAAATTAAATGCCAGATGCTTTCATTGTGAATGAAAATAGCCTTTCATCCGTGTCGTTCCAAAAAAGATGTTAGTTCCCTTTTTTGCAAAAAGGCCCTTAATTCTTTTTCGAATGACACCGAAGATATAGAATAAAGGGTTAAATACATTTAACTGAAACTGCATGTGCAAAATACAATAACTGCATTTAAATGATCAGGTGATATGTGAACAAATTAAACGCATATACCAGATGTATTCATTGTGAATGTGTCTGAAAAAAGAATATCGTCCGTGCAAATTGTAGATGCTTACAATATGTATGAGCCTGAAAAGAACATATTGATTAACCCTTACTCACAACCTTAAGCCTGTTGAGGAAAGGGTTAAAGAATTAACTACAATTATCTGAAATGCATGTGTGAAATAAGATAACTTTGTTTTAATCTGAAGCTATCTAATATGTTACATGTACATGTGATGTCCTTTCAGAAATAAACTGTTTCAAATGATAAGGTGTGTTTGTTTTACTGCAGAAATTACTTGTAAATGATTTGTAAATCCAGAAAATAAAGACAGAATTAATTTCAGGGAATATGTCTAAAAATCTGGACATCAAATCAGGGAATATGTATAATCCCTGCTTTTTTCAGGGATTATGTATATTCCCTGAGTGAACCAGGGATTATACATAATCCCTGAGATTTTCAGGGATTATACATATTCCCTGATTATACATATTCCCTGTAACATATATACCGCTAGCGCGGGTTTATTGGTCATCGACGTTCAGAGCGGGCTATAGTACAGATGATAAACAAACTAGAGTTGCCACGTCACCATGGACGAACTGGATAGTATGCCTACACTTGAGGAGTCAAGTAAGTCCCCCGGGGATTTGTTAATAGGAGCGTTCTCATTATTCAGAATATATCTTGATTCTCAACTGAAAGACTTCAAGCAGTCTATATTACTCAAGCAGAAAAAGAGAACGCACTTGTTCAATTGAAACATGAACCAAATACATTTCAGTATGAGTTCAACATGTGAATTCAAGACGGTCTAGTAATTGTGGCTAAATATAAACTTAAATGCCGCATACAGAAATGGGTGCTCTTTTAGAGAGTTTGATTTAAAAGATGAAAAGGACAAATAACTTAGTACTACTAACAGAAACATCCCCTGTAAGCTGGGACACTGAGTCAGAATACAGAAAACCCAAGAGTAGGTTCTGATAGTGAAAATAATTAGCATGCTAAACAAGCCGAAGCAAGAGTCATTAAGAAACACAGTAAAAAGAGGTCTCCAAGCGATTCCCAAAGATTAAACCATTATTCACGTTATGTTCATTCTGATTTCATGGCCTGCCGAGACACAGCAGTCCAGAACATGGTGGCAGTGGCGAAAGGTTTCAACCGACAGCGTAATCCACTTCCCATCCCAAACATAGTTAGAGCTACAGAGAAAGCTTCGTCTGATTCGTGGCTACAAGGACCACTTCAGGAGTGTGTGTACAGACGATGGTCGGGACAGTCATGGTATTTGGGGATGCAGCAGGTAGAGGAAGAAAGAACATTCAATGATAAGTAGTTCTATGAATTATCAAATTACGAAAATCAGGATGGTATAGTAATAGATACAGAATTAAATACTAAGCTTAAAGGTCGACTTCAACAGAATATTTATCATTCAAGAAGGATTTAGGTACACAAATCCTGAGATTCTGGACATTACTGAAAACAATTAGAATAAACTGTATATTAAGAATGCTATATCGAAATAGGCTTTAATCTTGTCTGATATCATATACATCAGATCGATAGTTGTATTTAGCCCGAGAGGGAACATGCATAATGCTTGTTTTGTAGGACGTACATTATAAGCATCAAAGGGACCAATGACACAGATCCGTGAGGATGAGGAATTACACAACGGGGTTCCAAGAGCGAAAGGAAACTTGTTTATTGTGATTGCATATATTGTAGGAATAGTGAAAATGAATAAACATTGTAATGGTTTTCCAAGAGAGAAAGGAAATGTTCGATAAGATCGCATTTAAAGAGACAGGAATTTAATTCAGTCGATTCGAATATAGAGTTAACTCCGTTCTTAGGTAATGGGTTCATCTCACATTTAATAAGGTCTTAAGCGAATTCCTTTATTTCGTGATTCATACAAAGTTATTTAATCCCTACGCTTGGTCAACTGTTATTGTTAAGGATCGGTTTATCAGAAAGAATCAGGTAGATTAAAATTTGTCTCTTCTAATCATTGCATTTCGCCAGCACCTATAAAAACAATGATGTTTGGATACATGTACGTATAAATAGATAACGTTCATTACCTGTTCGTATGTTTCGTTATACGTATTCCACACAGTTATTATTTGAATTACACCATATAGGTGGTGGTAGAACACACAAGATTAGTTCCCTCTTTATCATGTTTTTCCTGAGTAAAGCGGGTGAAGTTCTGTGTACAAAGTTCATTCGGTTTTCTCCGGAGAACGCGGAAACGAACGAACTCTATTGTATTTATATTGCCAATAGTAAGATTGCTGTAGCACATTGTAGTGAGGTAGTAAAGTTTCCTTATAAGGATTGTTTACAATGGAATGGGTATGTGTAGCTCGGGTTTTTCGTGAGAGTGCGTAGTAAACATGGTATCTGAAGGATTCCGGTTTCTTGTTGCACAGAAGTGTTACGACAAGATGATTGTTTTAGATACTCTTTATAGAATATTGAGTACTGCAGAATTGAATTAGTGCATCTTAATAAAACATAATCCCGGCTGAATGAAATTAAACTAAGATCCATGCGATAGATTGGGATATTGATTGCTAATTGAATACATAACCGTTCGTATGACGTAATCCACACAATTACTTTTCTAAATTCCACCAAGCAGATGGTTGTAGAACGCAGACGATTAATCTATCTCAATAACAGAAATGCGGGTAAAGATATGGGTACAAAGACCATTCGGTTTTCTCCGGAAAATACGGAATCGCACGAGCTCTTCAGAACTCATACTGTCGTGTCGTCAAACTAATCGATGGATTACATTCGTAGAACGGTATAAGTTACCTTATTAGGTTTGATTTCTAAGCAACGGTTCTGTGCAAATCGGGGTTTCTCGTACGAGAGTGAGTAAATAAAGTAACTGATAGAATTCCAGATTCACGTTGTGTGGATTTACAACGGCATGCTTGTTGAAAATAGTCTTTACAGTATTTGAACATTGTAGAATTGAATTCATGCATTGTAAGCAGTGAAGGGAATAAAGATACTTGTCTATGAGGCTGCGGCGAATTATACAATGACTTTCCAAGAGTGAAAAGAGAAATGGTTGATACGATATAAATTAACATTGAACGCAGCGAAGGGACTTAAGATATTTGTCTATGTGGCTGTGGTGCATTTATCAATGGATCTCTAAGAGTTAAAAGGAAATTCCTTGGTTTGATTGCATATAAAGAGTTACATTGCAAGCAGAGAAGTGACAAAAGATATTTCTTGACGGGGATGAAATGAATTAAACAATGAGTTTCAAATGTAGTAAAGGAAACTGACCTATATAATTGCATTTGACATTACACGTACATTACATTCGTAGAACGGTATAAGTTACCTTATTAGGTTTGATTTCTAAGCAACGGTTCTGTGCAAATCGGGGTTTCTCGTACGAGAGTGAGTAAATAAAGTAACTGATAGAATTCCGGATTCACGTTGTGTGGATTTACAACGGCATGATTGTTGTAAATAGTCCTTACAGTATTTGAACATTGTAGAATTGAATTCATGCATTGTAAGCAGTGAAGGGACTAAAGATACTTGTCTATGAGGCTGCGGCGAATTATACAATGACTTCCCAAGAGTGAAAAGAGAAATGGTTGATACGATATGAATTGACATTGAACGCAGCGAAGGGACTTAAGATATTTGTCTATGAGGCTGTGGTGCATTGTTCAATGGATCTCTAAAAGTTAAAAGGAAATTCCTTGGTTTGATTGCATATAAAGAGTTACATTGCAAGCAGATAAGGGACAAAAGATACTTGTCTATGAGGCTGTGGCAAATTACACAATGACTTTCCAAGAGTGAAAAGAGAAATGGTTGATACGATATGAATTGACATTGAACGCAGCGAAGGGACTTAAGATATTTGTCTATGAGGCTGTGGTGCATTGTTCAATGGATCTCTAAGAGTTAAAAGGAAATTCCTTGGTTTGAATTCATATAAAGAGTTACATTGCAAGCAGAGAAGGGACAAAAGATACTTGTCTATGAGGCTGCAGCGAATTACACAATGACTTGAAGAGTGAAAAGAGAAATGGATGATACGATATGAATTAACATTGAACGGACTTAAGGTATTTGTCTATGAGGCTGTGGCGAATTGGATAATGCGTTTCAAATTGCTAAAAGGGAATTCCCTGATTCAATTGCATTTCACATTACACGAAACGAAGGGACAAAATCTACTTGTATAAGAGGTTACGGCGAATTACACTACGATTTCCTATGGGAAAGGTTTTAGTTGATTTCAACCGAATACAGAGTAAATAACCTGTTTGTATGACTTCTCTCAATTCTGTCATGTAGTTGGTCGTAGAACACAGATGATTAAGTTACCTTATTAACATGTACATCCCGAGTAGAACAATGGGTTTCCATGAGTGAAAACGGAATTGCTTGATTCGACTCCAGAAAAATAATTCACATTGCACGCAGCGAAGGGACTAAACATACTTGTCTACGAGGGTGTGGTGAATTCAGTATTGCCGTTTCGACGGGAACGGTTTCAGTCAATTGGATTTGTATACAGGTTAAACATTGCTATAAGGTAACGGGCTAAGGGACGGGGATGATAAACGCTTTTTAAGAAATAGCGATTTCATTTCTATTCCGTGATTCATATAAATTGCATAAACCTAATGCTATGTTGATAGATACCTTTTAGGATTAATAATCCATCAGAGAGAATACGGGGCCAAAAAGAGACCTGTAAATACAGGCATCCAGAGCACATTCACCAAAACAATGATGTGTACATAAGTAGTAATGCCGTAATGCAAGTTGACTGTTTGTATGCAAGTTATAGGTTCTCTACACAATGGCTATTCTAATTCCACCATATAGTTGTCTATAGAACACACGCAATTAATTCACCTCATTAACATGCATTCCCCAAACAAAGCGGGCGAAGTTATGTGTACAAAGGCCATTACGTTCTCTTCGGAGAAATAAACGAGATATATAGTACTCATATTGCCAGTAATCCGATTACATGTGTTGTCAGGTAGTACAGGTTCCTTAAACAGATTGATTACTACGGAATGGGTTGGTACGTACAGATTGGTCTTATCGTGCCCGGGTGTGTTAGTTATCTTAAGAATTCCGGATTACCGTTGTTCTGATGTACTACGGCAAGATAATTGCTGTAAAATACTCCAATCGAGTATCAAATAATTCAGTTAATGCATCCTAAAAGAACAGATCTATATGAGTTAATAAAACTAGATGTATTAATTATGTAATACATTCAGATATTACTGAATACCAGATAGATCCCGAGATCCCGTACTTTTACGCTCGATAAACTGTGGCCCGTTCCGGACACTACTACACTTAATCGTTCTGTTTTCCTTTTATTCGTAGTAAAAGATTACTGTATAAATGATTTATATTTGGCTGAATGTAATGAAAGAAAATATAAATATATTTATGTGAGGTTCGTTTACTCGGTTGTGTTACGGAAATATCCGTTTTCATTACGGATACGTTCGGGTGTTTCCGGAATGTATGGTCATATATATACCGCTAGCGCGGGTTTATTGGTCATCGACGTTCAGAGCGGGCTATAGTACAGATGCCCTCCCTCCCGCCCAAACTATTCAGAAATTAAAGACAAGTTCCATTCGTCTGGGAGGTGTTCATCCTCAATTTGCATTACCGGCTTGGTGTACAGAGCAAAACCAATGGTTCTCATTAACCAGGGGGGAAAAAAAATACTCGTTCCCAATGCATAACTACTGATTGTCTGTTTCAGAAGTAGCGATTACCTGTTGTTGCCGATAACTAATTCGACAAGAATACTGCGTGGTATGGGTGGAGTTGGTTTAGAAGAGGATTCCAAGGACAGTTATTCAGCAATCAGTGTCTATGATTGCTTATTGTGTTTTTCATATTAATAATGCATAAATGCATGGACACATTATATTACCGTAGTCAATTGGTAATATGTTATATGTTTGGAATCCTGAGTGAGATAGTACATTGCTAATAAAACTGTGGCCCGTTCCGGACACTACTACACTTAATCGTTCTGTTTTCCTTTTATTCGTAGTAAAAGATTACTGTATAAATGATTTATATTTGGCTGAATGTAATGAAAGAAAATATAAAGTACATTACCATTAGATTAACATGATCAAAACCCCATTCGATGTATTAATTCAAAGTAGAATAAACTATATTCTTGGTATTAGTAAATACTTATGAAATATGGATTAAGTTGATATGCTTAAAATGTTGATGCTTCTGCAAAACCAATTTTATGATACAGATAGTATATATGGGGATTCGAATACGTTGCGAGAATCGAATAGGTTTATATGTTTTCTTTGAGGATAAGTTGTCTCTCAGGTAATACTTACGATTTATTTGCTCTGGGAGAATGTGCCTCTTTGCACAAAGTTCATTCCCAAATTGTACCAATTACTGATTTAGATTACTTCATATGGATAATACCCGATACCCCAAACAATTAATACTATCTCTTGTTGTGTCAATTAGATAGAATTGTCAGAAAAAGCCAGGCTTCTCATGTAATGTATTTACTGTCTACATAAGGCTTTGGTTGTGTGTAGATTCAAAAGCTTTTATAAGCTTGTATTAATAGCATTGCAATGATTCTTCCGATCAATTGGTAGGACAAAACTACAAATTCTGTAGAAGCAGTAGATATATTCATTACCTTACTACATGTATATAAACTGCAGAAGATCTATACTGATTCGATTGAAATGGTGCGAGATTTCTTAAAATAGCCATTACTAATACAGGTCACATGATCAATTCAGCGTATGGTGGTCTACAACACAACACGTGACAAGAAATCCACAACAATCGAAATGAACACGTTTAAGAGCGTTCTCCTTTCTGATACTATACATTACTTGATAAGCTCTGCAATAGTGGAAGGGTAAAATTCTTACACAACACCACACAAGCTCTAGTGGAGGTTAGGATTTTCTTTTGTAATTGGAATAGGAAACAAAATACATTTGGATACTTTGTTGGAGTGGGATAAATTTGCAGGAGCAGGCTGTGAAAACAGCTCATCATAAGCTCTACTGTGCATATTTAAAGAAAGGGGACAAACCTTTTTGCTTTCATGAACAGCTGATGCTATCCTGGACTCTCATCACTCATCCCTTTTTCTTCTTTTCCTGTCTCTCAAAAGTAGTACTTCAGAATCGAACAAAAGCACAAATGACTGGACGATCCACCGATCATCTAAAGGTCTTCGTTCCCAAATTTAGGTTATGCTTGTACTAAAATATCTTTTTTAAAGAATACCAATGTCCTTTACTCCTTCTGCCCGCTTGGGTTCAAATCCTGAGAGGGATATGGATTTTCATGAGAGGCAGTCTCCCGACTGACTTACGGAATGCCGATGGTTCTACCCGCCTTGACCAGCCCTTGTGGGCAGTTGAGTAGGGGGTCTTCCTCCATCATTAAGAGTCGGGCATCGCTACATAACTGAAATAATGTTGATGTGATGTAAAATCCATATATAAAAAAAACTCCTTCTGCACGAAAACAGCGTTTCAGTCAACTCGATGCGTATTTAACATTAATATAGCATTAAATCCATTTCTGACACATAAAGCGTTTGGAATGTAACGTTGTATCAATAGACTAGATCTTACAGAGATCACACGTAGTCTTTATTGATCACTTGATCGATACTCGGAAACAAAATATCTGGCATCTTTAAAAAAACAGACCTTTTATTCTATTTGTAGAACTCATAACACTCGGTGATATTCAGGTATCTCTGTCCAATAACAATCGAATGGTCACAGTGAAGTTTGTACTGGAAGTAAATTAACAGAATAGACTCCTGGCTAATATACCAAGAGGACATTCGGAACAGTGAATGCTGTTGCTGGTAGAGCCCAAGATTGAAACCAAGAACACCACACTGAGTGAGACACAGAACATTAAACTAGTAAAGCCCAATATTAGAACCAACAACACCACATTGATACCAAGAACTGAACACTTGTATAACCCAAGAATGAAACTAATACCAAAACACTGAGCGAGACCACGAGTATAAAACTTGTAAAACACTCATTGAATCCACCAGCACTATCACCACACCGAAAGAGACCCGGTGCATTAAACGTGTTAAGCCCCCACATAACATTGAAACCAACAACACAACAGTGAGACCCAAAACAAAGAAGTAAAAACAGTATAGCTCCAGAATTAAACTATGTGATACTTTGGACATAAAACAGGCATACCACAGATGGCATCAGGGGAACTACAACACATCACTGGACAAGCCGCAGAACATAAAACAGGCATACCACAGATGGCATCAGGGGAACTACAACACATCACTGGACAAGCCGCAGAACATAAAATTGGTAAAGCAATAGATTGAAAACAACCCACGACTGAGGGAGGCCAACAACTGAAACCAACAAACCATTCTTGAATAGCCAAAGAACTATTTAGGAGGGATGTAACTCGGATGATCCAAGCTGTAACTGTGTAGAATGAATCTACGTCTGGTTCGTTCGAACTAGGAGGGAGGAGGGGTCTTGGGTCATATTTAATGAATAGGAACAAATGTGATCACATTTTATATCCATAGATGTTCGTAACTCTTTATCGTGCCAGACTATTTTGCATAAACATACTTTGTAAACACAACACTTTACAATGGCTGAGCCCAAATCATTAGAATGGTAAAGCCTACTCTAAAACACATGACATACCAATTAGAGAACCATCAACCATTTTTTAAAAGAATGGAATGATAGAGCACATACTACATACTCTTTAACCCTTTGCCAAACGAAAAGATACGACTGTACTAATTTGAGAGACTGATGGACTTTAAAACCATGGTAAGCTCGGAAGATACCCTTCTAGAAGGGTAGTAACTAGAAATCCTTGTGCAGAAATGAGAAATTTCTTGCGGAAATTAGTAATTTCTCATTTTGAGCGATTTCCCGTTATCACAATAAAACCCCTTGACTAATAGATTTGAGGCTCAAAGAATGAATGAACGAATGAATGTTTTAAGGCGCATCGACAGCTAAGGTCATTTACCGCGCATTATGATGATGTGGATGAATGTATATTAAAAATATTAACAGGTTAAAATGTATTTGTTTAAAGAAAAAATAAATAAGAATTTGTAATTAATGAACAAAAGTAGAATGATTGTTGATAGATTGTTTGTAATGAATGTGTGATATTAAATAAATAGTGTGTGATGAAAAAATGATATTGATAAATGTATATATATTTAAAATGTGTAAGGAATCACAATTTATTGTAAATTCCAATTTCTTTGAGAAAGGAAAGAATTCAATCCTGACAGTGTCAAAAAGATCATAGTGTTGACATTGAAATATTTTGCACGAATTCTTTGAAAATCAATGCAATCGAGCAATATATGTTTGATGGTAAAGGGTGCAGCATTGCATGGAATGCATTCAGGTGCATCTTCCTTAGCCAAGAGCCAGGAGTGTGTAATGTGTGAATGACCAATTCGGATTCGTGCAATTGTAACCTGCTCTCTTCGTACAGACCTGTAAGAAGGGTACCATTCTCCGAGGGTAGGCTTAATTGAATGCAATTTATTAAAAGGATCAGCATTCCATTTTGATTGCTAGATGGATGTGTTTGAGGCTCAAATCCCAGACACACCACTCGATAAAGCCTACTCTTGGACTGGTAGAAGCCACACAGCAACCTCATACACATCAATGGATAAACCTCAAACATTTTGACTGGTAGGGCAAACAACGAAATCTGCAACACTTGCCGAACCCTCTCATCATTCAATGTAACACAACATGGGACAAAACCAATAGGGTATACGGACGGGCCAGGCCCAATGCTAGGTTCGTTCTCCTACGCAGTGATCTCCCTTTTCATTTTGGTTAGGACTGTGGCGGAAGCACGGCTGGTGAACGCTCTGCCGCACCAACGATATGTAGCTTCGGACCTGGCCCGTTCGTATACCCCGAATTTATGCGGGATATGCATTGGTGCTGACGACGAAATCGGTTGGGCAACTTCCTGTTTACCGATTTAAGTGTAGGTTTTTACTGTTTTCCTACATTTTCGAACAAGTAATCGAAAATCTAAAATCATGATTCAACCCTTATCGGATTAAACCGCCTATAGGTAAAGTTTAGAATAAAACACCAGTAGACCAAACACTTAAACAAAAACCATCACAATCAGCTAGACCTAAAACAAAACATGTAGAGCCAAACACTGAAGCCAACACCACCACAGTGAGCTAGACCAAACATAAAACACCAGCAGAGCCTAAAACTGAAACCAACACCATCACCAAATAGACCTAGAATAAAACACCGGCCAAATACTGAAACCGAAACCAGCACAACGAGCTTGACCCAGAACAAAACATGTAGAGCCTCATACTGAAACCAACACCATCACAATGAGCAATACCAAGAATAAAACACCAATAGAGCCAAAAATATAAACAAATACCACCACAATAAGACACAGAACCAAACACCAGTAGAGCCAAATACTGAAACAACCACCGCCTACATGAGCTTGACCGAATTAAACACTGGAAGTGTCAAATATTGAAACCAACACCACCACAATGAGCTCGACCGAGAGCAACATACTGGTTTAGTAGATTACTGGAACAAACAAAAATCACAATGAACTTGACCAATTAAAACACTAGTAGTGCCAAATACTGAAACCATCCTCACCAACATGAGCTAGACCCAGAACAAAACACCCAGTGGAGCCAAATATTAACACCAAAACCATCACGAAGTAGACCAAGAATAGAACACCACCAGATTCAAATACTGAAACCAACACAATCATAATAAGCTAGAACAAGAACAAAACACCAGCAGAGTCAAATACTGAAACTAACACTATCACAATGTGTTAGGCCCAGAACAAAACACCAACAGAGCATAAAATTGAAACCATCACCACCACGAAGAAGACCCAGAATAAAACACCAGCAGAGCCAAATACTGAAACCAACACCATCACAATGTGCTAGACCCAGAACAAAACACCAACAGCGCATTAAACTGAAACCAACAACATCACGGGGTAGGCCAAGAATAAAACACCAGTAGAGCCAAAATCTGATACCAACATGATCAT
This sequence comes from Cerastoderma edule, assembly GCA_947846245.1. Classification (NCBI taxonomy): domain Eukaryota; kingdom Metazoa; phylum Mollusca; class Bivalvia; order Cardiida; family Cardiidae; genus Cerastoderma; species Cerastoderma edule. The sequence continues at coordinate 13,792,081 of OX401416.1, read as the reverse complement.
GAGATACTCAGAATAAAACATCAGCAAATCCTAGAAATGAAACCAAGACTGTCACCAAGTAGACCCGAAACAAAACACTAGCAGAGCCTAAAACTAAAACCAACACAACAACAATGAGCAACACTTTGAATAAAACGCCAGTAGATCGAAAAATGAAACTTACATCACAACAATGAACTAGACCAAGAACAAAATACTGGTGGAACCAATTACTGAACCCAACATCAATATGAGTTAGACCCAGAACATATCACCAGCACAGCCTAAAACTGAAACCAACACCATCATGAAGTAGACCCAGAATAAAACACCAGCGAAGCAAAATACTGGAACCAACACCATTTTGCTAGACCCAGAACAAACCAAGCAGAGCCTGAAACTGAAACCAACACCATCAAGAGGAAGATACAGAATAAAAAATAATGAAACCAACACCACTAATATGGGTTGAACCGAGAACAAATCACCAGTAGAGCCTTAAACTTAACCAACATCGCAACAATGTGTTTCACTTAGAACAACAAACTTTGGTAAAACTTTGGTAAAAATTAAAAAACGAAACCAACGCAACCATAATGAGTTAGAAAAAGAATAAAACACCAGCAGAGCAAAATACTGGAACCAATACCATCATAACACGCTAGACCCAGAAGAAAACAGTTGCAGAGCCTAAAACTGAAGCCATCACCATCACAACACCAAGAATAAAACACCAGCAGAGCATAAAACTGAAACCAACACTATCACGAGGTAGACACAGAACAAAACACCAGCAAAGCCTAGAACTGACACCAACACCATCATGAAGTAGACCCAGAATAAAACACCAATATAGTGTTGTACTGAAACCAACACCATCCCAATGAGCGTGACCCAGAACAAAACACCAGCAGAGCCATAAAATGAAACCAACACCATTACAATTAGCAATACCAAAAATAAAACACAAGCAGAGCCACATACTTAAACATACACCATCATGAAGAAGATCCAAAATGAAAAACCAATAGAGCCTAGAACTGATACCAAGACAATCACAAGGTAGATCCTGAATAAAACACCAGCAGATCCTAGAACTGAAACCAACAGCATCACAATGAGGTACATGCAGAGAAAAACACCAGCAGAGCCTAGAACTGAAGCTAACACCATCACAATGAGCTAGACCCAGGACAAAACACCTTCACGAGGTAGACCAAGAATAAAACTCCAGCAGAGCCTAGAACTGAAACCAATTCCATCACGAAGTAGACCCAGAATATAACTCCGGCAGAGCGAAATAATGAAACTAACACAATCAGAATGAGCTAGACCTAGAACAAAACACGAACAGAGACAAAAACTGAAACCATCACAATGTGCTAAACCCAGAACAAAATACGAGCTGAGCCTACATACTGAAACCAACTACATCACAATGTGCTAGACCAAGTGCAAAACACATAACAGAGCCAATACTGAAGCCAACACCACCACAATGAGCTAAACCTAGAAGAAACAATTAACAGAACCGAAGAATGACACCAACACTAACACAAGGTAGACCCGGAACAAATTATCAGTAGAGCCTTGAACTGAAACCAACAGCTTTTCAAGGTGGACACAAAATAAAACACCAATAGAGCCAGAAACTGATACCAACATCATCACAAGATAGACACAGAATAAAACATCAGCAGAACGTAGAACGGAAACCAACAACATCACCAAGAGTAGAGCCAGAATTAAAAACCATTAGAGCCAAGAACTGATACCAACATCATGACAATATGGTATATGCAGAATGAAACACCAGCAGAGCCTTGAACTGAAACCAACACCATCACGAAATAGACCCGGAACAAACCACCAGCAGAGCCTAAAACTAAAACCAACACCATCACAAGGTAGACACAGAATAAAACACCAGTAGAGCCAATACTGAAACCAACACCATCAACATAAGCTTGACCCAAAACAAAACACGGATAGAACCAAATACTGAACCCAACACCATCACAATGACCTTGGCCCAGAATAAAACACCAGCAGAACCAAATTCTGACACCAACATAATCATAAGGAAGAGCCAGAATAAAACCCCAGCAGAGCCAAATACTAAAACCAACACATCACAATGTGCTAGACCAGGATCAAAATACCAGCAGAGCCTAAAACTGAAACCAACACCATCACTAGGTAGTCATAGAAGAAAACAACAGCAGAGCCTATAACAGAAACCAACACCATCAAAATAAGCTACACCAAGAACCAAACACTAGCAGAACCTCAAACTGAAACCAACATCACAAAATGAGCGTGACCCAGAGCAAAAGACTGGTTAAACCAAAGACTGAACCCAACACCATCACAATAAGTTACATCCAGAACACGAAGTAGACCCAGAGAAAAACACCAGCAGAGCCAAATACGGCAACCAACACCATCACAAAGTGCTATACCCAGAACAAAACACCAACAGAGATTAAAACTGAAACCAACACCATCACACGGTAGACCAAGAATAAAACACCAGCAAAGCCTAGAACCGAAACCAACACCATCACGAAAAAGACCCAGAATAAAAATACCAGCAGAGCCCAATACTGAAACCATCACAATCACAATGAGCTAGACCAAGAAAAATCATCAGCAGAGTAAAAAAAATGAAACAAATTACATAACAATGTGCTACACCAACAACAAAACACTTAAGAGAGCCCAAAACTAATACCAACACCATCACGTGGTAGACGCAAAATAAAACACCAGGTGAGCCTAGAACTGAAACAAACACCATCACGAAGAAAACCGTAATAAAACACCAGCAGAGCAAAGTACTGGAACCAACACCATCACAATGAGGTAGACCCAGAACAAAACTCCAGCAGAGCCAAAAACTGAAGACATCAACATCACAATAAGCAATTACAAGAATAAAACACCAGCAGAGCCAAATACCGACACAATTGCCATCACGAAGTAGACCCGGAATAAAGCATCAGAAGAGCCTTAAACTGAAACCAAACCATCGCGAAATAGACACAAAATAAAACACTTGCAGAGCCAAAAACTGACACCAACACCATCACGAGGTAGACACAAAATTAAACACCAGCAGACCTAGAAATGTAAGCAACACTGTCACGAATTAGACCAAGAATAAAAATACCAGCAGGGTCAAATACTGCAACCATAACATCACAATAAGCTAAGCCCAGAAAAAAACACCAGCAGAGCCATAATCTGAAACCAACACCATCACAATGAGCAATACCAAAAATAAAACACCAGCAGTCATATACTGAAACCAACACCATCACAAAGTGGAGCCAGAATAATACACCAATCGAGCCTAGAACTGATACCTACGCTATCACGAAGTAGACCCAGAACAAAACACCAACAGAGCATAAAATTGAAACCAACACAATCACGAAGTAGACAAAGAATAAAACACCCAGCAGAGCCAAATCCTGCAACCAACACCATCACAATGAGCTCGACCAAGAACAAAACACGAGCAGAACCTATAACTGAAACCAACCACATCACAATGTGCTAGACCCTGAACAAACACGAGTAGAGCATAAAATTAAAACCAGCACCATCACAATGAGCTAGACCAAGCACAAATCATCAGCAGGGCCTAAATCTGAAAACCACACCAAATAAACCCAGAATAAAGCACCAGCACAGCCAAATACTGAAACCAACTACATCACAACGTAATTGACCCCGAACAAAACACTTAACAGAGCCTAAAACTGAAACCGACACCACCACAATAACCTAGACCCTGAACAAAACACCAACAGACCCTAAAACTGAAACCAACACCACCACAATAACCTAGACCCTGAACAAAACACCAGAATAAGACAAAAGCTGATACCAAACCATCACGAGGTAGACCCAGAATTAAACATTAGCAAAGCCTAGAAATGAAACCAACACCATCACGAAGTAGAACCAGATTTAAAAAACCCAGCAGAGCCAAATACTGAAACCAACACCATTACAATCAACTTGACCCAGAACAAAAAACAAGCAGAGCCTAGAACTGAAACCATCGCCATCACTATAAGCAAAACATAATACACCAATAGAGCCATGAAATGATACCAACACCATCATAAGGTAGACGGAAGAATGAAACACCAGCAGAGCCTAGAACTGACACATACAACATCACAATTAGGTACATGCAGAATAAAACACCAGCAGAGCCTAGAACTGAAACAAACACCATGGCAAAAAAGATCCGGAACAATATACCAGCGGAACCTAAAACTGAAACCAACACCATCACGAGGTTAACACAGAACAAAACATCAGTAGATAAAAAAACTGAAACCGACATCACAAAATAAGCCAGACAAAAAACAAAAGACTGATAAGACAAAATGCTGAACCCAACACAATAAGCTAGACCCAGAACAAAACAACAGTAGAACATAAAACTGAAAACAACACCATCACAAAGTAGACCCGAATAAAACACCAACAGAGACTAAAATTAAAACAACACAACTGCAATGAGCTAGACCCAGAACAAACCACCAGAAGAGCCAAAAACTGATACCAACACCATCACGAGAGAGACTAAGAATAAAACACCAGCAGAGCCTAGAACTGACACCAACACCATCAATAAGTAGACCCAGAACAAAACAACAGCAGAGCCTCAAACTGAAACCAACACCTTCACGAAGTAGACCCAGAATAAAACACCAGCAGAGTCATATACTAATACCAGCACAATCACAATAAGCTAGACCCAGTACAAAACACAAGCAGAGCCATAGACTGAAACCAACACCAACACAAAGAGCAATACCAAGCATAAAACACCAGCCGAGAAAAATACTGAAACCAACACCATCACGAAGAAAATCCAAAATAAAACACCAACAGAGCGGAGCTTAGAACTGATATCAACACCATCACGAGGTAGACCCAGAAAATAACACAAACAGTGCATAGAACTTATACCAACATAATCGCTGATATCAACACCATCAAAAAGTAGACCCGGAACAAAACACCAGCAGAACCTAACACCCAACATGAGATAAACCAAGAACAAAACATCAGTATAAACCAAAACACACATCACGATATAGATCCAAAATAAAACAACAGCAAAGCCTTAATCTGATACCAACAACATCAAAATGAGGAAAACCCTTAAAAAAGCCAAACAGAGTCTAACATCACAATGAGGTACACACAGAATAAAACGCCGGCAGAGCCTAAAACTGATACCAACACCAACACGAGGTACACAGAGAATAAAACGACAGCAGAGCCTAAAACTGATACCAACATCAACACGAGGTAAACCCAGAATAAAACACCAGCAAAGCCTTGAACTAAAACACACCGTCACGAAGTAGACCTAGAATAAATCACCAGCAGAGCCAAATACTGAAACCAACATCATCACAATGAGCTAGACCCAGAACAAAACACCAGCAGAACATAAAACTGAAACCAACACCATCACAATGAGCTAGACCCACAATAAAACACAAGCAGAACCTCAAACTGATACCAACAACACCACAATGTGCTAAGCCCAGAACACAACACAAACAGAGCCGGAAACTAAAGCCAACACTTTCACAATAAGCTAAACCCAGTAAAAACACCAGCAGAGCCTAAAATTGAAACCAACACCTTCACAATAAGCAATACAAAGAATAAAATACCAACACCGTCACGAAATAGACCCAGAACAAAACACCAGAAAGGCCTATATCACGAGGTAGACACAGAATAAAACACCAGTAGAGCCATAAACTAATACTAACACTATCACAATAAGCGTAAAAGGACAGAACACCAGCAGAGCCATATTCAGATGCCAAAATCGTCACGAAATAGACCCACTACAAAACACCAGCAGAGCCATTATCTGAAACCAACACCATCAAAATGAGCTAAACCAGCAATACACCAGCAGAGTTACATACTGAAACCAACACCATCAAGAGGTAGACTCAATAAAACACCAGCAGAGCCTAGACCTGAAACCAACATCATCACAATGAGCTAAACCCAGATCAAAACACCAGCAGAGCCATAATCTGAAACCAACACCATCAGAATGAGCTAAACCAGCAATACACCAGCAGTTACATACTGAAACCAACACCATCAAGAGGTAGACTCAGAATAAAGCAAACCTAGAACTGAAAACACCACCATCACTAATAAAAACAAAAATATAACACCAGCAGAGCAAAATACTGGAACCAACACAATCATAAAGAGCTAGACCAAGAATAGAACTCCAGCAGAGCCTAAAACTGAAATTAACACCATCACAAAGTAGAGCCAGAATTAAATACCAGCAGAGCCAATACTAAAACCAACACCATCACAATGAGCTAAACCCAGAATAAACCACCAGCAGAACCTTAAACTGAAGCCAACACCATCACAATAAGCTAAACCCAGAACAAAAAACCAGCAGAGCCTAAAACTGAAACCAACACCATTACGAGGTAGACATAGCATAAAACACCAGTAGAGCCAAAAAACTGATACCAACACCATCACAATAACCAATACAAAATATAATACACCAGCAGAGCCAAATTCTGAAACCAACACCGTCACCAAATAGACCCAGAACAAAACATCAGCAGAGCCTATTACTTAAACAAACACCATCACAAGGTAGGCACAGAACAAAACACAAGTAGTGCCAAAAACGGATACCAACACCATCATCGGGTTGAACAAAACACCAGCAAAGCCTTAAACTGAACCAACACCATCACGACATAGACACAGAATAGTAACTCCATCACAATGTGCTAGACCAAGGACAAAACATCAACAGAGCCAAAAACAAACCAACACCACCACAATGATCTAGACCAAGAACAAAACACACTTCAGAGAGCCAAAAAATGATACCAACACCATCACATGGTAGACTCAGAATAAAACACTTCAGAGAGCCTAGAACTGAAACCAACACCATCACTTATCAATACCAGAATAAAACACCAGCAGAGCAAAACATTGGAACCAACACCATCACAATGAGCTCGCCATAGAACAGAATTCCAACAGAGCCTCAATCTGAAGCCATCACAATAAGCAATACCAAGAATGAAACAACAGGAGATCCAAACAATGATACCAACACCATCATGAAGTAGACCCGGAACAAAACACCAACAGAGCCGAAAACTGATATGAAAACCACCACAATAAGCTTGAACATGAACAACAACACCAGCAGAGCCACAAACTGAAACTAACACCATCAGGAGGTAGACTCAGAATAAAACACAAGCAGAGCCTATAACTGAAAACATCATCACAATAAGATGCATGCAGAAAAAAACACCAGCAGAGCCAATACTAAAACCAAAACCATCACAATGAGCTTGACCCAGAATAAACCACCAGCAGAACCTCAAACTGAAACCAACACCATCACAATGAGCAAGACCAAGAATAAAACACCAGCAGAGTCAAATACTGAAACCAACACCATTACAATGAGATAGACCCAGACCAAAATACAACCAGAGCCATAATCTGAAACCAACGCCATCACAATAACCTAGAACCAGAACAAATCATTAGCAGAGCCTAAAACTGAAACCGACACCATCACGAAGTAGACCCAGAATAAAACACCAGCACAGACTAGACCTGAAACCAACACAATCACAAAGAAAACCAACATTAAAACATCAGCAGAGCAAAATACTAGAACCAACACCATCACAATGAGCTAGACCGGAAACAAAACACCAGTAGAGCCAAAACTGAAGCCATCACCATCACATTCGCTAAACCCAGAAAAAATCATCAGCAGAGCCTAGAACTGAAAGCAACACCATCACCAAGTAGATACAGAATAAAACAACAGCACAGTGTAGAACAGTAATCAACACCATCACGAAGTGGACCAAGAATAAAACACCAGCAGTCAATTACTGGAGCCAACACTATCACAATGAGGTAGACCCGAACTACAATACAAGCAGAGCAATAATCTGAAACCAAAACCATTACAATAAGCAATACCAAAAGTAAAACACCAGCACAGCCACATACTGAAACATACACTGTCATGAAGTAGAGCCAAAATGAAACACCAATAGAGCCTAGGACCAATACCAGCATCATCACAATGTAGACCCGAAACAAAACACTGCAGAGCAAAATACTGGAACCAACACCATCACAATAAGCTAGACCCAGAACAAAACACCAGCAGACCATAAAACTGAAAACAACACCATCACAATAAGCAATATCAAGAAAAAACATCCGAAGAGCATAATACTGAAACCAACACCATCACAAAGTAGACCCGGAACACAACACCAGCAGAGCTAAATACTGAAACCAACATTATCACGAGGTAGACCAAGAATAAAACACCAGCAAAGCCCAGAACTGAAACCAACACCATCACAAAGTAGACCCAGTAAAAAACACCAGCAGAACCAGCTACTGAAACCAACATTACCACAATGAGCTAGACCCAGAACAAAACACCAGCAGAGCTAAATACTACCAACATCACCACAATGAGCTAGACCAGGAACAAAACACCAGCAGAGCTAAATACTGAAACCAACATCACCACAATGAGCTAGACCAGGAACAAAACACCAGAAGAGCTAAATACTGAAACTAACACGATGAGCTAGACCAGGAACAAAACACCAGCAGAGCTAAATACTGAAACCAACATCACCACAATGAGCTAGACCAGGTACAAAACACCAGCAGAGCTAAATACTGAAACCAACATCACCACAATGAGCTAGACCAGGAACAAAACACCAGCAGAGCTAAATACTGAAACCAACACGATGAGCTAGACCAGGAACAAAACACCAGCAGAGCTAAATACTGAAACCAACATCACCACAATGAGCTAGACCAGGTACAAAACACCAGCAGAGCTAAATACTGAAACCAACATCACCACAATGAGCTAGACCAGGAACAAAACACCAGCAGAGCTAAATACTGAAACCAACACGATGAGCTAGACCAGGTACAAAACACCAGCAGAGCTAAATACTGAAACCAACATCACCACAATGAGCTAGACCCAGAACAAAACACCAGCAGAGCTAATTACTGAAACCAACATCACCACAATGAGCTAGACCAGGTACAAAACACCAGCAGAGCTAAATACTGAAACCAACACGATGAGCTAGACCAGGAACAAAACACGAGCAGAGCTAAATACTGAAACCAACATCACCACAATAAGCTAGACCCAGAACAAAACACCAGCAGAGCTAAATACTGAAACCAACATCACCACAATGAGCTAGACCCAGAACAAACACCAGCAGAGCTAAATACTGAAACCAACATCACCACAATGAGCTAGACCAGGAACAAAACACCAGCAGAGCTAAATACTGAAACAAACATCACCACAATGAGCTAGACCCAGAACAAACACCAATAGAGCTAAATACTGAAACCAACATGATGAGCTAGACCAGGAACAAAACACTATTAGAGCCAAATACTGAAACCAACATCACCACAATGAGCTAGACCAGGAACAAAACACCAGCAGAGCTAAATACTGAAACAAACATCACCACAATGAGCTAGACCCAGAACAAACACCAATAGAGCTAAATACTGAAACCAACTTGATGAGCTAGACCAGGAACAAAACACTATTAGAGCCAAATACTGAAACCAACATCGCCACAATGAATGAGACACAAAACAAAACACCAGTAGAGCAAAAATACTGAAGTCAACACCACCACAATGAGCTAGACCCAAAACAAAACACAAGTAGATCCAAATACGGAAACCAACATCACCAAAGTTACCTAGACCCAGAATAAAGCACTGGTAGAGCCTAAAACTACATCCCCACAATTGACAAAAAACCCATAGAACTGATAGAGCACTGACCAAAACCATATCTCTTAAAAAAAAACTAAATTATAAAACAAGCAACCTTTAAAGCCCATGACAAAAGCATACAAAGAACTGATGAAGCCCAAACTGAAATCTTACCATACAAACATAACTCGAGCACTGCAACCATAAATTGTTGAAAGAAAGGGGATAAGGTAAATTTACCAATTCGGTCCATCGGTCAAGGGGATAATCTGTTGTGGGGGTATTTTGCAGAAGCCGACTACAGCCAACACTTTATTATAAGTTCTACAGGAAAAGAATGTAGAATATTTGTAATTCTGAAATGAGTGGACAATAATAGTAAAAAAAAAAAATAGTAATACATAGTAATAATAGTATAAGCAAACACTTTTACAACTTTAATGATGTGGTACAATATTGCAGGAGCAGACTTTGAACACAGCTCATTTTAAGCTCAACTGCTGGAATGAATGAATGAATGAATGAATGAAGAATGAATGAATGAATGTTGTTTTAAGGTGCTGGAAACGAATGAAGAATATTTACAATTTTCAAATAAGTGGACACTAATTATAATAATAATAATAACAATATGATAAAAAAATGTTATGGGAATATTTTACAACAGGCTGTGATGACAGCTCATTATAAGCTCAACTGCCATTTACAATGAAAAAAGGTTTTATCTTTGCTGCCTTCTAGAACAGGATGGGTAGCGACACCATGGACACTCCAGCATGAACTGATTTTTCCTCTTCACATCTCTACAAGTCCTAGAAAATCCAACAAAAGCACATTGACAGTTCCTTGTTTAACAAAAAAGTGGAAGTCTGTTGACTAAATATGTATTCTGCTCGACTTATATGGGGTTTCACCCTGCCTCAAGTATGTTTAAGTTGTGTTACAAATTTCCATGAATAACCAATACTAGGCTAGGTTAAAGAATTGTCTTGCTAAAGGGCACTCCTACAAAACAAGAGATACTTGTGGGACTTGAACCCAGAACCAGTAAGTGCTAATACAGTAACAATAACCACAAGTCACGCAGGACTTCCTAACCACAAGTCACGCAGGACTTCCTGTCTTAAAACTTGTCAAAACAAAAATTTCCTGCAAAGGGTACAACCAGAAAGCAGTCTGCCACAGGTGTTTCTTTAACCCTTTACAAAACGTGAAATTTTCGACTGTCCCAAATTGGAAGAATTTGCAGAGGACATTTCAAAATGTGATGAAATTGTAAAAGAATTTTCTGATAGGGCAGAAAACATTGTCGGAAAAGGAGAAATTGCCCTTTTCGAGCAAAAAATTTCCTTATCCCACGATGCTTTCCAGAGTCTTCTGCAACAAAGTGGTCAAATGTCGTTATTGTTTGATAATGGGTTAAGGTAGTTGGTTGGGGGTTCAACATTCTAATCAATAGTATTTCAGACAATATCGCTGCAGTCAGCACACCTATTAATACTTCTGGTATTTCCTCACCAGTATTGCACAGTAATCTTTCCAAGCAGTTGACTGGTTTTCACATAATCATAATATATCAGTGGATAGTGACAAATAAATCATGTCACATATCAAACATCAAAAAGTATGTACGCCAAGCTGGGTCTCTAACTCATATTCCTTGTATTCCAAGTTGGACAAGCTACCAACTGAGCTGAGGACGCTCGACTTACATTATACATGTATTAGGTAAACAGTTGTATATCTCTTTTAGATCTGAGAAAAGTTCAAACTTAGAGACAGAGGTAGGCACAAGAAAAGCCTTGTTCAAGAAAAGAGTACATTTGGAAAGAGAAATACATACCTGGAAATGTTTCATATCCAGTTCAATCCAGATCCCCTACGTCCTAAAGAGGTCAACCTTGTTCAGAATAAAATCTACAAAGAACCTGAAAATAGACGGACATATTGTTAAAGGCAACCATGAAAATGCTGAAGGCCACTAATGATTTTTTTTTTGCTAAAGCCCAAATTGAAACCACAATCTTTTTACTGCATAAGAGTATCACAGGACTAAATCAAGTTTTGAGTTATGCCACTAATAGACCTTGAGCCAGAAAAGGCCCTCTAGCTATGGGGCATAAGCAGACGAAAGATTGCAAAGTTCCGTTGGGGCTTTACGGAGTTATGGGACTTTGAAAATTGGCTTATCAGCAATATATAGCCTATATGAGAAAAGCTTTAAAAAATCTTCTCCATAAGTTCTAGGGCTTTGATATTTGGTATGTAACATCATCTACTGGTCCTCTACCAAGTTTGTTCATATCATGACTGCTGGGCCAAAAAAGGCCCCGCCCTAGGGGCTTATCAGTTTAACATTGCCTTAATTATATAGAGAAAGGTTTAAAAATCTTCGTTTTCTAAAGATTTTTTTGACCTAGAGTTTTAATTTTGGGTATGTAGCATTATTTATTGGTCCTCTTCAAATTTTGATAAAATGATGACCTTTGGGCCTTAAATGGTCCTGCCCTAGGGGCTTATCAGTTTAACATAGCCATATATAGGAAAATATTTAAAAATCTTTTTCTCTAGAGCCATGAGGCCTAGAGCTTTGATATTTGGTGTGAAACATCATCTACTGGTCCTCTACCAAGCTTGTTAAAATCATGACCCCTGGGCCAAAAATGGTCCCGCCCTATTGGCTTATCCGTTTTACATTGCCTTTATTATATAGAAAAAGGTTTAAACATCTTCTTCTTATGGTTCAGTTGACCTAGAGTTTTGATATTTGGTATGTAGCATCATCGATTGGTACTCTGCAAATTTTGATAGGACGATGACCTTTCGGCCTTAAATTGCCCTGCCCCTTGGGCTTATCGGTTTAACAAAGCCTTTTATAGGACAATATTTCAAAATCAAAATCTATAAGAGCTGCTTTACAATGTCTGCAAAAATTGAAATAATAATGAAAGCTGTCCATAAGAGTTGGACTCAGAGATTTTTTCCTTGTACTGTAGTGCTATCTTAAGAGTTCCTGAAAACAGCATATATTGTTTGTTACATTTTGTAACCTAATGTATCAGATCCTAAATGGTATCGTAATGTATCATATGACATAATTGTAACACACTTAATGAAAGTGTCATATTGCATTGAATCATATTGTAAATGTATAACATAAAACATTTAGTGATGTGCCCTTGGTAATGGCTGACGTGTTTTTGCTAAAAGTCACAACAGACCATTATTAATGAAAATGGGTGTCGATATAGCCACATATAGATGGAGGATAGGGACGTTTTCACCTCAACAGAGATTAGGTAACATCATGAAAACCCTGAAACTGTCCCCCGACGCCATTAGACGATGTTTTGGGAGTTTGCGAGTTTTGCTGTGTTTGTCGGCTTTGTTATTGACATGTGGTGACGTCGAATCGAAAAAGCTCGAAAAAGGACAAACGAAAACAGGAGGTAATAAGGTTATCGACATCATGAACTTTTTACAGGAAATGAAGGATGATTTTTGCACTGATTTAGCGTCTCTCAGTAGTTAGATGGATGGAATGGTAGCGCCAATCAATAGCCTGCAGTCAGAAAATGAAAGTCTGAAGAGGGACAATGCCGAGATGAAATTGAAGCTGGATAAAATGGATCTGAAAATTGACAGTTTGGATGGTCATTCACGTCGAAACAACTTGAGATTTAAGGGTATAAAGGGTCAAATCAACGAAAACTGGAATGACACAGAACAAAGGGTGAGAGGCTTCATAAAGCATGATTTGAATAAACCCCATCTCGAAAATGTCGAAATCGAAAGAGCGCACAGAGTAAAGTCATATGATAAAGACAAGTGTCTCTAGATACAAGGATCGGGAAGAGATATTAAGGTCGGCGAAGAAAACACTTAAACAAAGCCCCTTTTTCGTCCAAGAAGATTTTACAGAGAAAGTCTTAACATGCAGAAGGGAACTAGGGAAAGCGCTCGTGGACGCCAGAGAGAAGGGTAAATATGCAGCCATGCATTTTGACAAGCTAATAACAGAAAATGACGTCTTCAAATATGACGAAACAAGTAAGGAAATCCATTTCATTGGAGCTAATAATGTTCACCCGAGAATTCGGCAAAATGCACTAACTGATAAGACGCGGGAAAACATAAGTACTCCATTGGATGACGATTTTGGGGGAGGAGCCACTGGCACGGACTAGGGGTCAAGGCCTTGACGATACGTGTACAAACAAAACATTGATCATTTTAACGTGGAATATTGCCGGTCTATCTAAATACTTAAACGACATTTCTTTTAAACAATACCTTCAAAATCATGACATTATTGGTTTGGTAGACTTGGGGAAGCGTTAACAGGGCCTTTGACAATTTTTTACCAGGATATAAACACTTTGAATGTTTAAGAATAAAAAATAACTCATCATTTAGAAACAGTGGTGGAATAAGTGTTTTCATAAAAGACAAATATTTTTCAAATTGTTTTGTTAAGCGTTTATACCATGGTTTTAATGATTGTATTGTACTCCTTATCAATTCCTGAATATATGATGTTAAGCATGATATTATTCTATTTATAGCATATATTTCCCCCCGATGGTTCTTCTGTCTATAGAGGACAGGAGGAGACAAATGGTATATTGTTACTTGAAAGCAAAATTGCACAGGTTCGCAATGATCACCCTGAATGTTTTATTTATTTGGCTGGGGATTTGAACGTGAGAACGAGTGATTTACTTGATTATATACCTAGTGATTCTCTTGATTTGGTATTCGGTACCTCCGTCCAATACAGCAGTGATTGTTTTGATATGCCCCGCTATACACGAGACAAAGGTAAATTCAACTCATTCGGAAAAACATTGATAGAATTGTGCTGTACTCACAACATACATATTGTTAATGGGCATTCTAGTAATGACGCAGAGGGCCAGTATACATGTGTGGCGAATGACAGTTGTAGCGTTGTGGATTATCATATCATTTCATCAGAGTTATTTCCCTTTTTAGAATGTTTTAGTATTGAAGACAATGATAGCTCTGACCATTTTCCTTTGCATTCTGTTTTGAGACTTGGTAGAGAATTGCAATTATTTTGCGAAAGTTCTGCTTCTAACAATGTGACTTTAGAAAATTACGACCGCTATAAGTGGTGTGAACATCTTAAAGATTCATTTTTATCAAATTATACTGATAATTTGCAAACTTTTATTAGTGAGAATATGCATATGGATATTACTGATGTAAACAAGTCTGTCTCATCTGTTATAGATTTATATAAGCAATCTGCTGTTGATATGAAGATAAATTATTGTAATAACGAACACGACGATGCAATAGTACACCAACCTCATTGGTGGGATTCATATTGTAATGTTTTAAAGCGTAAGAAGTTTGCTTTGCTGCATTTTTATCGTAAAACAAATGGTATTTGGGAATACCGAAAACAAGATTTTTACCGAAAACAACTAAAAACAAGATTTTTCAACCGAAAACAAGATTTTGTGGACAAACACTTATACTTATTAACTGTTATTCATTATTTATCATTATAAAGATGAAAAATGTATTATTTGGCAAAATTTCAGAAAATAATTTTGTGTAATTAAAGTTAAATTCAGCTTGTTGTATTTTCGATTTACCCAAAAACACGAACGTCCTTTGAAAACAAACAATCATAAACAGACAGATATATGTATGGTTTGAAATTTATCCTTCTTTTTATAAAACACAAATATGTATTACCTGACATAATTCAAGACAATCTTTTTATCTAATAATCGTTTTATTAAACTTTATAATTAATTTAATTAAACCATACACAGTTACTTCCCCTGGATTTTCAGACACAAACGATATGTCCGAAAACAAATTCTTACTGACATGCAGATTTTTTTTTTTTTTTTTTAATGCATCTGTTATCACACATGTTGTAAAATACTTATTGATAAAATGATGCATCAGTTTGTTAAATTTAGATACCAATGCTTGATTAACAACATGTCCGAGAAATGACATAGAATAATGCATAGAATCATTGAAACAACGTTTTAGCAAATATTAATAGAGATTGTATAGTTATTTTCTTTTGCCATTTAATTAAGCATTTTATATCAACTAATATAATTACCGACACGTCATCTATTGGCAAATGTGATAATGGCGTGCACGTGTTTAACAAGGTACACGTGATGATTATAATAACTACATTTTAAACAAATTAATGGAAACACTCTTTTAAGATAAAGAACGATTAATGGCAATTAAGTCGGCATCATCTTTTGAATATTCCTTTTGGGAGTTCACAGTTTGTAACTTAATTTTTGTTGCTAATTTTTTGTATTGTTATAGAACTATATTTAAGCGAGACAAAACGGAAGTCACTTCCAATCTTGTTGTATTAACCATGGTGTTTCGATGCTCTGATTGTGGTTTAGATTGTCATAATCTGGGAAGTATTGAATGTTCAAAATGTCAGAATTCTGTCCACAGAGAATGTGTTAAAATTAACTTTAGAGATTTTGTGGGTTGAAATAAAAAATACCAAAATCTGAATTAACTCTAATAACACTGTTTTTTTTCTGAAATGTTGTCAAATAATACATTTTTCATCTTGATGATGAGAATTAATGAATAACAGTTAATAAGTATAAGTGTTTGTCCACAAAATCTTGTTTTCGGTATTCCCAAATACCCTAAAACAAACTCTAAAAAGGATTTGGTAAATTATAAGCTAGCAAAAAATGAATTTAAGGCAGTATGCCGAAGAAAAAAGTTGACATTACAATGCGAAAATAGGCGGATATTTGCACAGGCTAGCAATAATCCCAAATCCTTTTGGTCCAAATTGAAATCCTCAAAAAGAAAAAATAATATTGTACCAAAATCATATATATGCAATACCTGGAAATGAATGGATGTTACATTTTAAATCATTACTTTTTTCTAGAAATAATAATCCAGGTTTGGTAATACCAGAAAACCCTTTACATATCAATCCAGATATAGATTCATTATTGAACACAGATATTACTTTGGAGGAAGTCAATAATGGTATTCAAAATTTGAACCCGGGTAAAGCTCATAGTAAAGATGGCTTATCGGCTGAATTTTACAAATCCACAATGAGTTTGATTGGTCCAATCCTGTTTAAGGTGTTTAATAAGATTTTTTCATCAGGGACTTTCCCAAGTGCATTGTCTGAAACAATAATTATTCCAATATTTAAGTCAGGGTCTAAAAGTGACCCAGGAAATTACAGACGTATTTCTTTACTTAATGTTATGTACAAAATTTTCTCATTTATAATATACCAACGTCTTACAAAACTTACGGAAGACTTTAATTTGCTCGATGATTCACAATCTGGACTTAGAAAAGGGTATTCGGCAATCGATAACATATCCTGTCTTCAAAGTATGATTCAAAAATATATTTCCAAACCTGGTGGTAGGTTTTATGTGCTGTATATTGATTTTAAAAAAGCTTTCGACTCACTTGATCATCATAAAGTATTTTCTTGTCTAACCAAAGTTGGAGTTCAAGGGAAACTGTTTCGTATTCTAGTAGCGATGTATGGTAATATCAAGGCATGTATTAAAGTAGATTCAATGTTAACACCACCATTTACGTGTAACATTGGTTTAAAGCAAGGTGATTTGTGTTCACCGATAATTTTTAACATTTTCATTAACCAGTTATGCGTACAGCTCAAAGAGAAGTGCACAGGAGGTATATTCATAACCCCAGAAAGCCCCAAAATTGTTTGTTTAATGTTTGCCGATGATGTGGCTAACTGTGCAGATAGTGCTATAAATTTACAACGTCAATTAAATGTAGTAGATACTTTTTGCAGGGAATCAAATATGGTAGTAAACCTTAAAAAGTCGGAAATAACAGTATTCAGAAATGGAGGTCCTCTTCAGAAATACGAAAATTGGCAGTATAGAGGTGAAAATATAAATGTCACATCTGTTTACAAATATATGGGTTTATTGCTTACACCAAAACTCTCATGGTATACTGCAAAACTTAAGCTTGCAGCACAAGCACGTAAATCCATTTATCAAATTAAACAGTCAAAATTTTGATGCGATGGTTACACCAATTTTAACTTATGGAGCTGAAATCTGGAGATATGAATTTTCAGGAAATATTGAACAAATCCATTACAAATATTGTAGACTTTTTAGGAGTTAACACATATACAAATAATACAATGGCTATTGGGGAATGTGGGAGATTACCCTTAGCAATTAGTTATAACATTAAGTTTATCAAATACTGGATTAGACTTCTTGAAAAGAGCTCAAACAGACAACCTAAACAGTGTTATTCAATGCATAAAGCATGCGATGACATAGGACGAATTAACTGGGTCTCGAAAGTAAAAGAGTTTTTATTTACAAATGGTTTTGGTTATGCCTGGATCTCGCAAGAAATTGGGAATACATCTTCTTTTTTAAAGCAAAAAAAGCAACTATTAAAAGATTGTTACAGCCAGACATGGCACAACGATATTGAAAATTCGTCCAGATCTGGTTTTTATTGTAATTTTAAATCTTTACTTAACACTGAGAGATATATTAAACTTGATCTTCCGTTTTATTATAAACGAGCTTTAGCAAGGTTTAGATGCTCGAACCACAAGCTTAATATTGAAGTAGGACGACATTTTAACACTCAGAAGGAAGATAGAGTATGTCTATACTGCCTTCATTTTTATTGTAGTTACTTAAATGATACGTGTAATTCGTAACTTCCTAACGTGCATCGTAAATTGCATACATCACCTATCAGATATCATAAATCAGAGGAAGAACTTATCGTAATGCATTGAATAAGACAGGTATGATGACCGCCCTACGAAACATCATAAATCACACAGTGCAGGTCCAAAATGGTTCATATTTTGCTCTTGTATCTACGTCTACAATGGGAACTCTTACAATAGCACTTCTGTTTGTCTGGTACGGTAAAATGCACCCAATCCCAGTCAAATGACCATTTTCCCAAATTTCAAAATACAAAATTCCATGAATTACTGTAAAATGATTCACAAAACTTAAACCAAAATATTCTAAGAACAGAACAAAACAGTTATTGTACTTGGCCAGTATCTAAACACTATGACTCTTAATCCATATGCAAGCATAACCAAGATTTTGAAAGTACAAATTAGGCCAAAATATACTCAAAATCAAAGTCAAGGGTCAGGGATTTTATCACTGACCTACAATTATGATCCCAAATACATATATGAAGTTTCTATCTGATCACTGCACAAATTGTTGTTTGTTTTTCCATTAATGTACAGGACTCAGTCTTGAGTGTTATAGAACATGTTCCCTGGATGACTACCAGTCCTAGGCTAGGAAATGTGTCTTGCCAAAGGACACTCCACGGGGATCGAACACGAGGCGACCGGTCCCTAGTCCCCGACGCTTACCATTACACCACCGCGGAGATACAAATTTGCATGTAAAAACTTAAACCAAGATTATCTTAGTACCAAAGGGGGCATAATTTGCTTAATTTCAAAACAAGAGTTATGGAACATGGTCAAGGACCCTACATAATGGCCTTCAGCATGTGTGAGTTATCGACTCATTCCATACAGTAGTCGAAAAGTGTATATTTGCGCATATGGTGTGTCAACAATTTTTATTACATAATATTACGCCTTTCTTGGATTCACCATTTATAGGCTAGAGCTCTGAAGTGACTTGCCAAAGGCCACTCAAATGAAACCAGAGGTATAAGTGGGGCTCGAACCAAAGACCTCCGAAATTTTAGAGCACCAACACAGGACCCTAGTGGTTGTTGAGATAAAAACTTGTATGTAAAAACTTAACTAAGACTTTCACAAGTACAAAGGGGCTCATAATTGGCTTAACTTTAATACAACAGTTATGGAACTTGGTTTTAGACCTTACATAATGACCCTGAAGACATGTGTGAAATTTCAATCTATTCCAAAGGGTAGTTCATGAGATACAAACTTGCATGAAAAAAAAATAACCAAGATTTTCTTAGTACAAAAGCCACCATAATTTGCTTAAAATCAAAAGAAGAGTTAGGGAACTTGGTCAGGGACCCTACATAATGACCCTTGACAAATGACTGTGAGCAGTATCAATCCAATCAAGGTGTGACGCCAACGCCGGGGGTTAGTAGGTTCGCTCTCCTTAATCTTTGAATGGTCAAGCTAAAGAAAGTATTTTGAAAACCCTGAAGAGTATTTCCTCCCACAACATTTTCAATGCTACCAAGGCCATAACCACTTTCTTTCTTAACATGCTCCACACCAAAAACATATCTGCTTCAAATTACTTAAATGCGAATGAGTCGGTATAGTAAAATAACACCTCACCTCAACAATCGAAGGTCCAAAATTGTCTTTCCTAATCCGGTCTTCTTTCATACTTGAGAACCTGTTGAAAAAGAATGAAAGCAAATATTACATGGAGTTTTCAGTTAACAATATGGGGAAAAAAAACAAAAAAAAATATAAAGATAAAATGCTTTAACTCATCCCTAGTCAAGCTAAAGAAAGTATTTTCAAAACCCTGAAGAGTATTTCCTCCTTTGCAATTTGTCTTAATCAAATGAAGTAGCACACAACAATTATCAAGGATTAAAAACTGGGTTTTCTTGTGACATTGTGTTGATTGATATCAAGCAATTTCTCCTTGTCACATCGTTTTCAAAAGTCATCTGCTGCAAGTGTGTCAATAAGAGTTTTTATGAAGTGAGGAATTTAACATTTCAATACATCTACACACATAAAAAAATCCTTGTTAAAAGCAAAATAACTTTTCATATTTTGAATTATTATCTGGAACCAAAATAAAAATTCATAGAATAGTCCAAAATCATGAATATGATTCTTTTTAAAATACAGAACATTTTTACAGTCCTACAAAGGAGTATTAAGTCTGATTATACAGAGGATTCCACCTAATTGAAAATCTTTTAAAGGAACTTATTGCATATTTGAATTTTTTGTTCTGTACCCAACTATTTCCCATTCATCTTAGTTTAATAGCATCTACATGGTGCAGTCAAAAAGTTCCTGGACTGCTTCTGCTTCAAGAATACTTGACGTCCGATTGAGCTAAAATTTTCCACAATGCAGTATCTATTCAATTTCTCTAGGCATGTATAAATTTTTTTATTGTACGGCTATTATTTTCTTTCATTTATATGTTTAAATTGGTTGATAGATAAAGTTACGGAGCATGTTGGTAACATTAGAACGGCACATTTTCATTCAGTTGTGGAACACAAAAATTATTCCTTAAATGGCCCTAAATTGAAACGAAACTTCACATGTGTCATTTTATCTCAAAACAACTTTGAAAAATCAGCGATATCCCTCAGAAGAACCCATTTAATTAGAGTTTTAAAGAGAAATGAATAAAATTAGTGGAGAAAAAAAACCGACGACATTTGAGCATATGGAGCAGCAGGCGGTCATTAAATTCTGTAAAAAGACAGATTTGACACTTAAGCACCGAAATTTCACAACTTCTAATTTAAAATTGCCTAGAGTCAGATCTGTGTCTGGATGCAATCCACGAAGATTGCAAAAATGCATACATTTGGTATTTGTTTTGGAAAACTTTGGAAACCCATTTTTATCTGACCATATTTGTAATTTATTAAGGCATTGCTGTAGTTGGCGTTAAATAATATATCCATGTTTCTGGAACAGAAACAAAGAACAAAGTCGTCTACATAAAGGGAGCAGTCCACTCCAGGGTTTATAGCTTTAACAATGCTATTTATCTTAATGCTAAAGAGTGTAACAGACAAAATATATCCCTGGGGAACCCCAATTTTCTGCTCGCGAGCACCTGACAAGGTGTTCCCAACATGAACATGGAAGAGCCGTTCATCCAGGAATGCTGCAATGAATATAGGAAGGCGGCCTCTGGGGCCAAAATCGTGTAAATCTTTAAGTATACCATGTTTCCAAGTGGTATCATATGCACTTTCCAAGTCAAAAAATACAGATACTAGAAGTTGCAATGGGGGTTCTTGCGACAGAACTTGTCTCAGCACCTGAGTGTTCATCATTTGAACTAATAGATTCTTGTTTTAGAAGGCTTTTCCTTTCTTATTTAGAAAGGGAATTGGCCTTTGGTTCAGAAGATGAACCATCGGATGAAGAAGTTGATTTGGATTAAGAATATTTTGAATCAGAGGCAGATTTGTTTTGGGATGGTTTTGCTTTAGATGCAGTTGTTGGTTTGGGTGCAGATGCTTGTTTTGGTGCAGATGCTTGTTTTGGTTTGGTTGCAGGGTTCGGTGTGGATGTAGAAGGTTTTGTAGTGGTTGTAGAAGAAGAGGGTGTTGGTGCAGAAGAGATAGGTTGTTTTTTAATGCATGAAGAGAGCAGTGGTGCTGGGATTTTGCCCTTCAGCTCCTCTGCCATTTCTGGAAACTTCTCCATAAGAATTCTTAGGAGAAGATCGCATGTATGGCAGTCTTGCTTCGGGGAGGCTTTTGCTGAGTAACTGTTCTCACCAACAAGTCTTTCCTTGTCCTGCTTACGTTGCAGAACAAGTTTACGAGCTTCCGCAAAGGAAATGCCTTCTTTGTACTTGATGGTCAGGATATCCTTCTCATCTTTCCAAATTTGGCACTTCTTCGCATAGGCTACATGACCAGACTTGCAGTTAAAACAGCATGCAGGTGCGGTGCAGTGATCAGTGCTGTGATCTGCGCCTACAAATGCGTATTTGGCACAGACTGGTGTGTTGGTGCATTTGCTTGTGTGATGACCAAATCGTTGACATTTAAAACAACAAAGAGGGTTTGGGATGTAAATGTCAACTTGTATGGATACAAAACCAATTCTAATAGTTTGTGGAAGGTTTGGGCAGCTGAAGGTGATGATAAAGGTGTTTGTTTGCTTAAGTACTCCATCTCTCTTGACACTGATCTGTCTAATATCAGAGACAGACTGGGATTTCAAGTTGTCCTTGATGTCATCAAGAGAGGAGCAATATGTTAGATCCTTGCAACGGATTACTCCCTTACAAAAATTTAGTGTTGGATGTGCAAAGATGTTTACAGGTTGATTGAGGAAGGTTTTGTGTTTAAGTATATTGGTTGTTTGTTGCATTGTGAAGCATTCAATTAGTATTGTGTTTTTTTTTAGTTTTTTGACTGACTTTGGTGTACCGAGAATACTTTTGATGGTTTTCTCGATAGCAAAGGGTGACTTATGGGTAATAGGTTTGGATGAATCTTCTTCCTAAACAACAATAAATCTGGGAAAATTTATTGGTGAAGGAGAAGACTCTGCCTCTGATTCACTGTCAGAAAGGGTACGCTTGGCAGCTTTTTTATGGGATTCCATATTAATTTAAAAAAGTTCACCATTCTTGGTCCCCGCCCACCATGGAGCCCAACAAGGGGACTTAATCTGAGGAAACCCATCGCAGATCAAGTCAGGGTTACAAGGATGGTATACTCAGGGTGAAAGGGCTAGACTGGACAAATGTGTCCCAGAAGATGTCATTCCAAGCAAGCGACATAAATTTGGGATGGTACAGAATGTTAATCAAACACCAAATCTTTCATCTGATTGACCCATGGGCCACTATCACGGGGTAAAAAAGGTAAAGAAGTTTCAAATAAATTTGAAAATATGTCGTATTGGTGGAAAAGATTGATGAAAAAAACATTAATGGATATAAGTTGCCCATGACAAGGCATGACCAGCAGATCGATCAGGTCGGGCCTTCCTGACCTCTTGTTTAGCCCAAATTCAGGCCAAAGTGGTGTATTGAAAAAACAGGGTATTAACTAGCCTAACCCTGGATTCTCTCAACCACCAGGATCACTGCATCAGGCGACACGAGTCGCAGCCAACGTTCCCAGTGGTCAGACAGTGAATATAGAATCAGCTGAGCTGCGAGGCCTCAGATTCGAATCTGTAGCGGAACTAAAATTCGCTCTGAGATCGGCAGTATGCAGCTTCCAAAAAGGAGTGGTATGCTACAATTTATGACAGCTGGGTCAAACGCCATGAAAAGTGTATTCGATGCAATGGGGAATACTTTGAAAAACAATAATGATTTTAAGTGATCAAAATTGACGTCGGATCTGTGTATAACGTTACATCTTAACGTCAATGTGCTCCGTAAGTTGTGCTTGTTTAAAATGTAATACATTTTTCAGTATTTTATTTACCCCGCCTCATGTTACATCATTGTGCAGGAAAATGATTGCCTAACATTGACATGTAATTATTAGGGCGCTATCCCATACCACATTAAAATATCAGACCCAGTCCGGGAACTTTTTGACTGCACCTCGTAATAATCAAAATCCCCTATGGACATTATGGATATCCGAAATTGCCAAGAAACATATATGTCGGTTTGTAGTTTTAGGTAAAAACACTTTTATTTAAAGTAATGAAATATAGACCAGCTGTGAAAGCAAATTTTATTCATTGTTTATACCTAAAAGATAAAGAAAAATAATTATTTTATTCTGATTATTTTTTTTGGTTAATTGACTATACACCTTTTCTTTTTACTATTTTTTCTTTTGAATAGCAAGACAATTGATTATTAAAATGTAGATTGGTAATTTCTAACAGTAGACAATTAGTTTGTGACACATTATAACAAGCTAAACCGACACTCCTAAAGAATGTTTGCATCATATTAAGACAGAAGTTAGTTGCTGAATCATGAGTTCCTTTAAACCACCATTTTAATGACTCTAGTTTTGACTACGACCATACTTAGATAGATGACTTTTTAAATCTTTTTTTAATCTGCGTTTTATATATTTGTCCAGATTTTGATGTTGGATTGAAAACTGGATAATTTAAAAAAAATAAAATAATCCTAAAAAAAAAATGTAAAAATATAAATGCAACCCTTCTGGAAAATAGCTTGCATGCGTAATAATTCATTGTTATTATGCTATGGTTATCATTTACCCATATTGTTATCTGAGATAAATTTGAGTCAATAGAAACTACCCTTTTTCAAATTTTCATTTCTGACAAACACAGATTTCCATTTAGCATACTCAACTGTGTTTATGAATGCAATATGTTTATAGGAGGGTCGTCTAAAGTCTTAAATCATTTTCAGAAATCTTCAGAATCAGATACACTTTGGTTGGATTAGGATTCAAGGCATATAATGTGGTCAGGATAACTACCAGTGCTCCTGATATTGACTCATCAGTTCTTTAAATTATGCTTTCAAAGTGGCCAAAAGATTTACCATATAACCATAATTCTGCGATGCCGAAGAGATGAATGAATCATGACACACTGATAGGCAAGAATAAAGGCAGAGCTAGGTCTTGAACTCAGGGCCCCTGTATTCCTAGTTGGCAACACTATAAATTGAGGTAATGACCCTTTGCTGCAGACATCTGATCAGGTTGTTTGTATGGAGTGTATCGCCGTATCAACAATTTTTCAGTTGTCACAACTTTCCTGGATCAACCAGTTCTATGCTTGGGCTCTGAAGTGATTTGCCAAAAGTTACTCCCACAAAACCAGAGGTGTTGGTAGGGCTCGAACCCAAGATCCCGGAGTTTTAAGTCCGCCACCTTAACCACAGGACTCCACATCCGATCAGTAAGACATTAAGAACAAAGGAGATTTTGTAACATTGTTTCCAAAGTTTTTTTTACTGTATCATTCACAGCTTTTCAAAGTATCTATCTTAAGTCAGTTAATTATAAGTTGTACATACCTTATAGTAATCGGATCTACTCAAAGCAGCTGGACCTAATGCCCATCTCCACAAATGTAAGGTTCTGAAATTGAAAAAAAAAATCATTTAACACCTTTCAAATAAAGGGTCTTGTAACTTATGAATTTTGGAAGCAATAGTAAATGACAATAACAAGTTCAAGTTCAAAACACAATCTTATAGTTTTGCTGTTATAAAAACTTAACAGAAGGAAAAATTGCATGTAAATTTTCAGCTGCAGGTGGAGCAATTGCGCCAATAGATGTAAGAGGTTGACTCTTAACCAATCAATACTTTTTCAATCATTTCCAGACAAAAGCTTTCCTTCAATGAAATAAAGTTGTTTGCAACAATTTGCAACATAGCTAAGGTCTAAAAGAATTCTAACCAGTCCCATGTATGTCGTTGAAAGACGGCTGCTAGCTAATTTGACTGCTTCAAATGACATTTTGGTTGGCTCAAAAAAAGGATAAAATGATATATCTAATTTGTGTGATACATGTGCCAAAACGGAAATGCAACTACAACTTGCAGACAATTAGGTAAACTGGTTTGGTCCCGGAACGAACGTAGACTTGAATGAATGAATGGTGTTTTAAGGCGCATCAACAGCTAAGGTCATTTAGCGCGCATTATGATGATGTGGATGAATGGATATTAAAAATATTAACAGGTTAAAAATGTATTTGTTTAAAGAAAAAATAAATAAAAATTTGTAATTAATGAACAAATGTATTTAGAAAATTTGTAAAAAAATTAATGATTGTTGATAGATTGTTTGTAATGAATGTGTGATATTAAATAAATAGTGTGTGATGAGAAAATGATATTGATAAATGTATATATATTTAGAATGTGTAAGGAATCACAATCTATTGTAAACCCCAATCTCTTTGAGAAAGGAAAGAATTAATTCAATCCTGACAGTGTCAAAAAGCTCATAAATAGTGTTGACATTGAAATATCTTGCACGAATTCTTTGAAAATCAATGCAATCTAGCAATATATGTTTGATGGTAAAGGGTGCATTGCATGGAATGCATTCAGGTGCATCTTCCTTAGCCAAGAGCCAGGAGTGTGTAATGTGTGAATGACCAATTCGGATTCGTGCAATTGTAACTTCCTCTCTTCGTACGGACCTGTAAGAAGGGTACCATTCTCCGAGGGTAGGCTTAATTGAATGCAATTTATTAAAAACATCACCATTCCATTTTGATTGCCAGATGGATGTGATGTAAGTTAAAATAGAAGGTTTAAAATCGGTGTATGGTACTTTAAAATCTGAAATGGGAAGGTTAAGAGCTGATTTAGCGGATCTATCCGCATGTTCATTACCCATGATACCAGTGTGGCTTGGAAGCCAACAGAACACAAGTCTGTTTGAAGACAAAATATGAGAGATCCTTTGAATAATTTGGCATACCAAAGGGTTCTCCAACTTTTGATTTGATAAGGCTTGCAGTACTGACAGAGAATCAGAAAATATAATAAATCGGGTGGAATTTGCATTTTCCACCAGGTTAAGGGCTAGATCAATAGCCCTTATCTCTGCAGAGAAGATAGAAGACTTGTCTGGAAGGCGGCATTTCTTAACCCTTTCTCCATATACAGCTGCAGCTGCAACGAAATCACCGTCCTTGGATCCATCAGTGTATATAGGTTTGTAGGAAGAATATTGTTCTTTTATCTCCCTATATTTACTGTGAAAGATAGCTCTATCTGTTTCTGATTTCTTATCAGAGGTAAGATCAAATAAAAAGTTTGCTGTGTCCAGTGTCCATGGAGGTATGTCAGATAACTTGTACTGGGCTATGGAATCAGTGTCTACCCCAAGATTATCTATAATGGGCTCCATGCGAATACCAAATGGGGCAATAGCATTTGGTTTCTGTTGTAAAAGGCGTTTGTATTGGGGGTTAAAAACTACTCGATGAGTTGGGTTAAAAGGATTGCATTTCAATTCTAAAAAGTATTGAAGAGATAGTTTTTCCCTTCTGTTATGTAGAGAAGGTTCATTAGCCTCTGCATAGAGGCTGTTAAAAGGAGATGTTCTAAAGGCGCCTAGGGCAAGCCTTAAAGAACGTAGACTTGAATTTTATCACACCTGGGTGATTTGGGGGATTAGGAGGACCTTCAAGGGAACATCGACCATTTGCAATGAATTTGACATTCAGCTGTGTATGGTTGAGTCTTAAAATAAAGTACAACTAAGATAACCTCTTTTTAGCCATTTTTAATTCCAAATTCATGTGAAACAGTTTGTACACTTAATATATTTTATGGCAAATAAAATGATTTATGGCGAGGTTGTGAATCCGTCGTTACAAGTTAAACCTATTAAGACAAAGAGAGGTCAACATTTGCTATGAACACATGTTGACCGCTCAATCAACCAATCAACGGCCACCGTCAATTACAAGGGGTGCCGGATCCTATCACATTTCACTTCGCCATTTTTAAAGATAAAGAGAAGGAAGAGAATTTTATTCATTAACTTTTTTGTTCATTTAACTTGTTTTACGGACTTTAAAAGGTGTATATATACGGTAAAGTGTACATTTTACTCTTTTCCTTCCGATTGTGATAACTACTTCCCGGCACGTGTGTTATATTCTGTGTTATTGTTGTGCAAAGACTCGTTCGGAATTCATTGTTGTGCTATCTCGATAAACAATGGCGCACAAAGCGGTGAAAATCCAGTTGTTTGGTCTTTCTTACGTAAAGACTTAAAACATTTATTCAGCATAGTGAAAGGTTTCAGTACAACTTTCAACTTTCGTCACCCGCACTAGTTCAGTTCTCCGGTTTCCAAGGGGCTTCTATACAGACATTAAACACGAAGTTGGAGACGGTCGCGGATTCGACCCAGATTATGTCATCTTGATGATAGGGACAAACGATCTGTACAAACCATCAGAAACCATCGAAAGCGTTACAGAGTCAGTAAAAGAATTGGTATTAACATTAACGAATGATCTTAAGGTTCGTCAAGTGGTAGTGTTTCCCATTTTCCACAGACGTTGTTCGATTCGCCCATTGCGTTGGCCAGTCGACCCCATTTGGTTTAATAACAGGGTAGACCTTTTCAACCGTCATTTGTCTGACCTCCTACAATCGATACTACCGAATGAAGCTGTTTTTTTGAGATGCAATGGTTTTTGGTCCGAGTCTGCACTAACACGAGTATTGGCTGATGACGGAGTTCACCTCTCGTCAAGGGGCCAAGAGAAACTGTATCATAGCATACGTGCCGCGGTTGTAGCTGTTATTAATGCAGATAAGTATTTGCCATTTATATGAGCATAATCTATTAAGCCCCGACGGTGATTTTCATTTAATAATCGGGCTGTATCTGGCATTATTTCAATATGTGGAACAGATCACCAGTTTAAGTTTAGCTTATGGCGTTTCACGTTATTCATCTAGTATGTTTGTTTATCGCATTTCCAGCCATTTAAGGCGTCAGTGGTCAGAAACATATTGCAATTCCTGGCCTTTGGTGTGGCCAGTGAGTGTATCATGTTGTATTCTGTCAGAAAATGAACAGCTCATACATATAGACTGCGAATGTATTTCTTCAGTTGTCCTGTTACCATTGGCTGTGAGTGAGATATAATGGTATCAATTGGGCGTACCAAGAGGATCATACTCTTGGTTTATAAAGCCCAATGTTGACCCTGGTTATATACAATAGAGGTCCTGTAACATTCCAGTCCTTTGTTGTGAGGTACAAGTTTTGTCATTTCCTGTCACAGACAGTGAGAATGGCTTGCTACATTTTCTTCTTTGGACTGTGAGGTTTTGTGTCTTTGACATGTATTGTGTCAACACAAGTTATATAGGTGGATATTTAGGCATTAACTCTGAGATTAATACTTGGACACATGCGAAATATGAGTAAGTTAGTCCATCACTCATTTCTAGATCATATTATTGATGTTAGTAATGGTCAGTTATATTTCTAGATTTAAACACTTTGTAATCAGGCTGTTCGTAGTTAAATTTTTCAACAATTGCTTATTATTTTGTTTCTCTTTCCAGATGGGGCCCAAAAGGAAAGTCACATCAACACTTACTAGCTGCCCCTGCTGCCCATCCGACCAATAGCAGGGGAAAATTAAAAAGTCCTGTGGCCAACAGAAGAAGCCTGTCGGAACAAAAGTGAGCATTGATGTCCCCACGATTGAGGACCAAACCTCACACATAAGGAACATTCCATTCCAAACGAGGGCTCCTGAGACTTCGACAACCTGCCAACTAGCCCCTCCCCATCCTCCGACACCAGAACCAGTCCAGAGCAATGAGCAAGATGTCACACCAATATCAGGGAGATGACAGCTCGAAGGAGGAGTCTTCTTCAGAGGAGGAAGCTTCCTTTGACGAAATGATAGACACGCCCAGCAATTTGTGGGAGGTAATGCGGTGCAATCTCAGGAACCCATTTCGACTCCCATTAATACACAAATTAAAAAGTCACTACAAAAAAGATTTGGGCAAATAAATTCATTGATTTAGAGTCACTTTTGCCATCTGAAGCTTCATCAGCACAAAAATATACACTTCCAATTGATAAACATTCAAATATAAATGTTGTGCCTAAATCACAAAACCGTTCGTTAAACACTATCGAAACATGGACTTCAGCTTTTCTACGATATGTAGCAATATACTCGTTGAAATACCCACACGAAGCTCCAGCCCTGATGAAATACGCAGAAATCGTACGGGATCTAGCGGCTAGGACAAGAAACCAGGCTTGGTCAGCCAACGACATCCAGTTCAGGATGCTTAGAGAACAACAACTCTACCCCTGGGACAGGTTACATACAGAAATTTGGCTAATGGCCTGCTCTCTGTCAACGCAATATACAAACCAGTCGAATTTTCGTCCCTTTCGACAAAACAAACATAACTACTCCAACAGGACCTCTAACAGCAATTACAAGCAAAAACCCTTTCTCGACAACACTTGCTGGACCTACAACAGAAGGGGTCAATGTCAATTTGCAAAATGCACCCACCCACATGTCTGTCGAGGCTCACACTCAGCTAACAACTGTTCTTATTCAAGCAAAGAGCAGGCTCCCTTCTCAACCGTCTCACAAGTGGCAACACAACATTCAGCCCTTAAGTCAAAGAAACATTAAGTCCCCTATCACCCAAATTCATTTCAAAACTTTGGCAAAACATCTTTTAGGATACTCTAAAGCCTTGTATTTAATTGAGGGTTTTCAATACGGCTTTCAGCTCGGTTACACGGGACCTAGACAAGCCACATTATCCAAAATCTTAAATCCACCATGGATATGCCATTGGAAGTACAACAAAAACTCTCTTTTGAGATATTGGCTTCTCGCATTAAAGGTCCATTTGATACCAAGCCATTCCAGAATCTTCAAATCAGCCCGACTGGCTTGCTACCAAAGAAAGCAGCGGGTCAATTTCGCTTAATTTACCATCTTAGCTTTCCCGAAGCTCAATCTATAAACGACTTCATTAAACCAAAGCTCTCTACAGTCACTTACACATCCTTTGATGATGCAGTTGCATTACTTTTGACATTTGGGCAAGGGGCTTATATGGCTAAAACAGATATCGACAATGCATTTCGAATAATTCCAGTGCATCCAACAGACCATGAGCTTTAGGGCATATGTTGGCAAGACAAATTTTACTACGAAGTTTGTCTTCCAATGGGATGCAGCAGTAGTTACATGTTACATATACTGGACGATTTTCTTTTTATCGGAAAATCGAAACAAGAATGCCATAGTCATTTAAATACTTTTCTCAAACTTTGCGACCAAATAGGTGTTCCCATTAAAACAGAAAATACAGAAACACCAACACAAATCATAACATACATGGGTCTGGAACTATATTCGATTCAACTAGAAGCCAGATTACCAATTCCAAAACTTCTAAAATTACAACAGCTTCTCAATTCACATATAAATAAAAGGAAAATTACATTAAAAGAGCTACAGTCTCTTTTAGGACTTCTTAATTTCTGTTGCTATGTAGTGGTGCCTGGCCGTGCCTTCATGCGCCGATTAACCGACTTAACCAAGAATGTACACAAACCACATCACCGTATAACAATGACCTCCGACAGTTGTCGCGATATCAAAGCATGGCAACTATTTGTTTCAAATTTCAATGGCAAAAAGCTGTTGTTAGAAAAAGGTTGGATCACAGATCAATCTCTTCATCTTTTTACAGATGCATCAGGGACTCACGGTTTCGGTGCTGTGTTTGAGTCCCAATGGTTTTATGACAGTTGGCCACAAAAATTACAAACTTATGACATCAAAGTCAAAGAACTTTTTCCAATAGTATTAGCCACAGAAATATGGGGCCCCTTTTTACAAAACAAATGCTTGATTTTGCATTCTGATAATTATCATTAAGACAAAACCATAATGTGTTTGATAAGAAGTCTAGTGTTATGTTGCATGTCCTACAATATTTTGATTATGGCTATGCACATACCTGGCAAGATTAACATACTACCAGACTTACTTTCACATTTACAGATCGACAGATTCCGAAAGCTGGCTCCAAAGATGGACAAACATGCAACAGATATTCATGAGAAAACCTGTTAACAATCACTTGAATGTTTCTGTAAAACAGCTTTTGGACAAATCTTTGGCTATTAATACAAAGCACAGCTACAAAAATGCTTTCCGACACTACAAAAACTTCCATAACACATACTATCCCTCCGACTCTCTTCTGCCAATACCTATCTCTAAACTTGCACAATTTATAGCAGTAAAAAACTCAGGCCGGCTACAGTAACATCAATGGTTTCGGCTTTATCATACATTCACAAACTCAAGAATATACCGAACCCTACAGAGTCGTTTGTCATCAAAAAGTTATTATATGCGTTACGCAAAAAATCTGTCCCAGACAAGCGCCGTCCGATAAGTCTGGTTCATAATGTTGGAGGATTAATTTCATCTCAATATGATCTGAACAATATTTACATCATGATAGATTTACTTTCATTAATTTAAATTCTCCAAGGCAGGGATTATCCTTCACATCTGGGCGGCGGCATTGCCTTGTGGCGTTTTTTGTTCTGCCCAGATATGTCAAAAATGATTTCTGTTATGTAATTATTTAGTTGTTATGCAATTAGCATGATGAGTTATGGTATTCTCTAATAAATACCCATATTTCAATTCAATATAGAGTTGTTCATTTTTCACATACTTAGTGTGTGGGATTTAATCCACTGCCCTATTCCTTATGCAACATCCCATAAAAATATTTCCCGATGAATTAATTTTTCTTTAATTAAGGTTTTTGAATTTGGTTATGGTTTCGTTATGACGGAGGTAATGTTTTTTTTCTCATACAGAAGCGAAAAAGGTTGTTTTTGACTACTTTTATTCACCTTAATCGGTTTTGTGAATGACTACTTTTATTCACCTTTATCGGTTTTGTGAATGACTACTTTTATTCACCTTTATCAGTTTTGTGTATGACTTTTCTCCTTTGTTGTGATGTCATTTCTGAAACAAAGTCATATGAACTATCTGTTAGAAGAATGTAGTTTTCTGTAACGACGTTGTTTTGCCTCAAATTTCGGACATTTTAAGTATTGAATTGTGGGTTTTTTTTCGAAACATAAATTGGGTATTGAATATGGTATTTTGACAGGTCTTCTGATGTTATTCTGCTTTTGGTCGCAATGATGCGAGATTCTCCCGTTTTCCGATGAACATAAAAGCTGCAAAAAGTTAGGATAAGCAAACTGGACCGTGTTTACTTTACAAATAAACAAAAGATATATTCACCAAACAAGAACAGTACACTGCAGACTCATTATACCGCGACTCGTTATACCGCGATACTCATTATAACGCGGGTCTCCTATGGCTCCCAAAATTTCAAGCACATTAGGGCTTAAACAATAGCCTAAATCTCCCCCTTTCTGCAAAATGACGCGGTCGGCATCCTCAATAGAAAGTCTACCTACAAATTGCAGTCCGAAAGGCGTGAAAATCAATAACTCCCTGGGTAATCCCCATTGTTTGTCACGGTCTTTTAACCCTTTACGGTATATAGCGCCGTTCGCCGCCTTATCGATTACCGCATAAAACGCTTTTCGCCGGTATACCTATTACCGTATAAAACCTATTTTGACGGGCTATCGATTACTGCATAGAACGCTTTTTGACAGCTGAAAAATTGATTCAACTTCAACCCTTAATTACACAAATAAACACACACGTCATTTTCTCCAAAGTTTATTTTCCTATTAAACAAATATGTTTTCTTTCATATACGATGATAAAATCATGGGGTCAAAGTTTAAACTTTTGCTCTAGAGCGAATCTTTTGATAGTGGTCACGCGGCACACTTCTAAAAGAGACGCTATGGGATTGAGATGAAGGGAAATGAAATACCCACCCCCAATAAAACTGAAAGCGGCCTTCGATATCCTGTCATAAAGATCAAAACAATGCCGATTTGTAAAGACTTGATAAGGATTTCCTGCAATTCTTTACAAACTAACACTTTTCTAAAAATATTATCCAATTAAAAAGAACATAGGGCACGCGACCCGTAGACTATTTAATGAGAAGTCTTCCGGTCATAAAAGATCAAAACACTGCCGATTTGTAAAGACTCGATAAGGATTTCATGCAATTCTTTAGTAACTTAACACATTTCTAAAAATACTATCCAATTAAAACCAGAGCATACGGCACGCGACCTGTAAAGGATGTTTATGACACGGAGCTATTGTTCAAAGTTTAAAGGCGATTGAAAATCGAGCCGTCAAATAATTGACGTTATAAAGACGGCCTTTTTAAAATATTTAGCCAATTTGGTGTTTCCGATCGCAAGTCGGACATCAATGTAGATTCAGAGCAGTAATTTGATCGTTTTTTATTAAGCCTGAAGATGATGAAATGTTGATAAATATTACCAATTCAAGGACAAGCAAATTAGATCATTCCTCCGACTTTGACTACAACTACGAGCTTTTGGTAAATTCATCACCCATGGACACGTATTTTACGGAAATATAAGCATGTTTCGTTGCCAAAATGAGTTGATTTTTACTGTTTTACATTTATAAGAAGGACTAGGTTTAACTCCTTTACAAAGCAATATTGCGCTGAAAAACATTCTTTTATATATTTTGGAAACGGTTTGAATGGGAATTGAAGTAAAACGATTCAGCTTTGTTGAAAAATATGCAAAGACAAAGTATGTATCTCGAGTCATGAACGGTACTTTTCGGCAACAAAATTCCCTGCAATTGATGACAAACGGAAAACAAATTACGGATCTCTCAGGGAGAACACATAAGTCATATTATTAATTTTGATTTTGTATAATTCACACCATAATATACATTTTCATTGTTTGTTTAATTTTCTACAACTTAATCCTGATATGAATGTATCACTAAATAAAGAAAAAAAAACATCAACTTAAAGGAAATTTTGTTCTCGTCGTCTTTTATTCTTTGAAAAAATCTATTAGATGAATGTAAAATGCATTAATTTAGGTTTGATTAACAGTACCCCAATCAATAACAATTATCGGAGATAATCCTGTGCAAATAGGTACCCAGGGTGACTAGTTATGTATGCGTTAATGGTCTTCGATAATCGGATGGTTTATACCTATAGTGTCACTGATAAGCCTTATCTCTATACCTTAAAGGGTTAAACAAAGCGCGTGGCCTTTATACGTACACAATCCGTGACCCGAGGGAAGATTTAAATCTATGTGTACATAGTGTTGATAAATTACATAATATCATTAGTTTGTACACGCTTATTCAGGGGAGTGTTTTACACCTAGTTTAAATGGTAAAGCATTAGGTACACATGCTGGGAGAACTGTCGATAAAATTTACTCACTCCTTACTTGGAGTTTAAATCTATAAATAGAACATGGGTTAACTGAATCCACCCTCCTTTTTCTGTAGTGTGTATTTAAACTGCACGTGCCTCTATCAATGATCCTTAACTTGAATCGTAATGAAACAAATAAAAAGGAATATATAGTTAAACATGTAAGTTTTGATTATGTTTTTTATTTGCTTTTCTTTTATTCACAATAAATTCAATGATAAGTCCGTAACTCAACACAATCTTGAAATATGAATAGACTTCTTCTTGAATCTTATTGTTTCTTAAGTGGTTATGGTCTGGCATAATGCGCGTAAGGGACCCCGCGTTATATTTGTCAACCCCACTATTAACGCGGATCTAGCATCATGGCTCCCGACGACCGCGTTATAATGAGTCTGCAGTGTATGCTGTGTTCCTTTTACTTCCACGACAACAACTTTACGCATTGTTAGGCATTTCGAGAGAATTGATTTTATTGATCTTTAAATGATCGGACGCAGTTCAAAGTATTTTAT
This sequence comes from Cerastoderma edule, assembly GCA_947846245.1. NCBI lineage: Eukaryota > Metazoa > Mollusca > Bivalvia > Cardiida > Cardiidae > Cerastoderma > Cerastoderma edule. The sequence continues at coordinate 13,756,101 of OX401416.1, read as the reverse complement.
GCAGGTGAAGACGCTTCAGATTCATTCTACTAATTGAGTAACTGTTATATTTCCCTTATTTGAAACACACCAACAACATTCACTTTATCTTGATGTATTGGTTTCAAGAATGTTAATGCAAACCAGATTAGCTAATCCAACTTTCAAACACCAATGAAGCCATAAAGCACACAACCGTGTGTCAAGACATGATGTGACGAGCGATTGTGTACACTGGATTTCGGAGTGACTCCAAATATCTATCAAAATTCCTTGTTCTATAACCCAATGTACCAAGTTGCTACTGATAATTAAAGCCTGAAGTCCTTTTGTTAGGCTGTTTGCCACATGATCTCAGGTAAAGGAAAATATTTTTCAAAACTAACGTTGTGGTGAACTGATGTTGGTGATTAAAACAATTCCTGACGTTTAGATTGGGCCTCGTGTAGTCATGCTAGATCTTTATATAGAATTTGCACTGTGTGAAATGAAGATAAAAAAATTATGAAAAGGATAAATCACGTTGATGACACCTTTTTTAGAAAGATAATTTGCTTGAATGGCTCTCTTACTCGCCAAGCTTGTTTTGTTTGGAACAGATTAATTATGCTACATACTTAGTTACAATTATTTAATAAGGCTGCTTTGCGATTATATTGCCTAAGAATTCAAAGGGTTGCAAGAATATGTTGATTTGATTCCACATCATAATTTATTATATAGCCATGTCTTTGGTTTTTAAACGCTTAAATGCATCTAGTAATTCTTTCCAAAACTTGTTTTATAATTTAACATAATCATACAAACCTTGCCATTGTACATTAATGAGACAAAATGAAAACATGTATGTTGATTGCTATGGAAATAAGCCATAACAAACTGATTAAAACAACCAAGTTTCTTTTATCTGCCGTTGTCTTTGAACTTAACAACACAAATGGTAATTTTTCATGAATGGATTCGATCTTACCTAAAGCGTCTGCTTTTCGGAATTATTTAAATCACACACCTCATTTTTTTGCCATTGGTAATATTGGTTTAAATGACGTATGTCACACTGAAATGCTGGTGTTCAAACATGATTATTACAACTTTGTACTGATCATTTAGTAATAAGATCATTAAATATATAATCTACACATTTGAACATAATATAATCTCTTTGTATTTAATTGATAATTGTCAGCTTTCCACTTTAATCACATACAAAGGGTCAATCAAGAAACATCGGACATTACAAGGATTAAGGGTCGTGATGCAAACACCAATCTGCCACATTTGCACAATATGTTTCAAGTCTCAAGTCCTTTATTGTTAAGCTGATAGATAGCCTTTGCAATTAACAATTGGCCATCCGAGGTCCTTTAAAAATGTCAAAGACAACCCTGTGTCCTTCTTCATTCTGTTTTGGTCATTTTGATACAGTTTCAATGAGGTGAAAAATATGGATTTGTTTTGTTTGCATAGCCATTTTAAAATTGGATACGAAACAGCATCAAAGGTAGGCGGACGACATATTATTAATTATCCTTGAAAATAAAACAAATTTAAGACCAAGCATTTTATTCATCAATATTCGTTTAAAGAAAAGGGGATGTATGTCAACTGAAATGTATTTATTTTTTCAAAATCCTCCTCCTTATTTACAATTTTCCTTTTGCTTTCGGTTTATTCAAATATTTAAAGCATAAATGCATAAATGATGCAGTCATTTAAATGTCTCTGGTTAACTAATCTATTTGTTACAAAAATAGTACTCAAAGAGTTTTTCAATCGCTTTCCTCACTTCCTTATTTTCCGACCTGTCTAATGATTAATATTTAATCTCTGCCCAATCAAGCCCTAGTTTTAAAAAAAATTAATCCTCATGTTGATGGAATTATCAAGCTGTGATATATTATATAACCTGTCTCTGGTGTTAATCTCTTAATTATCTGAGTTGTTAATTAACAGGTCAAACACTTCCTGTTATTCAAGACATGATATAAATAGCGGCCCATCTCACACTTTCAATGCACGGCAATTAAATCTTGCTAAATTATCCATTGTTAGGATATAATCAATCAAGACCGGACTTTCACAGGATGTTTGGATTGATAAAGTGTATGGGCATATCTATCTCTCAATGTGACTTACATCTGATACTTTTTCGTTATGATATTCAAAGAAGTGAACATGTTGTCTTTTCTATAAGAATAGTTTGACACTTCAATAAGTATATGATAATCAGTTTTCACCAAAACGGTATGAACTCTGTTTCAACAGAAATGTTAAACCTCAAAATCTAATTTTGTCAAAATGACATTTAAATTGCAAAATTGCAAAAAAAATTCAAATATATGTATGTTTATTCAAGGTTGTTAGTGAAATAAACTATGACGTTTTTTTTTGTTCTTGCTTTTAATGATTAACCATGTCCAAAAAATTATATGCTCAATATTAAAAGCTACTTACACGAGAGAAAACAAACATAAATGTAAAGTGAAAATGAAGAACAATTTTTAAGTCAAGACAGTTGATCTAGTTAGACGACATCAGAATCAATTTCGAAATCATAGACATCTTAATGGGGGTGGAGATACTGAAAAGCTGCCGGATGATTTTAACAAAGACTTTTTGAAGGTGCTGGTGTTTAGTTATGAAAATACTTTATGATGAACAATTCTTTTTAATTTTTATGTGTGGTGAAAATGTGAGTTAAAGGATAACCTTCGTATCACAAGTAAGTTTGGTTTATATAGTTTGTTTTGTTCGCAATTTATGATCTTCTCCAGTTTCATTTCATGCATTGATGAGACGATGCAGGGTGAATTAGACAGTTAATAGTAATACGATGTACAGTTCAACTTAAGACATTTCGTTTATTCAGATCTATGTCTTCATCTACTGTTTAATTAAAACCTTAATAATACACAATCATTGATGAAAAAGTACACATATTTTTTCAAAAAATATTTATAAAAATAGCTGTTTTTACAAATATCGTCCACATTTCAAGCCGATTCTTTCATATGAACACATTTACAAATCCTTTCAAATTCACGCGTTAAGTCACTAACTTATTTTTTCAAAAGGATATTCTTATAATATGAAACATATTCAATAAAAAAAATGCACTGTCAATCCAAACATTGACTTAAAGATCGCTATTTTGAGGAAAATCGCTCCAATTTCAAGCCGTTCCTTTCATATGAACACATTGACAAATCCTTGTAAATTCATTCGTTTTGTCACATTTTCTTTTAAATGGATCTTCTTATAATATGAAACATATTCAATGTAGAAAATACACTGTCAATCCAAACAATGACTTAAGGATCATTTATTTCAAGGAAAATCATCCCAATTTCAAGCTGTTCCCTTCAAATGAACAGTTTTAAGCAATGACAAATCCTTGCGAATTCAAGCGTTAAGTCACTGTTTGTTTTTTTTTAAATTTATATTCTTAAAATTTGATTCATATTCAATAAAGAAAATGCGCTGTCAATCCAAACAATGACTTTAGGATCGTTTATTTGAAGAAAAACACCAATTCTAACCAGCGATCGCTCTTCACACCCTTTAAATGGCGGCATTCAGTGGTTCAAGAATGACGTCACAGCAAAGGGAAGTAAGTCATACAAACTTTCATTAATCGAAGCGCTATGACGGTGATTTATGACATACTGCTTTATGATAAAATGTTGCAAATAATTTCAATGTGATTCTTTTACTTCATATTTTGATTTTATGAAATAAACCTAACCTGTATATATGACCTTTAATGCTTTTCAGGGTTCACGCTGGCCTTTGCAAATAGCGTCATTTGCGACAAAATTAAAAAATTGGCGCAAGAAAAACAAATTTGGCAAAAGTTGCTGGCGCCGACTATTTTCCGCAAAAATTTGATGTTTGTTTACCGCATGGTTGCCGATCTCGAGTCAATATCAATTTTTTTTACTGTAAAGCAGAGAACCATGTATCGATGGTTCCCGTAATAGCAGTACTTTGAATTAGAAATCAGGCACCAGCTTGTTTATCAAATGCCATTTCCCATACAGATAATCCTGTTTTCATACTTGTTCAGTCCATTATCTGTTGATTGTCCCGTTTGTTGAAGGTGACACTTTCTCGTGTACACCATTTAGTCATTCGCCAGCCTTTACAACTTCAATTATATGGAAAATATGACTTTGATTACTTTAATTGCTTTCCAATCAAAATGTTTGCCCTCACGCTTCTTTTAAAGAAGTTGACATCAAACATCAACGAAGTCAGTTGTGTTGATTGACAAATAACTGACTCTTTAATGCACCTAAGTTTCAGCATATAAAATCCGTGATTTTCTCTCAGTGACATTTCATTCTGCTCCAACACAATGACTTTAAATCGATCTTCTCAGTCTGTGAATATGCCTCCCACTAAAAATCAAATTGACATCTGACAACCGTAATTTCAAGGAGGCTTGGAGGACAGGAAATAGTTGGTTATAATATGAGGCAAAGGTGAAAGTCATGTTTCTGCTATGTCCTGTTTCAAATATTGAGTGTGAGAGAGGATTTAATCCATAGAACCTAATGAAAACAGCACTTAGAAATGGATAGAACAAACAAACACTTGAGAACCTCTATAGAACCGTAGATGACCCTGATGAAGGATTCCCCCTTCTACTGAAGACAATTTTGGCTCTAACTTATTGAATTTGGCTCCAATTTTTTTAATTTGGCTCCAACTTTTTGAATTTGGCGCAAATGTTGGCGCGAAGAAAATTTTAGCCAGAGAGAACCCTACTTTTAAAGCATTAAAGAGAGTACATGTATTTGAAGTTTATCGAAAGGTTATTCATTGCAAACACTGCAATCAAACAACAATAAATATGTGATGACCCATTCATTCATTCAAACGCTAAAATTCTACATTTTTTTTTTTCCTTTTTCTATTTTCCTATTATCGAAGGTGTGATGAAAAATTGAGTCGACGTTCCGGGAACACACGGGTAAACTTTACCTCAATAATTGAAAAAGAAAAGTTGACAATTTTTTCTGCCATATAGCAAGTAGGACTAATTGCTGTTGCGGCATTTAACTCTTTAACTTTAAAAAGTTTTTGACTGTTTCACACTTTCTGCTTAATGCATGCTTTCAAACGAAATATATTTTAACACTTTTAAACAGTTTGATTCACACTCTCTGTTTTGCACAGTTTACCATTTATTTACTGCTGCCTTTTTTAATACGTTCATTATGCCACTGTTCATTTAACCATTGAAGGTTAGTGCTTCATTTTAAAATTACACTTGCAAACGAGGGTAAGAGTTTCTTGGGAAAAATGTAACTTTCACATCCAATCCAATCCAATCATAATTGTAATTTCTTTAAAAAAAAAAAAAATAACTCACTCTTTGAATTTGTTTTGTTTAGGTACCATCACCAAAACTTGTCTACATATTATACTTATTCAACCAAATTTACTACTATTCATAACCTTAGCTTAATTCTTTCTCTTGTTTACACTATACTACACCTAGCTTATTTAATGGCTTTTTTTAAATAAAAATATAAATTTCAAAAGTTTCTCAGATCCTTCTTTCTCATTTTTTTATTATGCTTAAATTTCAAACACTTAAAATTGTTAGGTTTCATTGACAAATTGTATGTCTCAAATCGAAACCCACCTGGCATTCTAAAACCTTCAGTGTTCACTTCATTGGCCTCCCCTAATTGAAACTTGGCCTCTTACTCCAAAAATAATAGCAATCCAAAGTCCCCTTATATACGCTTTGTTTGTTTGTATGGTGTAGAACGCCGTATCAACAATTTCTTAGTTATTTTTTCTTGGATCAATCAGTTCTAGGCTAGGGCTCTGAAGTGATTTGCAAAACATCATTCCCATGAAATCAGAGGTGTCAGTGGGACTCGAACCCGGTACCCCCGAGTTGTTAGTCTGCAACCTTAACCACTGGGCCATGCAGGATCCCTCATATATATGCACTTTACTGGACTGAAGCAGGTGTAGTAAGAAATAATTTGACAAAAGAAGAAATTCCTCAACAAACTCATTTTCTCTTATTCACACTTGCATCACTAGAAAATACTATCTTATCTACATGGGTGAAAGTGTTCAGGATTATTCCTGAATTTCAGGTTTTTGAGACTTTTTGTCCCTATATAATGCTATAGAAAACATGCATTTTCAGGAAAATGAACTACAGATTTCAGGTTTTTGAAATTCTTCAACTTTCACCCATGTATCTATCACTTCATCATTGTTGTCAAGAAAAAGGTTCCAATGTGAAGAAATCAAATTCTACTTTTGTCAAAGTTGAAATTGAAGTCTTGTGATGCAAGCGCGTTTAATTTGTGTTTACAAATAGAGGGTAGGATTAAGAGAAAACTTAATAAATTAAAATGAATTTGAGTATGGGACGCTCCTTAAATGCTAGAAAAATAACTAACCTTATCTAGGTCTGTGATGGCTTAACTATTTCTTCATGTTCTTGGCTTTGTTCTACCCTCTCTGATTCATCAGTTATATTATCCCAGTTCTTCATCAGTAGTGGCCACTAAAACGGGAGAAAGATGAAGCAATAACAGCTTGTTTTTTTAGAAAAATTATGTATTTCCAGACATTTTTATAGAATAGTATAAAATGTATTGTCAGCCATAGGTTGACTTGGCTCAAAAATAGAGGGGTCGTTTTAAGCACCCAGTGACTGTGTTTTGCCATACTTCTATCAATTTCATTTTAATTAACAGAAATGTTCAGGGCTCAACATTAGCAGTTTTCTTTTGTCTGGGACAATCAATTTATTAGATTAGAGAAGTTGAACCTAGCAATTGCATGTCCAATGTGGTAAGTTGATTTTATCTCTTAAAGTCTTGTTTCTGGTGGAACAAATATATTGCTTAAAAATTTCAATTATGTCATCATGCCGGAGGAGTGATGTGATTTGATGAACGGAATTATTAGTGTTATAATTATAAATAAACACTGTTTCTTTAATTGCTTGAGCACTTAATTAAGCACTTAACTATTTGAGTTACCCATTTTAACTAAAATATTCAGTATGCAGTTCATACAAGCTACAAGTAATGGTATACTTTGTCATTTTTCAAGTGTTTCTCTAAAAATCAGTCTGATGAAAAATGTAAATCTACGGTTAGTAAATAATACATTTCTGATAGTAAATAATACATTTCCGTAGCCATCAAAATAAAATTGTTTTGTTATCATAGAAAATGTATGATTGTAGTAAATACTAGCTTTCATTAATAGTGTTATTAGCATTTGTAGAAAATATACATAACTTTTACATGATCTAGAATGAGTGTCAATTTATCCAACTAAATTCAATGTTTAAAATCAGGTAAAGAATTATGTAACTGAACGGACTCTTACTGGTTGTAGATACAAAACAAACACAAAGGTTCCAATTATGTCTTTTAACTCAATGGTTATTTACACATGCGATGCCTGTCATATTTACAAAGGTCATCTACCTCTCCCGCATTGTAGGCTCTAGCGGCTATAAAATACAACAATGAACAATCCATAAGTAATAAAGAAACAAATCTCTCCTATTTACTATAAAGAAGACTCAATTAATAAATACTCTTGAATGACAATCAATTGTTCTTAAATTACTATTTAACAAGGTCAATTGGTTGTCCTTTTATAACTACTGCTAGGAAACTGATGAATGTAGATGACGTTTATTTCTCAAGTAAAAGCTAATAAAATTAAACACATGAAAGGGACAGTACAGCACAGCACACAATGGAACTTACCAATTTATAAAATTGCTCGCTCCCACCAACTCACACATTCTCGTCTACACGTGGTGCTGTCAGTGCTGTAACAAGAATCCATGCAACCCATTAGATAACGTGAAAAGAACTATAAAATAGACTTTTGACTCATTGCAGACGCTCAAATGCTATTCGTCATAGAATGCACAAAAACACTTTATTAAAAATAATTAAATGATACATAGCCAAATAAATTATTCATTCCAGCATATTACAGTCAATTCAGCATGGCGTGAAAGGTTAACAAAGACACAAAAGAAAGTACCCTTTACTAATTTTGTGGTGCTCACTGTTCAAAGTCTGTGTTATAAATGAATTGACTATAATCTGGCCAAACTGGTTTGAGTACAATAAAAACATAGACTGTCATACAAACTATCTTAAAAAACTTTTAATTATCAACAAGGAATTTAATGGACGAAACTGAAAGATTTAAAAACATGACCTGGCTACATGAGTTATCAAAGGATTATTTAGCAATGATTGCTTAAATAGATGATGATATGTGTCTTTATTGATGATCCTATGTTTGATCAAATCTATCATCAAGTTAAGGGATAATGCTGGCAGTGTCCATTTTTACATGTTCTTTTTTAAACACAAACGGATCAGCTCTGTGATATTTTTTGGCCATGCCTGCCAGAATTAGCAAAACAAGAGGGCCACAATGGCCCTAGAACCGCTCACCTTAGATTACCACCTATTTGAAGAATAGTTAGAAACATTGCTTATAACTTTTATACAGAGTTTCTTGTGCCTTTATGCATTGACCTATTTTTCATACCAATTTTACAAGTTTGACAATGTATGCTTGATGTGGGACATTAAAATAGTACATAATTCTTACAATGTGGAAACTGAATATTTTACTTTAAAAGATTGTGTATGTACAAAGATCAGCCGATACTTTTGTCCAGTATGATCTATTGTTACCATTTTGTTGTTATCATGTTGGCATATTTGGACATCCAAATTGATATTGATGTATTTTGTTAAAATTCTACAATACAAGTATATAGTGGAAATGCAAACTGGTGGCCATGTTTTTTGAGATGTCTTTTTTTTTTAACAATCTTTATAGAAGGGCCCCTAAAGAACATTCCTGTGAAATTATTTTGAAATCTGACCAGTGGTTTTTAACAAGAAGATTTTTTCATCGTTTTAGAAATTATGGGCATGGCAACCATTCTGGTCACATGACTGATTTTCTTTTTGACAAATCTGTATTCCCTCTAACTAGGGATGCTTCACATGATATCTCATTGCAATTGGCCCAGAGGTTTGGAAAAAAAGATGTTTGTAAAGTTATAAATTTTAGCATTCATGTATATAGTGAAAACAAAAATGCGTTCAAAGTTCAACACAGCCTGGTGGCCATGTTTTTCGAGATATCAAAATTGTTTGAACAACTTGAAAAGAGCCCCCTAAAAAACATTCCTGTGAAATTATTTTAAATTATGACCAGTGGTTTCAGACAAGAAGATTTTTTTAAAATTGCAGAAATTCCCCATTTTTCATGCCACAGCAACCAAAGTTCTGCATGGAATCAATTTCTTTGAACAGCTTTTGAAGAGCATCACCCAATTGACATTCTTGTGAAGTTTGGTTAAGATTGGCCTAATGGTTAAGGAGGAGAAGATGTTTAAAGAAATTGTTGACGGCGCACGACGGACGACGCACATCAGACGACAGACATTGGGTGATCACAAAAGCCCACCTTGAGCACTTTGTGCTTAGGTGAGCTAAAAAAAACTATATTCCAAGGACAGTAAAAAATATATACCTATGTTATGGGTTAACCCAATTGTAGCCACAACACCTTTACATGTTGAGACTGGTGACAAGTACATACTTGAATTTTGCTGGTAAAAAATGGGTATACAATGTATTTTACAATACATGGATACGACCAATTCCTTGAACAATGATCTTAATATGGAGCCTTAGTATAGGACGGCAACAAAATAAGTCTTTCTAATTCATGTCTATACTCCTCATTAGTCTGAGTAATTAAGTTTAATAACAATTTTTTATTTGGGGGAACTGTTCTAGCTTTACTCATAGCTGTTGATAAGACAATGGCTCAGGACATGTGTATATGTTTTTTTGTTGAAGTGACATTGTATAATAAAAAATCTATGTAATATACTATTTTTGGAAATAAATGGGCTGCCATGCAGCTGAAATATAAAAAAAATATCACATGCTGATGTGATTGCATCCACAAGCCAAACATAAATAAGTTTATAAGTTGGCTAAAACGCTAATCTATGATGTGTTTGTTCATTGTACAATGCTTTTTGAATGTCTTTTATTGAGAAGTTTTACACCTTGGATATATGATGTTGCATAGGGTTTACTTTCTCCCTCACTGTTCCCTATAAGTTATAAGCTTGTATTTTGAAATAATTTTAAATTTAAGTTTTGTTTCAATAGTCAATAGCTGACTGTTAACTTTTCAATTTGGAATGATGTAAACTTGTGTTTGGCAAAGAGAAAAGATGGTCAGTCACTTGATTGGTCTATTGACAAAACACCTCAAAATGAATATTCATTACGGTTAAACCAATGAAAATGTGTTTCAAAACTCCACAAACAAATGCAAATGTACACATGAATATTTCTTTCAACAGCTCTTATTGTGAAAACAACTCCGACAAACATGGGAGCAGGGGTTTGTTGAATGGTCAATCCCGTCAGAGAAAATCAACAGAAGACAGCGAATTTATTTTAATTTGGGTACCAGACAAAATGGGAAAAATCAGAGCGTTTTCATCTACAATTGGGAATTTTCTATGATTAACTTAATTCAAATGTAAGCTTTATTGGGAAAAATAGACAGGTTAATTTGATTGGGAATGGGTCCTTTTTACGGTACCAAACATATAAAGAAAAAAATCACCTATAGATACCTGATCACGTTGTCCCAGTCCTTAGCCTGTCTGTAGCCCTCAGCAGCGTCCTTGTAACAACCATCAGCCTCCTTTGCCTTGGCATACTGAATGTGGATCTTGGGAGATGTGATTCAGTAGCTCACCAACCTTCCTCCTGGAAAAACAAGTAAATCACCCAATATTGACTGACATTGCTTTCTCTTTGAAATAACAAAAAAAATATATTGATGAATTTGTAAACCGGAGTGTTAAAAAATACATGTAATCATATGGCGAAAAAAAAAAAGTGTTGCAGTTGACCTTTATCCAACAATATTCTCTTTTATGGGAATTTCTAACTGTTAAAATCTGAAGCAAAAATAGGAAATGTACAGTCTAACTTGTGTTAAGCAACCACCCTTTTAAGCAGCCAACCTGCCTTAAACAACCACTACAGAAAGTCCCATTGTAAGATTTATAGTGTACATTAATTTGTGTTAAGCAGCCAACCTGTCTTAAATAGCCAATTTACTCTGTCCCATAGGCTGGCCTCTTAACACAAGTTTGACTGTACATGAACAATTCATAATTGATTATTCTTTAAAACTTTCAAATCAACACAAACCAACTCTTTATGAGACTGACTTTATTAACCCATTCCTCCGTATGGGAGATTGAGCCAGTACCTTCTAAAAAGCAACAGCAGGCACAAATGATAAATTATGAATTTATGTGAAAAGCATTAATCACCAACATTCACCATCTGCTGCCCTCTATGCATGAATAATTATGATGCGGTATATTTAATACTTGACTATCTTCGGAACACAGTCAAGACCATTCGACAAAGTCTGCAATGATCAATCTTATTTTTTCAATTGCAAACATACCCAAACAAAATAAAGTTAAATTGGTGGACTTTTATTCACTACTTTATTGATTTTTATAACTTTCAACAGATTGAATTGAGGTATGGGCAATGTAACATAACCCTATAACATTAAATTAACACAAAGTCTAATACACAACTAGTTGTATAACAGACTCCATGCTCTTGTGGTAACCGTGTCCTCCTTATAAACCACATGGTCGAAGATTATGGTTGGCTCCAAGGGTATTTTTAGATACTCAGTATAGCCTGTAATTCATGCTAATCAGGCAGATCAACAGACGGGGAATATGTTGGTGAACAATAATAGGGGCCAATATGAATAAGAAGACAAGAGGTGTCTATAAGACAGCATGTTTGCGTATTCGATAATTTTGGAGAGGGGTATAGGTCTGTGAAATATAATTTGTTTCTAAAATATGAGGATGCACACAATGATTCATTACAGTATTTCATGAGATAAAAACTTGCACCAAAACCTTTAAGCAAGATTTAAGTACAAAAGTCCGCATAATTTGCTTAAATTCAAAAGAAGAGTTATGAAACTTGATCAGGGACCTTAGATTATGACACTGAAAACATGTATGATGTATCAACCATTCAATACAGTAATTCATGAGATGCAAACTTGCACGTAAAAACTTGACCAAGATTTTTTAAGTACAAAAGGCAGCATGATTTGCTTCAATTCAAAACAAGAATGAATGAATGAATGGTGTTTTAAGGCGCAACGACAGCAGTTATTAGCTGCAAAGGTCATTTAGCGCGCATTATGGCAATATGGATGAATGTATATCAATTTATTTAAAGGTTAACATGTATTTGGTAAAAGGAAAAAATAAATAAGAATGAATGTATGATAGAAGATAGAAAATTTGTAAAAAATAATGATAGTAAATAAAAAGTTTGTTATGAATGTGTGATATCATATAAATAGTTTGTAATGAGAAAATGATATTGATAAATGAATATTTGAAATGTGTAAGAAATCACAATTTATTGTAAATTCCAATTTCTTTGAGAAAGGAAAGAGTTAATTAAATCCTGACAGTCTCAAAAAGCTCATGAAGAGTGTTGACATTGAAATATTTTGCATGAATTCTTTGAAAATCAATGCAATAAAGTTATATATGTTTGATGGTGAAGGATGCATTGCATGGAATGCATTCAAGTGTATCTTCCTCAGCCAAGTCTCAAAACAAGATATATAAAACTTTGTCAAGGACCTTAGATTATAACCCTGAAAACTTGTGTGGAGTATCATGTGTGAAGTAACAACCAATTCCATACAGTAATTAATGAGATGTAAACTTGTATATTAAAACTTAACCAAGGTGTGATGTTGACGGTGACGGAGTTGCAGACACCCAGGTGAGTAGTATAGTTCTCCTTATTCTTCGAATAGTCAAGCTAAAAATAATGGTTTAGATGAAATTAGAAAATACATACATTTTACATGAATCATTTCCTTTTTCCGACACCATTTTAGACAACAGTACAAAGTTTGTCAGCTCTTCCTTCTTGTTCAAGTGTGCAGAAAACTCCGTCTAACACAGACTTTTCCAGGACTGTAGGACCATGGCAAGCTCTGTCAATGAAAAAAGGATGAAATGAAGTAAACCCTTTCTTGATCGAAACTGTAAGCAATAGAGTAGTAGTGAGAAAACATTCCATTTCTATTCTATTGATGGGAAGAAAAGATGAATTGCTTATCATTTTCTGAAGGAGATACAGTAAAATGAGGTTTTACAGAGAAACTCCGACTATAAAAGATATTCCAAGCACTGTACCAATCTTTGTCTATCAAATTTATTAGACATGGGTGAAAGTTTTAAAAAATAAAAAAACTGAAACTGTAGATGGGCTGGGGGCCACCAGGGCCCCCGGCGGGTCCACGGTAGAGCCCTGGTGGTGGGACCAGGCGGGCGTAGCCCCCCGCAAGCTCTTGCAACAAGCCTTTTTAAGAGGCGTTGAAATGGCCCTAATGGAGGGTAAAACAACAACATTAAAACTCAAGTTTTCTCATTGATTCTCGGCGAATCTCAGAAATGACCCCTGGAGATTTTCATAAAACCGAAATCAGTTTTAAAACTGAAAACTTTCACCTGTGATTAGATAACTCTTCATTCGAATGGAATTTTGTAAATTTCCTAAATCGAAAGCAACAGTAGACGACAAATGACCAAGAAAAAACTGCATTTTCTTTCATATATTCAGAATAGACCATTTTGACATGCTCATAATGCTTTATTCAATATAATTGGTAATGATTCTCACATTATCATTGAATATTTAATACCGCAATAATCTAACATTTTAACCAACTTAAAATAAAACAAATAAACAATATTCACCACAATCTCAATTGAAAAATATTTTAAATTGTTTCCTATACCAACCAATATAATCCCTATTACATTAGCTTTATCAAGCAGAGACTGTCTTAATCATTTTTCTATTACAAATAATTCAAACCACCTTGATCATTTACTTAATTAAATGATGTAAAACATTTTTTTGTCATTCATTACTTCATTTCAATACAAATTTGAAATGTTTTCAAATCTATCTTGTTGTTTGCTGATTCTGATCTGATTTCATATTGATTTTTAAGCCATTCTTAATTATGTGATCATTGTCAAAACCCAAAGCGCATTTTTTTGTTATTTGAAAGACCTATAGTAACATTAACCTTACAGAACTTGTTTGGAATTTATTCAAATTGGCAACTGACATCCAATGTAAATAGTTTGTACACTTCAATCCAAGAAACTTACATTGTGATTTTTGTGTTGTTCACACAAACCTATGTGGTAGGAGCATTCTGAGATGTCAATATTCATAGTTCATCAAAGCTGAATACTTTGTTTGTTGTTTGTTTGTTTGTTTTCCAATTTGTTTTACATCGATTGTGAAGGAGGCTTTATAGCCCATCGAGTCACTCTCGATGACTGCTTCCTGGAGAATACACCAGTAATCGCGCCGGTTTGAGGGCTAGCCCCGGCAATTCTCACCTCGCCTAACGGGGATTCGAACCCGGGACCCTCGGTACAGTAGTCCGACGCTCTACCACTGTACCACTGTCGCCCTTCAGAATATATGGGCTAACCTTACTACATTAACATTTTGAATTACACACCTTCCCAAAAATAGAAATATATTGACTAATTCAAACAAACATTTTCCATGATTCCTGAGATAATTATTTTGTTTACTTCATTCATTTTGTTCAATAATACACTTTCCCAATTCTAATTCTTGACATCTTAAAAAAGCTTAATGAAATCGTATTGGAGCCATTTGCTTAGAATTGGCTCCTACTTCTTAATATAATTCGCATTTTATAGGCTAGCCATTTTTATTGTAGGTACATAAATGAAACATGAATTTCGTCCAAACTTCCCTAAGTACATAATAAATAATAATAATCTGCATCATAAATCGCACAACATATATCCTTTATCAGATATCGCAAATCAGATGACAAACTTGTTGTATCGTAACACATCGATTAGAACAGGTGAGGCGGCCACCTTATAGAACATCTTGGATAGCGCATTGCAGTTTTTAAATGGTTTGGTTTTTTATTATGTATCGTTCATAAACCGTGGGAACTCCTGTATTTTGATTTCGATAGTATTCTTATGAATCCTTATAATATACCGATTAATCAAGGTTAAACTAATCTAAATTGAAATTACACCAGACCAGTATAGTTTGTTTTTAGATAGATCATGACAAGTCAAACTTACTTCTCTTCCTCCGTTTCGAAAGTTCTCTGGATTCATACAAGGGTATGATGAGACTCGGGTAGATTCTTCTTGGTTTCAGAGAAACATCAAATGCATTGCCAGTCAGGTCACATGAAAAAGAAATCATACAGTATATCATTAGTACAATCAATTCTTTTACCAAAATATAGAATTTTGAACTCTTTAGCTGAAGATACTATTATAAACATTTTAACAAAGTCGGAATGCTTTAATGCTCCTTTTCCCACAATTATCCAAAAAATAATCTTGTGTGTACATCAGTTTCTTTATTGTATGGTGTTTAACTCTGTATCAACAATTTCTCAGTTTTGTAACGGCTTTCCTGGATCCACCAGAACTAGGCTAAGGCTCCAAAATGACTTGCCAAAGCTCACTCCCGCGAAACCAGAGGTGTCATAGGGGCTCACAACAAGGACCCCCCCCTACAGGAACCTTCAGTCTCTACAATGAATCCTATAGTGTGGGTACTCATAAAAACGACTTTAATGAGGCCTGTTTAATAAAAGGGAAAACATCTTTTGTCTGAAACGCTATTATCAACCTTCATTTAATTGGCTTTCAGGAATAATTTGGTAAATTTGACATTTGCGTTTGATGTAGTCGGCTGCTATTCATGTTAAACAGGGAAATGGCAAAGGCTAGAGCCTTAAGTATCACAATTTCTAAGACAGTTCTGGAGGCACAATACTTCTTCATAGTTCTAAATTCTAAATTTCTTTATTAATATCCATACCTAAAAATCATCATCTATCAATAAAGAAGACTGTTTCAAGATATCTGCTCTTATAAAAGGAAAAATGTTTGTTTAACCGGATTAGAGAAAATCTTAACTTTCAATGCAATATATAATACATGAATGAATGCATGATGTTTTAAGGCGCATCGACAGCTAAGGTCATTCAGCACGCACAATGATGATGTTTTTTTTTTTTATATGGGTTTTACATCACATCAACATTATTTCAGTTATGTAGCGATGCCCGACTCTTAATGATGGAGGAAGACCCCATACTCAACTGCCCATAGGGGCTGGTTAAGGTGGGTAGAACCATCGGCATTCCGTTAGTCAGTCAGGAGACTGCCTCTCATGAAAAGTCACAATGATGATGTGGATAAATGCATATTGAATCATTTACAGGTTAAAATGTATTTGGTTCAAGAAAAATAAACAAGAATTTGCAATGAATGAGTGATAATAAATAGAAAATTTGAAATGAGTTATTGAAAGTAAATGAATGAATGAATGAATGAATGAATATATGAATGAATGAATGAATGAATGAATGAATGAATGAATGGTGTTTTAAGGCGCATCAACAGCTAAGGTCAAACAATAGTAAATAGATAATTTGTAATTAGTGTATTATATTGAGTAAAAATGTGTAATAATGTAGTGGTATTCATATATGAATATTTTAGAAGATTAAGGAGTCACATTTTATTGTAAATTCCATTTTCTTTGAGAAAGGAAAGAATTAATTAAATCCTAACAGTTTCACAAAGTGACTGAAGTGTTGACATTGAAATATTTAGCATGAATTCTTTGAATATCAATGCGATCAAGTAATATAAGTTTGATGGCAAAGGAGGCATTGCATGGAATGCATTCAGGTGCATCTTCCTTAGCCAAATGCAGGAGTGAGTAATGTGTGAATGACCAATCGGATTTGTGCAATTGTAACTTCCTCTCTTCGTACAGACCTGTAAGAAGGGTACCATTCTCTGAGGGTAGGTTTAATTGAATGAATGAATGGTGTTTTAAGGCGCATCGACAGCTAAGGTAATTTAGTGCGCATTATGATAATGTAGATAAATGTATATTGAAGGTTAAAATGGATTTGGTTAGAGAAAAAAATGAATAAGAATTTGTAATGAATGTAATTTATCAAAAACATCATCATTCTATTTTGTTAGAAAAAAGATAAATTTGTCAATTGCTCAGTTTGGAGTATCAATTCTGGTGGACATAAGATTCATAACATCACCTGAGAGCTGAAATGTTTGTGGTAAGAAATACCTAATTTTTTAAGGAAAATAAAGCAGCTTTGTCGTTAAGAAAGATATTTGACAGGTGTTTGTATGGAGTACAATGGTCATCCTGTCGAAATTCTTGGAATAGATCAGAGAAATGTCTGAAAGCCTCTTGCAGCCTTAAACTTTAAGTATGCTGCCTTAAGGATTTTCTTTAAACCTGAACAGGATTCTAAATAACTGGATGATCATGGCATAAAACCAGTATACAGTGTACTAAAATTTCATTATGATATAAAAAAATTGCTACGAAAGGTCACTAGGATTTAGTTTCAGAAAAATAAAATGTTAAATTGTACATTCAGTAATGTCCCATAGGATACCCAGGGGAGCCTTCTTGGCAGATTTTGATATGTTTCTGGGTATTGGCCATGATAAACAAACTGCAGTTTGTTTGTTTTGGGAGTATCGCATATGGGTTTTGGAAGAGCCAAAATGACTGTTTAATTAAAACAAAGGAAATGGGCATTAAGCCCTGATATTCCAATCAATAGGTTTTAGAAGAGCCCAATTGACTGTTAAAATAGAACACAGGAGATGGGCATTTAACCCTAATATTCCCGTCAATGAGGGTATGGAAGAGCCAAAATGATTGTTTAAATAGAACGAAGGATATGGGCGTTAAGCCCTGATATTCCCGTCAATGAGACTATGGAAGAGCCCAAATGACTGTTTAAATAGAATGAAGGGTATGGGCGTTTAAGTATAAGCCCTGATATTCCAGTCAATGAGGCTATGGAAGAGCCCAAATGACTGTCTTAATAGAATGAAGGATATGGGTGTTAAGCCCTGATATTCCAGTCAATGAGACTATGGAAGAGCCCAAATGACTATTTAAAAAGAACAAAGGATATATGGGCGTTAAGCCCTGATATTCCCGTCAATAAGACCATGGAAGAGCCCAAATGACTGTTTATATAGAAAGAAGGATATGGGCGTTTAGCCCTGATATTCCCGTCCATGAGGCTATGAAAGAGCCCAAATGACTGTTTAAATAGAACAAAGGATATGGGCGTTAAGCCCTGATAATCCTGTCAATGAGACTATGGAAGAGCCCAAAAACTGTTTAAATAGAAAAAAGGATATGGGCTTTAAGCCCTGATAATCCAGTCAATGAAGCTACGGAAGAGCCAAAAAGATTGTTTAGATAGAACAAATGGTATAGGCATTAAACCCTGATATTCCTGTCAATGAGGCTATGGAAGAGCCCAAATGACTGTTTAAATAGAACAAAAGATATGGGCGTTAAGCCCTGATATTCCCGTCAATGAGACTATGGAAGAGCCCAAATGACTGTTTAAATAGAATGAAGGATATGGGCGTTAAGCCCTGATATTCCCGTCAATGAGAGTATGGAAGAGCCCAAATGACTGTTTAAATAGAATGAAGGATATGGGCATTAAACCCTGATATTCCTGCCAATGAGACTATGGAAGAGCCCAAATGCCTGTTAAAATAGAACAAAAGATATGGTTAACGCCCTGATATTCCTGTCAATAAGGCTATGGAAGAGCCCAATTAATTGTTTAAATAGAACAAAGGATATGGGCATTGAGCCCTGATATTCTTGTCAGTTAGGCTATGGAAGAGCCCAATTAATTGTTTAAATAGAACAAAGGATATGGGCATTGAGCCCTGATATTCTTGTCAGTTAGGCTATGGAAGAGCCCAATTGATTGTTTAAATAGAACAAAGGATATGGGCGTTAAGCCCTGATCTTCCAGTCAATGAGACTATGGAAAAGCCTTCATTTCAAAAGATTTTTCTCTTATTTGAAAGTAAAAGCATCCTTCAAAGCTGTATGATCTTAAAAGTAATACTAATAAACCTTTGTAACAACAGGAGGAACTATTGTCCAATGCATGGCTCTATCATAATTCATATTATCATACTGCATTTGATATATGCAGTAGTAATATTTCCCTTCCTTCCACAATTACATTAATGCCCAAGCCTTTTTTAGTAGCATGTGTAGTTCGAATTCCAGTGAACAACGATGGAGACAAGAAGTTCTTCAATTCATTAATTTAATGTTCTACTGTTTATAAAGATATTTTCCCAACGATTTGTTACTTCTTTTTTATTTGTTAAAAATGGCAGGGGATGTTCAAGTGTGGTTGGGTGAACATTACAACATGCCAATTTCCATTTCAAGGTCATGCCATTTTAATTGGAGGTACATAAATGATACACGTATTTCGTTTTATCTTCCTAACGTGCATCGTAAATTACAAAACATATTTCGCAGATCAGTTATCGTAAATCAGATGAAAAATGTATCGTATCATAACACATTGAATCAGATAGGTAAGATGGCAGCCCTATCAAACATCGTCATCCGCACATCGCACAGCGCAATTCATAAATGGTTCGATATTTGATCATGTATCATGCTTAAACAGTGGAATCTCATATGAAAGCACAACTGCACATATTGTATCAATTATTCGATTATTTTGCCAGAAACCTGGCAGGTGGCCTGTGATCTAACCTGTTTGCGACTCTGAGTGTCTTTTCTCATCAAAAATAAGCAGACATTTAACATTTTGGAAAGCAGACAAAACAAAAATCTAATATTAGAGAATTAACCAGCACTTTAAGGGTTAAATATTCAGACAATATAAAGTTAGTGTTTTCAAAAAGAAGAAGAACATGGGAAGTTTATAAGTTATTCTAAAATCTTACAATATAAAGATAATGCTAAACAACTTAACAAAATGCAAAAATCTAAAAAAAAAATACTCTTAAAACCTGCAGATGACACTTGTATTTGATATTTAAAGTACTTCTTAAAACATCAAATATGGAAAATGTTAATTATTCTTTTTTCAAAACACAGAAATAGTTTTAAAATTTGCTTTAAACCGTTATATCATATGAAGTTCTAAAAGTAACCTACATTAATGCCCCGGCAGAGACAGATCATTAAGTATAGAAAGTTTGAAAAATTACAATTGACAAAAGCCATTGTGTCAAAAAAGAAATACTTCCTTTAGAGAATATCTCTCTTTTGTCTCAATGGAAACCATGTCTGCTGTTTCTATACTTAAAATATACACCGAGGAAAGTTTTAGAAAGTCATCTGCATATCCTATAGAGTTTACATGGTTTATAATCATTTATCCATAACTTATCAGCATAAACGAACAGTACAATACATATAATCAAAATAATTATAATAAATCAAATAAAAAAAATTACATAAACTGATGATTGGTACATTTCTTCTTAAATAAAAATATACAGTTTGAATTTGTAAGAAATCTTAAATACAATAAAAATAAATTTAATCCGTTCCCTCATGTGAAATTTTGTTACTGATCCAAGTTGAAACCAATAGCAAACGGCAAAAAAAGGCAGAGGTAGAATTTCTCTGCAATATTGCGTAGAAACTATTTCAACAAAAGAATAAATTATTCACAAAGAGCAATGTATTCTTTTGTCACGTTAGTTTCTCAGGTCTTCTGCATTATATCAAAAGAATTATAGTCTTACAGAGTAATGGTTTCATGTGGTGTATTTCTGCCTCTTTTGTTGGCACCTTTTCTTATAAATTTCTTTTGATTGGGTAATATGCACATCTTTTAGTGGTGCTTTGCTTCTTTTTAGCACATCTTTTAGTGGTGCTTTGCTTCTTTTTAGCACATCTTTTAGTGGTGCTTTGCTTCTTTTTAGCACATCTTTTAGTGGTGCTTTGCTTCTTTTTAGCACATCTTTTAGTGGTGCATGTCTACCTCTTTTATCGGCGTTTTATTCTTCAACCAAGTGCAACTATCAATTTGGCATTATACACACCTTTTTTCTCAATTTTCCTTTTTACATGTTAATATATGAGGGAATGGGTTAAATAGTCATCTGCAAATTAAAAAAGAGTTTTAACAATGGTTACAGTTTTATCCTAGAAATATCTACATCTGAAAATAATATAATGAATATAACAAAAGCAATTATACAAAACAATCAAAACTATTTGGTTCATTTCCTTTGGATCATTTAAAAAACACACACACACACACACACACACACACACCCACACACAAACAATTAATCTAAAGATTGCAATTCATGTCCTCTGTAGAGGGTTAAACTGTAAAGATCTACATAAAACAAAACTACATAACTATAATGCATAAATTCATAAACTCTTTGCAACCTGCAGATCATACTTAATAAAATGACATAACAAACATCATAGTTTCTTTTAAAACCAGAAAACTAGAAATGTTTTGAAGATTATCAAAGGCAAAGTCTTTATGTTTTATGAAAAGAGAATTAGATTCAATAATTTTGCTTTAACCCATTTGTACCATATAAACTTTTTGATTTTTGTACTTATAATAAACCTCAGCAAACAACTATCAATGTATTCAAAAAAAACATTGTGACAAAGAGAAAAGACATTTCTTTTAGTGACATCTTTTTGTCTGCTGCTGTACTTACATCAAAATAAGTATATATGAGCAAAAAGGGTTAAATAGTCATCTGCAAATTATAAAGAGTTTTTACAATGGTTACAATTTTATCCTAGTGATATCTATATCTGAAAAACAACAAAATTGATATAAGAAAAACATAATCAAAAATAATTTGTACATTTCCTTTGGATCATTTGTTAAAGTTAAGAAAAAAACACACACATTCAAATTAATAATAAATTGATATTTCAAGTGGTGTAATTCTGCTTGATTTGTTTAACACTTATCAATTTACACTTTAATTTGAACGCATCTTTTGATTGGGTAATATGCACATCTTTTATTGGTGCTTCATATTTTGTTTTTGGCACATCTTTTAGTGGTGCATTTCTACCTCTTTTGGTGACGTTTCTTCTTAGTGCATCTTGTATTCAGGCAAGAACACACCCTTGTCTGCTTCTGATATCAATTTTTACATGATTGAGTATATTGAGGGTAAACCAGTCATAATTTGTCTTGAAGGTTTCTTCATTGATCTTTTCAAATCAATTCATCAAGATTTCCTTACTCTAACTAAGAGAAGGAACACATAATGGGGTGATTGGTAAAGATATGGACTCATTTTGAATTGATAAATGATATATCACACTTCAAAATTTCTTAAATATTAACGAATTCTGGGTTAACTCTTGAGCAAGATGGATACTAGTTGAAATTAGAACAGAACTGGATTACTCTCTTACAGTTATATTTTCACCAAGACAAAATAATTTGGAAAACAAATATTGATCTCAAAATCCACACATTCCCCATTTAATGGAATATTAATATTTAGTGTACAAAACATGCTTGAACACTTTACTTTAGATTCAAGACATCCTAGCCTCAGACGTAGACTTAAAAAACCATAGTGACAAAAAAAGAAATCACATGTAACAAACAATATCTTATTTTGTTAATGTGGTTTCTAATTACTACAACAATGAATTGCCGTTATCATACTTTATGGTAATCGCTGCTGTTATTTACAAGTACAAGATTCTTTTTTGGGGAATGAGTTGATTTGTAAGGAAAGTACTTAAACAATGAACATAGTGCGAATTGACCAGTCAACAAAATCCCGTTCTATTTCACAAAACAAGGTTTAAGTGCAAGACAATAGAAAGCCCTTCACTTTTGAAAAGGTGTAACTATAGTCTTGCACTGAACTCTCAATAAGTAGCTGTAAAAAGCAATGTTTATTTGCATTTCTTTGACGGAAGGCTGAATGTTTTTATAGGTTAAACTGTGATACATTTTTGTTTTCAACACTTATAATGCTGGAACAGACTTCAAACTTATGCAAACAGGTTAGATCCAGGCCAGCCACCATGTAAACTGGTGGCTGGCCTGTGATCTAACCTCTTTGCTTGTCTGAGTGAGTATCTTTCCTAATCAAAATTAAGCACATATTTAAGGTTCTGGAAAGCAGATGGCTTAAAAATCTTTTTTATGAAAATTAACCAGCAGTCTAAGGGTTAAGGGTTTTGGGTGACTGGTCATTTGCACCTTTACAAAAACTTTTTTTCTTCTTTTTTTTTAACACTTGCATTTCACTGTTCCACAGAGACACACAGTTCAACACTTCAGTTCATGTCCATAATAATCATCTAGCACTAGAAACAGTTGATGATCTCCATATTTATTGTCACAATAGTCCGCACAACTCCACTAGGCACATGGGTAATTCGTACGCGATATCCTATACATGCTCGATCTGGTATACGACTTCTAGAAGGCATAGAAGTCTGTATAGGATTACACGTTCACATGTCCTAATCTGTACAATGTTTGCGTTGAACAGTCCACACTCTACGAT
The DNA here is from genome assembly GCA_947846245.1 of Cerastoderma edule. NCBI lineage: Eukaryota > Metazoa > Mollusca > Bivalvia > Cardiida > Cardiidae > Cerastoderma > Cerastoderma edule. The sequence goes on along the minus strand of OX401416.1, from coordinate 13,732,496 downwards.
CTGCTGCAGGTTTAATCTCCATATTTAATGTCACATTAGTCCGCACAACTCCACTAGGCACATGGGTAATTCGTACGCGATATCCTATACATGTTTGATTTGTTATACGACTTCTAGAAGGCATAGAAGTCTGTATAGGATAACACGTTCACATGTCCTAATCTGTACAATGTTTGCGTTGTACAGTCCACACTCGACGATCTGCTGTTGGTTTAATCTCCATATTTAATGTCACAATAGTCCGCACAACTCCACTAGGCACATGGGTAATTCGTACGCGATATCCTATACATGCTCGATCTGGTATACGACTTCTAGAAGGCATAGAAGTCTGTATAGGATAACACGTTCACATGTCCTAATCTGTACAATGTTTGCATTGTACAGTCCACACTCGACGATCTGCTGTTGGTTTCATCTCCATATTTAATGTCACAATAGTCCGCACAACTCCACTAGGCACATGGGTAATTCGTACGCGATATCCTATACATGCTCGATCTGGTATACGACTTCTAGAAGGCATAGAAGTCTGTATAGGATAACACGTTCACATGTCCTAATCCGCAAAAGTTCATGGTCTGTAAGTCCACACTAAGTCCACACTAAGTCCACATCAAATCCACACACAATACACTGTCTTCTAGTATGGATTATGATCAATGTTCATAACACTAACTCATTACATTGTCCAAAATAACTGTACAAAAATAAATATTGATTTTTTTTTCAATCAATATCAATTTTGTAGGATAATTTTGCACCAAGTGAAATATGTCTACTTAAAATTACTTCGACATAATATCAGTAGTTCAAGAATAGGGGAGGTTTGAAAATGCTAGTCAGTAAATTATTTCTATTCAAGGCCCATGTTGCTGGTACTTATTAAGCAATCTTCTATGACCAACATAATAAGTATTAATAACATGAGTTTTGTTTCACTCTTCCTAATAGAGAGTCAATCTTTCAAAATTGTGCAGCAGATGACTTAAAAAAGTCAAAGTAAAAAAGACTTAAAAAAACTTGGAAAAAAAAGAAGAAATATTTTAAGTTATTTGCTGCTGTGTCATGTTTTATTCCATTCACCCTCCCCTTCACTTGATAATTGGTGCAAACAAAATTGTTGTAAAAAAGTCATGACTATCTGTTCTTTGTTCTTTTTTCAATATTGCCAATAATTTCAAAGATGTCCAAACTAATTCAGTATTAGTCAAGCATGAAATAAAGCAAGTAAGAATATCTCAATTTTGTGTTTGTATCTTTCAGAAGAATCTTTGATGAACAAATAATCAGTGACTTCTTTGAATCAATAATTTCATGAGCAAATGAATACAAAATGTGTTTGATGTCCAGCAATATTGTATGTAGAGTACATGTAGAGCAATAAATTACCACCAAATATACATTATGTTGATACATTCATATAGATGTGAATACCTAGAGATAAACTTATGTTTAATAAACATGTAGGTAATTTGCAGACAATACCATCTTGTCACTGTAATTATAGTCCCTGTATAGACCGTGGAGGTTTCTCCAGCCACTTAGTCCGTCATTGGGTACTATTTTATTTATTTATTTTATTTCTTTTAAATGCACACATGCATCACTTTGTGATACTAAAAAGTACACAGGCGGACGCGAAGCCTACTTACATGTGCATTTTAGTGCTAGGCAGAGCCTGCACATTATATACTTCATACTTACCTTTAACAGTGCAACAAGATGGGTTATTAATAAAAAAGAACATGAAATAAGCAAATGTGCTCATGTCTTTGAAAATTAAAAGTTTTTCTTAAGAATAGAGGTGGAAAACAAATTCTATACATGTACAATAGCACAAGAAGACTGTACACCATACCTTAAAGGGAATAATTATTGGGAGTTTATAGAAAAAGAAATGTAAGCAATTAAAAAAGACCTCTTTGTTTTAAAAAATGCAATAAGGGAAAAGACTAATTTGTTAATTCATATTTCCAAATGTAAGGTACTTTTCAAAGGTCTGAGCTCAGTACTTTGATATAGAAAAATCAGGTACACAGATATTTCTGCATAAAACTCCCATTAAGAATCCCTTTACGCCGTTTTCTTTCTTTTTCTTTTTTTTTTCTTTTCTTTCTTTTCTTTTTTTTCTTTTCTTTTTTCTTCTTTTTTTTCTTTCTTTTTTTTTCTTTTCTTTATTTTTGTTATCTTTGTGTTCTTAACTAGTTGTAATCACTTTACCAAATGATACATAAAGGTACAAAATGCAGGAGTCTGGTTTGAACCTTTAGATGAAATAGAATTAGATGTCGTTAATATAATAAGGATATAAATTGTTGTTGGAAAAAAAGAAAATAGCTTCTTTTAGCAATGACTTCTTTCCCAACAAAAATTTACAGTCACTTGAAGCATAATTATGACATCCCTAGATCATTTGGTAAAGGATAAATATTGAAAAATACTACAAACATACAATCAGATCAAAAACATATCTTCCTAAGTTGAACCCTTTTCCTGATTATGATAATGCATAGATGGAACTTGAAAACATTGTGACAAAAAGAGGTTTGATCAAATTCTATTTTTGTAGCAATGTTTTCATTATGATAAGAGATAATACAGTATTGCATGAATTTTTTCTCGACAAAAGATTTTAAGGATATACATGTCCAAATTTCTAAACACAGGAAAAGGGTTAAACCCAAGAGTAAAATATATATATATATATATAAAGATAAAAAAAAATACCCAAATAGGCTGAGGTCTAGATAAAGGAGGCTAATCCGTGCCTTTCACTGGCAATTTTTTAAAACCTTTATAACCAATCCTACTTTGTGAACATTCATGAGAAATGTCTGTTATGACCTTCCTAGTGCATATATCCACAAAGTAGAGTTTTTGAGAGGTAGTCATTCAAATTGCAAGGAGAAAAAGCCTCTCATTTATATAGACCTCTGAATAAAGAAAAGTGATCATTTTGTGTCAACCAAACAATAAAAATATGAAAAAAAAAAATTCATTAAATTCTTTTCGATCATTATCTTTATGCAAAAAGGAAAAACATACAAAAATAGTGACAAAAAAAAGTACAAAACACTAATAACACATTGCCTCAAACATACAAACATGTAATGACATTATAAACTTCCCATGTTGTATTGTAGACCTATATATAAAAAGGTTTAATGATTCAAGGAAAACATTGTGGATACAATGTACTATGATGAATGATGAGCAACTTCTCCATTTGCCAATAACGTTGCTTTGGTTATATACATGTACAGTAGTGCTATCGTATGGGCTCAGACAATTTACAGACGATTCACAATAAAAAAATGAACCATTTACAAACTGCGATATGCGATGAGTGATTCACCATATTTAATAGGGCGGCCATCTTACCTATCTGATTCGATGTGAAACGACATGATACGTTCTTCATCTGATTTAGGATAACTGATGTACGAAATATGGTATGCAATTTACGATACTTGTTAGGATGTTAGTACGAAATACATGTATCATTTACATACCTACAATAAAATTATGTGAACTTGAAAAGGAAATTGGCATGTTGTAATGTTCATCGACCCACACTGCGACGTCTCCTGCCCTTCTTAAGAAATAAAAAAAGGATCAAATGTAGGGAAAATAGTATTATATTCAGGAATTACATTTTGAATCTGTTAATATGAGCCGTATGCACTGAAGATTAAGAACTGGTCTATGAGTAGGGTTAATCTTGTTCAATGTCAAACTTGAACTGGATAGCATAGGAACGGATGTTTTTATAAAGTCTGTTAAAGATCAGGTTGATGGTTGACAGAGTGAACCTCTTCATTTGGAAGTTGAAAGAACGGGATGAAATAAACATTCTCAAGTCCAGACATTCTTTTAGAGGTGGTGATCATTTTTCATGGGGTTTAAAGTATGTGTGTGGAAAATGCATTCATGGAGAATTGTGAATTAAGGTAGAATACCCATAATCCGTTAGTTTGATATTCATTCTTTTGCCATGCAAACGTCTATTCTTCTCTGCTGGACCTGTGAAGGTACCATTCTCCAAGGCAATGTTTATTTGAATGCAATCTAATTAAAACGTTAAAATTCAATTTTGATTGTCAGACGAATTAAGTCTACATACAATTAGAAGATTTAAAATCAGTGTAAAGAACTAAAGCTCTAAAATGGGAATGTGAAGTGGTGATTTTGCGGACCCATCAAGGATGTTTATTTCCGATGATACTGGTACGACTTTGTATTTAGCTGTAAAGAAGTCTATTTGAAGACAAAATCTGTAAGGTTCTTTATGGTAACTGACATACCAAAGGGTTCTCCAGTTTTTGATTTAATATGTCTTGCAGCACTGATAAAGAGTCAGAGGTTATAATAAATATATCAGGTGGAATAAGCATGTTCTGACTGGTTAAGAGCTATATTAAAAGCTTTGATCTCTGCAGAGAATGTCTTTTTCATTTTGTCCTTGTATAGCTGCAGCTGCAGGAGAATCACTGGCTTTGGATCTGTCAGTGTATATTATAAGGATATGTATGAAAAAAATTGTTCTTGAACTTCATTGTTTTTTACTCTGAAAGAAAGTCTGTTATCTTTTGGAGGTTAGATCAAATAAAGATTTTACTCTGGACAATGTTCATGAAGGTGTTACGGGTATCTTGTTCTTGGCGATAGATACAGCGTGTACTCTAAGATTATCTATATTATTCATGCAAATACTAAATGGGGAAATCACATTTGGTTTCTGTTAATTATGGCCGTTTGCACTGGAGATTAAGAACCTCTTTATAAGTATAGTTAATCTTGCTCGATATCAAACTTAAACTGGATAGCGTAGGAACAGATGTTTTCTCATAGTCTTGTAAAGATATGGTAAGAACTTTTTTTAAAAGAGCGGCAAAGATTTAATGACAGATAAGGGTAAATCAAAATGCACAAAATAGTGGTACACACCACTATGGTTGGAGACAAAATCAGATCCTGGCACAAAGATTACCAAAAAGATGAAATGTTTATTGTAACAAACTCTTCTTTTTTAAATTAATGTTACAAACAATAAACATTCACTACCATTTGCAAGAATAATGTTTCTCCCTTTTTGTTACAACTAGCAGCCAATTTGAATTTTTTTTAATCAATGCAATATTGAATAATTCAGAGAGATTCTTTAGAGAGTGCCTCTTGGGACTATAAATTTTGGGATTACCAGTTTATTCTTAATAGATTTTTGTTGAATGCTGTACAACATCCTCAAATAATGGTGTGAAAAATTGCATTTTGTGTCATTTAACTGGGTAATGATTTAAAAACAGGAAAATAAAGGAATAATTCGAACTGATCTACTGAAAATTTAGTTTATATTTATTTCAAAGGTCCTTTAAAGAGTAAATGACACCTCATTAAAACCAAAATTATTGCATTGTGTGTTTGCATGGGACAATAGGCTAGATATAGATGCCTATTAATTGAGTTTTAATTTGTTGGAAGACTGGAAAGTTGGACCTAATTTGAATATCTTTGTTTAAAAAAATGAACAAATACTCATGATTAGCAGAGCTAACCTCTGCATTTCTATAGCTCAAAGAGAGGGATGAAATTAACATCCACAAGTGCAGACATTCTTTTATAGGCAGTAGGTTTTCATGGGGTTTAAAGTAATAAATGGAGATTTTATGGTGAATTAATAAATGAATGAATGAATGGTGTTTTAAGGCGCATCAACAGCTATATGGTGAGTTAAGTCAGAATCATTTATGGTAGAGGATATGGAGGAGCCAAAATGCATGGTTTGAGATAAACATGGAGTGCACAGGGCTTTTTTTTCTTTGAATTGGGAAGAGGACTAGGTCTGTTAATTTTGGGAAGTTTTATCGCTGAAATTGTTGAATTGGGAAACCAAAAAGCTGGTGTGACTTTTGGAAGTCTGCCCGATTTTAAAGAAATTTCAAATTGGGAAGGTGCCTTTCATGAGCCTATATTATAGAATGCAAAAAAGCCCTGTGGCAAAAATTAGATGTCTGGAACCTCATAATTTTTTATGTTTCATGTACAGTGTAGTTTTGGAACTAGTTCTTGAATATATTCCCAAGTAAATAGGGTTATTTCAAATGAAGATTGGTTTCTTTAAGTACCATATGCCTGAGCCTTTCACAAAGATGAATTATTTATCTATTCTACCAACTTACCCTTGGTGCAGTGGTTGGGCGTCTCACTCTTGTACAAAGGGTCCCGGGTTCGAATCCCCGTTAGGTGAGGTGAAAAATTCTGGGACTAACCATCAAACCGGCGCGATTACTGGTTTGGTATCCAGGAAGCAGTCATTGAGAGTGGATTTGAACAAGCTTTAAGCTTCCTTCACAATCGATGTAAAACAAATATGGTGAAATTTTCATGTCTTGATGAAACAGCAACTTTTCTGTATCTATTAGTTGAGAACACTCTTGAAGTAATTTGTAAAGTTGTCTGGTGAGGAGTAATAGTTGTCTTGCTGGCAACTTCCTACAGATATGAAAATAGAAATGAAATGATGTTTTACCCATTACCAAACAATAACAAAGTTTGACACCTTTTTGCAGACCACTCTGGAAAACATGAGAAAAGGAGTAATTGCTCTTTAAGAGCAATTTCTCCTTTTCCCACAATGTTTTCTTCCCTTTAAGAAGATTGTTTCCATTTCAACACATTTTGAAATGTCGTCTGCAATTTTTTTCGATTTGGGATCGTCGAAATTTGGTGTTTGGTAGAGGATTGAATGAAAAATGTCGAGTCCCACCATTTTGGCTTCTTATGAAGAGGGCCCAGCACCTCGTCAACATTTTTTTTTACATTTGTTTTAACTGGGAACTCACCAGTACTATGCTAGAATACTGAACTGTCTTATGAAAGGACATTCAAATGAAACAGGCAACACGGATGGGGATTGAGCCTGGGTTCCCCTATTTTCAAGTCAATAACTACCTGGCCACTCTGGACCAAAGCATATGATGTCATATGGCAAAGACTCAAAAAAGTTAAATGAGACAGATTGACCAGAATGCCAGAAGACAAAAAGTTACTCAAGGTCAAATTTGTAATGGCTTTAACCTATTACCAAACAATAACGACATTTAACCATGTTGTTACAGATGACAATGGAAAACACCTTTGGAAAAGGAGAAATTGCTTGTAACAACCAATTTCTCCTTTTCCCACAATGTTTTCCAATCAATCAGTCAGAAGATTACTTGCTAATTTTATCCCATATTACATGTCATCAGGAGACTCTTTCAATTTGGGATAGTACAAAATTTTGGCATTTGGAAAGGGGTTAAGATTGATTATTTCAGCATAATGAAAGCGAAGTCAATGTGGTGAGAGACTGTCCGATATTTCAATATAGAAGCCCATTCCACCATATAGGTTTTTGTGACTCGAACAAAGCAACAGCAGATGACAAGACAGAAAAAAAAACAGTTTTAAGATATTGTGAAAAAATAATTGTTGTAAATTCAAACAAGAGACAGTGCACTCGACTGTTCCATAATTGTCTAAAAGGGTTATAGGTCAGTAACAAACATTGTTTCTGAAATGTGAAGATGCACAGTGTTAGAGATGTCTTATTTGGATAATACAATATTTTTCAAGTTGAGTTATTTGTCCTTATGTGACAATGTTTCTAGTTGGATTTTATTTAAAGTGTTAAAAAACATAAGTTGTTCTGGCAACAATGAAATGTATCCTCGAGTGACACAATAGGTGTGACAATTGCTCACAACGTTTAAAAGAAATGTTTTCAAAACTAGTTTTCTACAGATGATTTACAAGTAAGCTTGAGTGTAAGACTCAAATCCACAGCCACCTCAAGACTAGGAGTGTGCAGGTGCTTGTATACATTTTAACTTCAATGTTGGTAAGATATAGCGTTATATGGTACAACTTACCTGTAAAGATATGAATGAAATATCAGTCGCTTAATTGTGCATTGAGTACACTGGCATATACTAGTAGATCTTTCCCTTTTATATGTACCGGTACATGTAGTTCTATTCTGGTCAATAATAAAGGATGGAAGTTGAATTGTCACAGAATAATGGTATGGTTCCGTCACTAACAGTTGATGGAAAGCAGCAAAAACAGCACATGAAAATAAATAAAAAAGATATAAGCTTTTTGATAACTATGCTCTTCAAGATGATTAACAACCTTGTTGACATTCAGTCTGAACTAGAACTGACCCCAGCAACATCTTCCATTAGAGCTCAACACACTCTTAAGTTCAGAAAACAAGCTACAACAACAGCTTACTACAAAAACGTCAAAGGCCTGAAAGGCCAGACTGTGTCTCAGTGGAATTGTATTCCTTAGTCTGAAGGACTGTTTGTGTGTTTGAATTTAGAAAATATCTAGAAGATAAAATGCAGATAAACCATACAACTCTGTTGTATATCTTATTTATTAAAGAAAGAACAACTGTAAACATAAACAATGTGCAAATGCTTTTAAATGTATTCTATGAAAAACGTAATAAAAAATAAGTAAGAAATTAACTACAGTATTAAGTTTTTGTACGATGAGACATAACAAGAGACCCATGAAGTCCTGAAATACTGACTAAATTTTCATCGATATTGACAATCTGATAAAAGTTGGTAAAGATTTCAAGAACATAATTCAACTCTTTACGTCCAGCATGTGAATCAAAATGAAAAAAAATCCAAATGATAACAAATTGCTTTTGCATTTCCCTTACATATAAATATGCTGTACTGAAATTCTTCTTGATTGGCAGGCAATCCAATTCCTATAGCCATCTCAAGTTTAACAAGGGGGTAATTGTCTGTGTAATTCGGGTTCATTGCACCACTGTACGTTTTCTTTACTTTGCATACAAAATACTCACTAGACAAACAAATGTAGGGAGGCAAGTCATGTACTTCAAGAAACTCAACTGAGTTGTTGTTATATTTTCTTATATCAATATACAAATCATCTCCTGCAATCAAAACTTGATCCAAATCATAATTCCTCCAAGAAAACTTATCAAATGGATGTGTAAAAAGTATGGTACACACTGCTTACCTCTTGACAATACACTAAACATCTCATTACCCTGGTGGATGTTTCCCTAAATAGCAGAGATTGAAAATTCCACTCGCCCGCTCGCATTTGCGAGTGAACTTCCAGGTCGGACGAGCTGAAATTGGACAACGCAAGCCCTGCAGGGCGAGTGCTTTTTTTTACAGTTCGGGGATAGAAATCAAGAGCTGATACTGAGAAGTGAACTTATGATACGCAAGCAGAAAGCGCTTAAAATTTGACAGACAATCATAAGAAATCTGTCAATATATATAAAACCGCATCGCTAATGTAAACAACTGATGACGTCAAGGGCACTGTGTTTACTTGGATGCATTTGATTTGTGTAACACGGAGAATATAATACACTTCAAAACAGTTGATCAATACCGCATTTTATAGCGAAGTCGGTTGTTTTAAAAGTGAAACATACGCACACAATTATTTGGAAATTAAACTCTATATATTTCGTGTCTACTCTTAAAAAACACCTCTTTCATTGTTTGCTTGGCGAAATGGTGAAATTTATGATCGCTCTAATTCATGGTAAGTAAACCTTGGTTACCAAACAAGCAGCCCTTATATTTTCGTCTTCAAAAATGGAAGGATCGATACTAAAATTTCTCCAAGGAGGTAGAGACCATGAAAAAAAGGAAGAAGAAAATGGTAGTAAGACAAGTTCATTAAAAGATGTGAAGAAATTTCAATAAATGATAAAGTTGACTAAACAATGTTTTAATTTTATTTCCACAATTTTATTCACATTCAATAAAACAGGCAAGGTCAGCAGTCATCCGTTTTTTTTTTCTCCTGAAAATGCAGGGCAAGTGGCTATGGTTGCAGGGCGAGTGAATTCCATGAACCACTTGCCCTGTAGGGCGAGTGGCTCTAAAAATATTTTTCAATACCTGAATAGGAAATTCATTCAACATTTTGTTAATCTGACTTTCTGGCCGAGGATTCGTTTCGACATCACCACATATCATCAAAAGTAACATAATAAGTAAGAGGTTTCTGTTAGCATGACAGACCATAAATAGCACTAAGATAAAATTTGGTTTACAGTCTGTGTCCTCATCTCCATCAAGTTTACCGGCTTGCAGTCGTAAACAAAAACATCCTATCCTCAACATCCACTGATTAACATTAATCCCCATTTCTTCACATAATATTGCCATGCAACTCAAAACAGTATCTCCCTTCATTTTCAAAAGATGAACAAATCGGAAAGGTAAGTGAATCCACTGTACACGAAGTCGAACTTTTTCAAGCATAACTTAGCACAAGATAGCCGGAAATTCGAAATCTTTCAACAATGACGCTCAGCATGAGCAAACACTAAACGCCCCGGCAAGTGAATAGATAAAACAACATGTCTCTGGATGTAAACATTGAACGTTTGGAAGCGATCATGTAATTTTCCAGACATGAAACCGTATCTCAACTCTAGGACCAAATAGTTGTATCGACTCTAGTATGTTCTCCAGAAATAAAAACAATATTCCCCGCAGAAAGGCCCCGACAGAAGTATATATATGTAAAGCGAGTGTGTTAGGCCCTGGCAAGAGTATATATAAAGTGAGTGTGTATTGAAGGCAAAATAAGTCCACAGCAATTATATAAACATGGAACGTTCGAACTTAATCTTCAAGCGATCAAACCATGGATCATATGATTTTTCCTGACAAGGCGACCCAATGCTAGAATCAAATATTTGTATCCCATTCCATCGAGAATACCTAAAAAGAATAAACAAACGTTTGAATTCGCCTCTGCGGTTCAACGTGGAAAGTAGTTCTTTGGTATACATGCGCGAGCGCGGGAGTATTCTCCCGCCAAAATTCGCGGAGAACTACTTGATTTTTCCCGCCGAAATTCGCGTAGGATTAGTTTTATCTGAGTGATCAGCCCCCGAAGGACAAAGAACGATTCAGATCGATGACTATAAGCAGTCGCGCATACGCGACGCTTAAAAATTATACTATGCAACTGAAGCAGAGGCTCCCAACTAAGTATTAGTTAAGGTGGGAGCTAACAAACCTCGCTGTATAACTCAAATTCGGTCCCAGCTGTAAGTAATCCATCGATGAGCCCTGGAGCTATATCAGCAGTGGTCACCATAACTGGATTGGTCTAGGCTGAGGAAGGCGAAATTCAGCTGATTTTACTAAAATGTTACTTTCCTTTTTCTTCTTTGACAATCAACAAGTTGACTTCTATCAAGCTAATTTCTTCCTTTCCTATCATTTCTTTTCTGCATATGACCATGTAACCACCTGTTGTATTATAGTCAAGATTGACTGCGATGACATAACATGTAGATGATGAAGATAATTATGCTCAAGATCCCAAATTAAGCAACTTTTGTTTTTATATTCTTAATCCTTTACAACATATTACTAGTAAAACTAATTAGAAGGGAAAATATCGAGAATTTTTTTAATAGTGCAACTGATAATTTTACCTCTGCGTCCCGTGTCACATAAAAATTGCTGGGGACACATCATTTTAAAAGATATGTGTCCAGCCGGAAGCATTCTCATCAGCACAAGTAATGTGTACAATGTAGTCAACATCATAAAGTATGCCGTCTCATGCTTTCGTTCTATCAAATCTGCATTGTTTTGAGTCATTTAAGCTAAGATTATCATTAATAACAAGTGTTATACTATTTGACATGATCTTATAGCTTGGATCATTGGTACTCGGTCGCCTAGTTTTACCCTTGGACACATAGTTTCAAAAGATGTGTGTTCATTTCTAAAATTAACACTGGGGCAATAGCTCCTGTCACGTCAAACTTTCGAACCATTCATTTAATGGAGGACGCTGCGACAAAAATTTTGTCACATCATTTGAAAACCAATATTGCCATTATGACAGTAAAATATCAGATGTCATATGACATTCCTCTGTTATAAATTAATCCCTTTTCAATCCATCCAAACAGGAAAATTGTTGGTATTCCTCATATTTACTTTGTAAGAATGGTTTAATTAACACCAGGCGACGATTTTTCTGCTCCCGATAAACTTCCATTGTGCATGAGAAATGGAGTGTGAAAAACCTAATTTAGCATTTTTAAGTTGTTTAATGGCAATTGATGCCATTATTTGGTGGTATATAAGTTTGTTTTACATATCTTGTCTTATCAATTGACTTTGAAGGCCATTTTGTGCTTTGATACCGAAAATCTGATTTTGATTATTTTCTCCACTGTTTTGATTGTTCAAAATCTCGAAGTTAGATTGCCCCATCAGAAAATAATTTGAAGCAATCTTCACATTAAATCATTTTGACTACTATATTCAGTCTGCTACAGAAGACTAAAACCCATTATGATAACATGAAAAGATGCTCCTCACAAGCCTCATAGAGTAATTCTTGCCGATCAGTGATAAAGAAAACAATGTTGTTTGCATTTGGAAATCCATGTGACACAGCTTTAAAGAATGAAAAATAATCTTACTAAATAATCAGCTGAGGAGGGGGAAGGACAAAAGGGTGCCAAACATGTGTCAATCAATTTCATTCCCCCTTCCATTATCTTAACCTTTCTCTGCGGGCATATTCATGATATTGGTCCATATCGGCCCCTCTGATGAAGTTGACTAAATGTTTATCTTACAATATGATGGCACGTTACCACAATGGTTTGAGTGTTTGATCGAAGAATTTCTAATGTACATATGACAAGTTCTTCCAGTTTAGCAGTTGACTAAACGGTAGTAGAACGGATTAATCATGAGAACCATCACTGGTCATCGAATATTGACATCAAGCCTCAATAATGATCCGTAAACGAAGCTTTTTTCATCATTTGGACATTTATCGTGCTTCGCTACATCTCAAGTCCAACGTGATATTTATGTTACAAAATTTCGAACGACCGACTGAGTGCTTTTAACTTGCGATTTTTTGTGTTAAAAAAGGACTAAAAAATAAACGGAAACTTGAAATACATACATTAATAATTTATGAGTTGTTTCAGCCCAAAAAAGTATCCAGTAGCCTTATATGCGCGTTATCTATCAAGATACATCAACGATGCCCAGAAATAAACAATCGCCGTCCATGTTGTTTACAACCGGCTGCAAGATTCTCGCGGGTCATAGGTCATCGCATTACGTATACAGTTTGGGATGAGCATAATTGACCAAATGCCATTGGCGTAATAGAGCTAAATAGACAGGCTAGTCTGATAAAAAATATCATCTCCATTTAAATTTCTATTGAAATATAACGGAATACGATCAGATCAAGTTACAAAAAAATAATATGAGGGGGATATGTCCTATCTACATTTCTGTGAAGGGACAAATGTGTGCCTTAACCCATTACCAAACAATAACGACATTTTATGGGCAATTAATCCTTTTCGCACAATGTTTTCTTCCTAATAGGAGGATCATTTTCCAATTTCATCACATTTTGAGATGTCGTCTGCAAACCCTTTCAATTTGGGACGGTCGTCGAGAATTTAACGTTTGGTAAAGGGTTATACAAAAATGGGGGCAAATGTCCTTGTGTGTGTGTGTGTGTGGGGTGGGGGCCAACTGTCCGGATATCATTTCGCAAGTTTCAGCCAATGCGTTCAACTATGTCTGCAAGAAGCGCAATTCAACTTTCCATGTATTTGGTTTCACTTAGGAAAAATGACGGCCTCAACTTTGTCTGGACTTCCCATTTTTAGAACAAGATAGTTAACAACAGTCGAATTCCATAAATAAATCCATCGTTTCAAAAAAGTAACAAAAACATATATAATCAGATGATGAAAATACTGAGGGAATTATTTTAGTCGAAGTACAGTATGAAGTGCTCACAAATATTGTACTCCCGCTAAACGCGTACACGGTTACCAACAGTGATCGTGTGTAAATTGAGTGTTGACCTGTTTATCAGACCGTGTAACATAACCCAGAGCGAGACTTGGCATCCAGATGTTTCGGATTTCTACGTAAACATTTGTTAGCACGTTTTATGAGTGTGATCTAAATCAAAGTTTGGGATATTTTTACAATAGTGACACTTTTGAGACTTCACACATCGACAGATTAAAGGTTAAGCTCTAAATCGGTATGTTTGATTTCATAATCCATTGCATATTTATGGAATGATAGGTGGTCAAACGTGCGCAGAAAATCTGTGCGCAAAAATCTAACGCAAAAATCACGGTTGACTCTGGACTCAAAGGCGTCAGTCAAAATAGCAATAGCCTTCGAGACCAGTTATCTGGACTAAAAACTGCCCCAGAGTGGGCCAGATACATAAACGGAATAAGAAGAGTCTCTTTAACAAAAAATCTTACCTGTTTAATCCTTCAATATGTCAGCCTGGTGCCATATGCCACTGCACATTCCCAGGCATCTTCGCAGGTAGCAGCAATTCCAATATAAACCTCACAGTTTCATCGAATTTTAAGGGCCCAATTTTGCCTGCAAATAAAAGACACCAAGTCAGGTTGACATCCGTTTTTACGCCCGTTAGCTAAGATCCATTGCACGTATGTTAGCATTGTCTGGTGCAAATGGTGCACCATGGCTTGTAGAGTGAACCGAAATAATTGTCAATGACGACGTTGTCTAAAACGGGGGTGTTTTCTTTTTTGTTGCATGATGACAGGGTGGGTGGGGTGAAAAAAATGGATTCCAGGCAAATGAAAACTTTATCTCGATCTACATTTCAAAGTTTATGATACTCCGAAATACAAACCTACGTTCAAGATGAATTTAGGCACTAGATTGAACAAAATTTACATATATGAGCACCTAAAATCGAAATTTGAACATTTTCTAAATCTTTACCTGCTCAGCCTTTCACGTGTATGCCAATCTGAACACCTCTCGTGTTTTTTGGTTGAGCTAGTAGTGGATCGAAATTATGACGACGAAGTGGATAGAGTTTTGACGCATATTTGCGACAACGTTTGCGACATTGTATTATATAGATCTAAATCTTCCTCAGAATGAAATTGAATACTTTGCATCATAAGAAATCTTATGTGAAACAATGAAAGATATAAATGAAAAAAAAGATATTATTTATAAAAACATAATCCCTAACCCTAACCCTAACCCTAACCCAATCGTATCTACTCGGCAATCCCCGTAACAAGTCGGTAGATATACCTCGTAGGCAGTACATGAATACACCAGAAATCCTGGGGTAATTCGCCTTATTTCCGGCGGATAACGCAAAATGCACACAGGCACTAAATATGTATTTGAATACACACAAATTGGTTATATATCACAATTGAATGGGCTTTTTACCCTTTTCATTAAAGATGATCATATCAACACATCTTTGTTTCATATTTTGTCAATCGGCTCTTTTCGGCAATCCCCGGCTTGTTACGGGGATTGCCGAGTAGATACGATTGGCCCTTCGTTGCTGACCTACTTTCAAAAATGACTCCCCATTACCTCCGAGGTTATTTTAAGAAATGGCCGAGATGTTCCGAATGACCCTAACCCTAAACCCATTTACGTCACCAGGCCACTTTACGGTTGTGTTAAAACTCAATCCACTTTGTATATTCAAGCGATCCACTACTACGTCGTCGGTGTTTTTTCACCGCCAATCTGAACACATCGGAATTATCCAATGAACACAGCTCACGGAAATACCCGAGTAGTTCCGATTGGCATGCCGCTTCACATCGCGCACGCGCACTAGTCATGACGGAAAACAGAAAAGTATTCGGCAAAAAAGTAATTGATTAAACCTTTTTGGGATTTGTTTGCCCACATATATTTTTCAATGAACAGGAAATTGTTTAGTTCATCGGTAGAAGACAAAAAAGCGCTAACTAACATCACCACCAATCGTAGGTTCTCGGGCATTTCCGTAAACGCGTTTTTATTGGATAAAATCGGATCAATCTGAACACATCGGGTTTATCCAATAGAAAACACCTCTGAAATAATAGGGATGACGCCATATTGTTTCCCGCGAGAATGACGTCACTTTCTTTCGTTTCTAAAAATAGATCTTGAATGGAAAATCCAAAAAGTCGTTAAATTTGATTGAGGAAACAAGTATACATGTCACAACAACAAGTTCGCCATTTGGTATGAGTTACTGATCAAAAGTGATTAAAAAGGATGTCCAACACTTCCATACACATTGAACTACTTAACATGCACGCTTAGAAAAGGTGTTCATTGGCGGATGCCGATTTACCCGAAAAATTGTAACCCTACACTTATATCCGAGGTGTATTTCACAGCTTACGGAAATACCCGAGTAGTTCCGATTGGGGCTTAGGGTTAGGGTTAGGGTTAGGGTTAGGGATTATGTTTTTATAAATAATATCTTTTTTTTTCATTTATATCTTTCATTGTTTCACATAAGATTTCTTATGATGCAAAGTATTCAATTTCATT
Organism: Cerastoderma edule; assembly: GCA_947846245.1. NCBI lineage: Eukaryota > Metazoa > Mollusca > Bivalvia > Cardiida > Cardiidae > Cerastoderma > Cerastoderma edule. Next base: position 13,716,054 of record OX401416.1, on the reverse strand, counting down.
CTGAGGAAGATTTAGATCTATATAATACAATGTCGCAAACGTTGTCGCAAATATGCGTCAAAACTCTATCCATTTCGTTGTCATAATTTCGATCCACTACTAGCTCAACCCTGTTAACAAACTGTTCCGGATCAGCTATATAATTATCCTCGGATGTAAGTATTTTAACCAAAGTCACGATGATTTTGAGCATAATTTCGTTATGAAAGATGCTAGTATACTGACTTTATATCCCATAAACACTCCATGCCTATTTATTTAAGTTTGTGCCGTTTCTTGAATTTATACTTCATCCCTTTTTAGAAAACGAAAGTAGGTTATGTATGTTTATTTTTTATTGTTTCAGAGTCATATGACCCCTATCCGTTTGTATTTCGTGCATTAATCATTGTTGGTTTGATAAGGTAATGCTGTTGATTGTTAGTTAATTCACATGAGATTGACTGAATCAAATGAAGAGGGAATGTGAGCCTGAAATCACAGCCATTTTTTAAATTATTTTTTCTCTCTTTGAGTTCTTTCTTTAATCAAATTATCAATTTGGAGTAGCCTAAGAGGGTAACTATGCAAATCAAGAGCTTGACATGAAGATTGCCTTTTATTTTGTGATAGTCTAAATTACGTCTCAATTTCGAAGGATCAAAATAGTGGTGGACTTCCAAAGATCTGTTTTTCGGATATAAAGCACAAAATGGTCATTCGAAGTCAATCGATAATAAGAGATATGTAAATTACACTTACAAAGAACCAAATAATGGTATCAATTGCCGTTAAACAATTAAAAATCACTTAATTAGGCTTTTCACACTCCAGTGCGCCTGTGCAAAGGAAGTGTTTTAGGAGCAGAAAATCTTCAACCAAGTTGTGGCAATTGAATAGTTCTTACAAGCTAAATATGCAGAATAACAACATGTAACATGCATTGATTGATAAAGAAGGGATTAATTTATGTATGATCAGTGAGTGATGATCATGTGGTGTTTTACTGTAAGAGGCAATATTTTGTTACATCAAATAATAGAAGACCGATGAATACATTATATCCTTGTAGCGGTTTTTTGTAAAGAAATGATCAATGCTACATTTGAGCAGGTATATCCGCATATTTTTAACATTCATGTCAGTCATCGAGAGTGACTTTGAACAAGCCTCAACCTTCCTTGACAATTGTTTGTAAACAATAGGTTAAAAAAAACCCCAAAGAATCTCCATGTGTTCTCAAATATTTTAATGAAAAGGGATCAGTGCAAAAGGGTCCAGTGTTTCATATTTGTAAAAGACTTACTAAACTAGTCTTGTACTGATGAATCAATATGTCATGACTATTTATATATTTATCAAATGATCCCTATGATAAAAAGCGAATCAAATGAGTATTTGTGTTTGATAGCGCTTCTATGACTCATTTGTGATAACATCAAATTCAAATTGGATGGGCTTTTTAAGTTATGGTTATTTTGAAAATAACAATTACTGCTGGTTCATGACAGGAATTATCCATTTATATTCTGTCATCTCATTATGGAATATTAATTAATATGGATTCTACTGAAACATTAAACATGACTTTTCAAGCTACAAGAAGTATGTTTTTTTAATTGTTTAATTGTAATTGTAATTTCAATAACAACACATCACTTTAGTAATACCCATTTTCAGTTAAATGCTACATGTACTTAAGCATTATACTTATACTATGACAAAAGTTTCAACTTTGTTTCATCTTGTTGAAACATATCAGACAAATTTCAACAAGAAACTGTAATATTTCATCAAGTTTAATGTGCATTTTTCATCTTATGAGCTTTGTTGTTTTTGGGGCAGGCAGGCAACTGCTAGTATTTCCATACACTTTTGAGATTTTGTTAGAGTTTTTAAATCATTCATTGTAACTTTTAATTATCCATCATTGGTTCATTTCTTTACTTACTTGAGATGTGCCAAAAAGCCAGTCTTTTGAATGTTTTTGCCCCCAAAAGTTCTATATCTCAGATACTCATATGAAACATCTTGTTGAGTATCAACAGCAAAAAGGGGAAGAGAGTAAGTCAAGAATGTAACAAGAAAAACGTTTCTTATATCTCAAACCTTGTCTTTGTTGCCATCAAAATGTATCACTTGCGCGTGATAAAAAATGTATCTCTCACAGATTTTTTTTCTGCTTTGATTGTTAGATTGGAATACATCATGATTTCAGTATGTTGATGCCCATCTCATATAATCCAATTGAGAGAAAACACATCCATGTTTTAATGTCCTTGTGGGGTAAGGTAAGCTTGATAAAACCATGACCATCCTGTTAGAAAGGTATTAGATAACCTCCGAAGATAAAGGTTAGTTCAGCTACTTAACCCAGCAGACAAAGATTCCTGAAAGTGATTCCTGATTAGTTCATTGGTTTATGAAACATGGTCCTTTTTTATCTAAAAGTATTTTTTAAGTATATCAAGCGTTCAGTGCAAGAACTAAAGTAAGTGCTTCATAAACATAAACATGAAGCACTTACTAAAGTATTGCACTGAACCCTCAATATGAAATATCTGGTTATATGTGTAAAATGTCTTTCTATCTTTCAGGAAAGAGATCAAAGGGAGATAAGACAATGTGTTTTCATGGTGTTAGTTACCTCCCTCTATTGCTGGTGGTTTTGACAGCAGCTACGTTTGTTGTGGCGTATATCATAGCCATTGCAGAAAAAGATGTTGCCCCATACTTTCCATATATCAGGTTCTACATTATTTTTATAGTTTGCTATTTATTTATTCTTTTTGGGATTGATATGATGACTGAACATCTCTTGGGCTAAATAGCAGAATCAAGAGTGATTAATCTTAGTTGTAATAACTTGTTTACAATGAATGGGTAATTTTTTAAGGACATGTTCTACAGTTTTATTAGAAAAATAATCCTTTCATAGAATTTTCTAAATTTATTGTATTGTGTATCCAAAATTGAAAAGACAAACTCAGGTTGACAGGTTAGTTTTTTTTGTAAAACTACAGTTTCCATGGTAACTGTTTGGGGCAAAATGATCATACCATTTTCAAGGGTAATAAGATAATGCCTGGAGTGTTTATTTACACAAAAATCATGAATTTATACATTAGATACTTTATAATTCAATGTTATTTAAAATTATTACAATCTGAAAAATTCTTGTCATCCAAATCAGTTTTTCAAATTTTTGAATTTGACAAAAAAATATGAAAGTTGATATGTATATTACAAATAAATGAAGATATCTAAAAAATCCTTTCATAGAATTTTCTTATTTTTCAGTATGTGAAGTAAAATTTAATCTTGAAATACAAAATTCAAAAATGAATATATGTTGACAAGTTAGTTTTTCTGTAAAATGACAGTTTCCATGGTTACTGTATTTCAAAAACATTTGTAAAAAAAGCTTAAAAAACTTGAAAAGAAGAAAGCTGTGGGCTTAATATGCATGATAAAGATATAACAATGTTAATAGCCTTTTATACTTTTATAGATTATATGATAATTTTTTGAAAAAAGAATGCATACAGTAAACTTCGTCAGTTAAAACGTTTATCCAACTACTATACAAGTACCTCTGCGGTAACAGATTATTATCTTCCTTTGATGCACAGATGAAGTGTACAGAAAAAACTACCAAACATCCTTAAAGATAGATTTTTGTGATTTCTGTTTTCCAAACCTTAGATATCTGCTTAATTTTGATGATGAAAGATACTCAGAGTAGCAAACGGGTAGGATCACTTACCAGCTGCCAATTGATTCAGCAATGTTACGCTTCATTGTATCTGGCAAATAAAGCAAATGTGTTGATAAATGGTCGATCATATTTGATGATAATACAAGGACAATGTTCCTAAAGGTTGATATAAAGGCGTGTGTATGCATATGATTGTGGTCTTTTTGTACGCCACGAGTAATTGCTATAAAGTATCAACATTTCGTCTCTATTCATTGTTCGTCTAGCTTTCTAAAGGTCAACACCATGCATATCTCGACTGTTTGTGTTATTATAGTCCTGGCAACTGTTTCCTTACCGCCTATTCTTAGGGCTGACATAATGGTTTGTAGGACTCTACCTGAAACATTGATTGTACCGGAGAACTTCATAGCGTCTAAAGACCAAGAACAGAGAATCAAAGCTTTGGAAGAAAAGGTTCTCCAATTGCAGAAAATCGTTTTGGAAGCAGACAGACTTGCAGCACATAGCACCATAACTGGGATTCCTAAAGGTAAATACAGTTGATCAGCTTTTTGACATCACATGACTTTACGAGATGACGGAGAAAATTGTCTAACCTGTCACAATTGCAAATTACAGTCCAATAACAGGGTGCCGTATAACATAATTGATATCCGTCAAGAAATCACATGATCGCTGCGTTCATCTGCAAATTTTGATTCTTCGTTTGTTTCCTTCCTGTTTGTTATTCATATTCATTCTTTCAGTCGATTCATTATAGGTAACTGGATAAAGTTGATAAATGGTTTGTTTCTTTGAATAGGAATGGTTATCGAGCTCGGCTCTTTAACATAGTCCCAATCGCCTTTTGGCTCACCGGATAATACTCCTGCTCCTTGGCAGATAACCTTTTCAGTTCGAGACACGAAAAACCAAAATCATCTATTCTTTACAAACACTTCTTGGAGCAAGAAATAGTCAACATGTTTACAAAGGCCCTTTTTGTTCAACGATTACTGAGTCTTTAAAAGACCATATTTTAACTTTCATGTCCGCTTATTCTAGCGCATTTTCGGATTTTTAAACTAATCTAAAAGTCAAAGTATTCTTTTGTTAAATTCGGAGTCTCACAGCTATACCTTAAATTGGTTAGATGACCTTTTCTTTTTGATGGGCATTTGTTTTTTGGGTCGATTGTACTGTCTTGTGTGTGTGATTATTAGCCTTCATACATGTATTATGAAAAGGCTGAAGTACAACGGCACTTAACGATAGTTACAATGTACCAACCGACTTATGGATGCATATCAAGTGAAATACCAGCTCTTTATGCCTGAGCAGGCTTTATCGCCGACATTGTGTGAGCTTTGACAGACTCTTTCCTTGTATCAAATTCGCCAATTCGCTAATTCTGTTGTTAAGCTGTATCTTCATCACAATGGTCAAGTGATTGTAGTAACTAAACAGATTGCATTGGGTTATGTAAACAAGCTGTATTTTTTGTAGACGACAGGAATGAATGAATGATTATCAACACAAACCTCACTCAGTTGAAATATATTAGAGCTCCAAAATTCAGATAGATACATGTGTAGGTATCGCTGGTCAATAATTAGTTATGACTTCCACATGTCACAAACTAGTGTACATGCGTTTTTGGGTCATGTTATATAAAAAGGTCTTAGAATATCATTGTAATATCTTCTTAAAACAGAGAATTATAATTTAAGACAACTGGTTCAATGTGAAATTTGGTTTTTAAGGGAATCGTTTCTCTAAACATCTGATGTTAAGCGTTTGATTTAATGCAAAGCAAATTCAATAACAAAGGCATTGCTCATATTTTTTAATTGTTTTTCAAAAATATAAAAAAATAATGTTTAAAGATACTCTATCAGAGATTTTTCCTTTGGGACTAAATAAATGCTTAAATGTTTATATTCATTCATCGTCACTAAACCAAAAACCCTTTTCAAGTTTTCTACTTATAAGTTGCTAAAACCCCGTGATTTTGTAAATTCATATAATGTGAACCTTCGCGCCGGTCTGTTCTCCTTTAGGAATGCTGGTTTATAAATAAACTTGGGAATTCTTTCTCGTGCGCCTTGCTATCACGTGGCATCTAAAAATATTCATCGATAATGCAACAACAACAATATAGTAGCAAAGGTAAGTAAGCATGCGCAAAAACATAAGAATTCAATGGAGAAAGTGTGACAAGTTTTTTATAGTCCTTATCAAATTGAGCAGGATTCAATATATAAATGTTAATTTTGTTTGTTTTCTTCCTCTCTCTCTTCCCATTTTGGCCTGAGAGAAATAATGTTTGCGACCTTTCACTCTAAGTTAAGATCGTTGTTTACAAAATAAACCCGTTAAAACGCCCTTATATATCTGTGATTTTAATGTTTTAGATCTTCTATGCAGGGCTACAAACAGGGTTGGGAAACTATCAATGACCTAGTTCTATGTTACTTCAGAAATCTTAATTGTTCCTTTTAAGGTAGAAGATGACTTATTTCAAAAAGTTAAAATATCCATCTCTGAGAGAGTATCTTTAAGACTATAACAATAATATTCGTTTTTGGTTAACGCAAAAGAGACACACTTATCTGACCTTTACATCTTTTTTACAATGTTTATCTGACCATTGATGTTTCTATCATATTTAAGACTGTGGTGAAATATACCGAAGCGGTGTCCAAAAGGACGGGGAATACACAATCTCACCGGATGGCCGATGCCCATTCCTAGCCTATTGCGATATGAGGAATGGAGGCTGGACGCTGATCCAAAAGAGGGAGAACGGCAAAGTGAACTTCTACCGAACTTGGGACGAGTACGTGGCTGGATTTGGGGACATATCGGACGAACACTGGCTCGGTCTCGATAAAATCCATCGACTCACCCAGAGCGGCTATCAGATTTTCTTTGACCTCGAAAACTATGATGGCTCCAAGGAGTTTGCCCACTACACGACATTCACTGTGGACGGACCGTCCACAAAATACCGCATGAACGTCGATGCTTTCGGGTATAAAGGGTCATTGGACGAGTTGCTGAGCTACCACGACAACATGGCGTTTTCTACGTTTGACAGGGATAATGATAAGAGTTCAACCAATTGCTGTGAAAAAGGTTTGGATGGAGGGGGCTGGTGGTACAATGACTGCTACAGCCTAGGGAACCTGAATGGCGTCTATGGGAAGAAAGTGATAGGGGGTATTGGCTATTGGCACAAACACAACATACCTCTCAAAGATGTTCAGATCAAAGTCAAGGCTAGATTTGAACAATGCTAAGTAGCCAATTGAAAGCCACATTTAATTAACCGTTTCTTCCTGTGACAAAGAAATGATAGACAAGTGTGTTTTCATCTGTTATTTTTTGCGATACATGTAAACATAGTGTTAGCTCTAGATTAATTGACAATTATCTTAAAATACCTTAAATTCCCTTTCACAGAGGAACTGAGACATTAACAATCAACGATTAAACAATGTCAACCGAGAATCGCCGGGAACCGAAGAAATCAGGGAAAATCTCCATTTTGAATATTTGCGCTGTTTGTTTTAGATATGGCATTATTTATATGTGTATTACGTGCCCTTTCTAACCAGGTGACCGCCACTCGTTTATTCGAGTGGTAATCGCTAATCTAAATGTAAACAACGAAGTCAAACAATAAAGTCAAATTTGTGAAAATGGCACTTTTAATCATCGATGTTAAATAGTGCAGGCGTTGTATTGACATGATTGTGTGATGTTTCACTATGCTTTAACTCATTTTACCCAGTTTTGCAGTTTTTTGAGAGTTAGTATGCTTTTTATTGTCAACATACCAAATCGATTTTTACGCTTCTTAAAGCATAATCTTACCTAGATAGCGTCCTACTTATTTTTAAAAAGGAAGTAAAATTTATTTTGATGTTCAGTTTCAAATGAACTAGATAATTTAAAAGTTTGCTGTCTATGGACAGTTTTACGACTTTAACGCAACAAATTTCCCCTATTTCAACAAATCTACAATTTAAGGGTAGACGTACGTCTGCTAATCGCCGACGGATGGGTTTTCTTATATAAAGGCGAATAATGAACGTTTGTTGGTCGTGGGTCAAACACTAAGCGCACATTGTTTATCCGGCGAGTATATTGCAGGTCTAGAACTCGTACAAGTATTTCTGGAACAGATATCTCAGCTGTCCATTAACTACGTTTCCTTGGTCTCGAAGAGCTCTTGTTGTAAACCTCACAATGATAACCCATGCCACAGATAGAACTAAAAAATAAGGCCCGAGACAAAGGCGCACTATGCAATGTATGTGATATCATGATCCCTTTATTCATGGCAGTAACTTGTTCTCGGCTTCATAAGTTTAAGTTACAATTTGGTGATGGATTGAAGAAAAAATCAAAATAATTTTTAATACTTCTGTTCAATCGTTTGATCACCTATCATAGTTATGTCTCAATAATGACGTTCATGAGAGGAAACAGAATCGCTATAACATACTTAATCAACTGACATGTCCTTTGTGATATTTCAAGAAAATAGTTTTATTAAGGGAGGATTTGCTCGAGAGCATTTTCTAGCGGTGTTAAAAACCCTTTTTGCATGGCCCTCAAAATAAGTCAAGATCATATTGATTGTACATGTATTTCAAGCTAACTTAACAATTAAATAATGAATCTTTCCTTTAAAAATAAGATAACGCAATAATGCTCCGCTATGCATGAAATGGTTTGAATATAGAAGGAAGGGTTTTGTTATTATATCCATATATGTTATGAACAAGGAAAAACATGTAGCTCAAACAAAAAGAATGGTTCAGTCACAAAAATATGTGAACAATGGTCTTGAGGAAAGTAATAGCCTTATCACACCAATTCATGAAAGATCTACCCCACTTTACCGCGTGTTTAGTAAATGACTTGAGAAATACCTGTGACAAATGTAACAACCGTTCACAATAAACTATTTCTCCCTTTGTACATTGCTTCCCTTATTCTCTTATCTTCTTATAAATCCAATAGGTTTTTGATAATTACTTTAAGTGTTAGTACTTTGAAAAATATCAAGTCTTTTACTTTTTATACTTTGCTCTTTAGCTGTCGGTAAATATGAAATAGCCGATGCTTGTTCTAGTTGAATTGATGAAAACATTGACACTAGTTTAACACAGAATTGTTTTCCACTTACTGCAACGTTCAAAACGCTTTGTTATCGGTTGACAATCCTAAAAGGCTGCCATGTATATAGGGCTCTCAATGGACAATATACTAAGCGATTCGAGTAGATATGTAGCAGATGACAAAATAAAAATCCATTTTCTTTTTGATATTTCAAAGAAACTGTTGTGACTTAATGACAAATTGTTCATAAGGATTACCTTTACACAACCATGTGCCCTTTTTGATTGCCTCTCTTGGCCCAATAAATACAAATTGTATCAGCGTTTATGTAGTGTTGGCAATAAGTGACTGTTTTAAGTACGATGAAGAGTTCAAAGGAAACTCGTACTTCGTCCACGCCAAACAAAAAGCGCTTATCGAAGCTACTCAATCTCTTTCTTTTCCCGTTCAATAGACAATCACACATTTCCTCTCGTGATGTAGATACAATCTGTATATATTCATCTCAACGACAAATATGGAATGACACGTTAACATGAAGGTGGGGTATGTTTTTTTTTCGTGTGACCGGGCCTTGTACACATGCAGATGGAAAGGAGGTCGTCGCCAATAACGCGGTGCATTATTTCACTACAGTATTATGACAATTATGGGCGAATGTTTTAAAGTTTCTGTGTGTCATAGGATTATCTTTTGAAACCTTCGAAAATAAATGAATAAAGATTAATTAAACATTTCAGCAGAGAAACCAATAGCATATAAGATGAATTTTGACATTTTTCATTTCATAAAAATCCGAGGGAAATCCGACATAATCTAAATATAGCGTCAAGCTATGAACAACCGCTCACTTGACGCTCACGTGATACTAAGACTACACGCTGAAAACAAAAATGGACGCTGACGCTCGTATCCATACACACAAACACGGTTACTCGCAGCCATCTTGTTTTGCGAGTAAACAAATCGTCACGTGACAAACGCCCACTGTAATCGCATTGCGTACATGGGGTTGTTCTACAAAAGATTTCTTCTTTAACACCCCCAAAAATAAAGAAATGATATAGACAGTTATAAAATTTGATATTTTTTCTATATTAGAACAGAACTCTTTCCTTATCTTTCCTCCAAAATAGCGTTGTACATGTCTTAATTATAGTGCCGTGATACATCGTAGTTTCAACTACTGACATTTACAAGACGACGGGTCGTGCATAAATTAGGGCCACATTTAGTCCAAAAGAGCTTCTAAGTTCTTAAAATATATTCACCGAATCTGAGTTTACCACACAGTTCCTTAGTTTGATCAAAGACCTACCCAAAAATTAAAAAGTCTTTGAGTCAATCAAATTTTGTTCTTACAAAGAAAGAATTTCCATTGACTCTCATGTCGCTTAACATTCGTTTGTTTAAAAATAATCCTGCAGGCAGATTTATAATTCATGAAATTATGAAACAAAACTCTACTAGTATAGAAAACTGCCAACCCCTATTGGGCATCAACTGAACTTTCTGAACTTTTCATTTGAAAGCCGAAAGAACCCCTTCATCCAAGCACCAGCCTGGTTTATTTACAAACATCACAACATTGATTGCCGATTTTTTTTAAGGCATTTGCTCCAAATTCAGTAGCTTTCTGCTATCATATATATTCAATGGAGGTGCTTCTGACTAACCAATGCTTCTGGATTATTTAGAACCTTATGGCATGGCACAGGCAAATAAAAGATTCAATATAAATGATGAGAAGTAGCTCTTTTTTCAGCTGATTGACTTATAATAAGGCAATTGAGGTCTTTCAGAATCATCAAAAGAGAGTTCCAATCAGGTGTATTCTACATATTAGTTTGTTCTGTCCTTTTTTAAATCGGAATAGCCTATGTAATAAGGACTTAAATCTTATGTGACCAACGAGCGATAAAAGAAAGATAAGAAAAAGGGTCACAACTTTCTTTAACTCTTCCCTTCTAATTCGATTTCGGGCAGGTCTAAATAGTAATTGCATACAATAATAAAAAAATCTATATGAAAATCTGACTTTTTCTTGTTTGTGGTATTTTGATAGAATCTTTATGAGCATTTTCTCAAGTTTTCTAAATGATTTCTAAGGTCATCATCTTATGTACAATGTATCATCAACATTAACAAAACTATTTTTCAATCTGCCGCTGAAACTGTTTGATTCCTCAATTATGTACATGATACTACTATGTTTTATTGACCCAATTGTCCCATATGGGGATTTGTGACTTATTTAACTTCAAATGCAAGAGCAATTTATATTTAAGAAACAACAATTTCCCTCTAATATAAGTTATAAACGATTGTAACAAATGAGGTTATTCCGCATTTCGCCGCTGTGGTTTTTAAAGTCATTTGTGAGAGGAGCGGTAACGTGTGGTTTTATGGGGTAACGGGTAGGTATTCACACAGATAGAAATAAACTAAGCGCTAGCAATGCTTTAATTGAAACCCTCTAGAGACAGGACATCAAAATTCATTGAAATCTCGGAAACGAAAGGTGCCCGAACGCTGGATTTAGGAGACACAGATCACTTTGGTACTGTATAGTACATAGGAATCGGTTTGTTTACTCGCAAGCCTCGTTTCAAAATAAATGACCTCCACCTTAAAAATGTTACTATTTTTGGCAAACCGTGTTTGTGTGTATTCGGAACACATCGGCCATTTCTTAAAATAACTACCGACTTGTGACGGGGATTGCCGGGTTGACACGATTGGCTCGTATCTTCTCATTTAGGTGTACATCGTCACGTTACAGGCACTTGACAGCCCAAGTGACGTAACTAACTACCTACCATATAACTGTAGTAACATACAAAAGTCGAGGCCGTGGGGGGTTTCCGTCAATATCTTCATTTATACCGCGACTTGGGCGATTTTTTTTAATGAATATTTGTTAGAAGCAAAGCTGAATACCATACGCAAATTCTACTTTTTACCAATATATATTTAGTGTATGACGTCCAGGATCTTTAAGAATTTCCCAAACAAGAATGAGTCTCTATATATTGTTTTTTCGCCTTTTTGCATGGAAACAGGCATATCCTTTTTAAAGTCCTTCTTTTATTGTCATTCAGGCTTGAAGCAGGATCTTTATAGGGAGTGTACTCTGTTAATAACTCTTATTTCAAGAATATTTCTCTTATTATGATTGTCAATTTCAAATGTTTCAAAGCATACAAGCGCTCAGAAAATCTGCAAAACTGATTAATATGAGTTATAATTTATGATAGAATATGTTGAAAAATAGCGAAGAACTACAGGATCTTGATAATATTACGCCTCTACTATTTATCATTCATTTTTTCAAATTGCTATTTTCATAAATTTGGTGCCCACCAATTTAACTTCATTGTTAAAATTGGAATAACAATTAATATAGTATGGGGCGCTCGGATTAATGAACGGCGAGTATGGACGCCAGAAACGAAATTGATCAACATTCTAAGACCTTGACACGAACAATGTGTTCAAGACTTCTTATCAATGAATTATCAACCAAAGCGCTGAGAGGCGCAAAAATTCGTTTCGATTTTCTTTTTGTTTTGCTTATTGACAAAAATTTAAGTCATCCAATCACTGAACAAAATATGTGAGGTAGTCCCTTTAAATAGACGGAAAATAATACTTGGAGATCGGTTTAGCACTTTGTTTTCTTGTTCGTTATCTTAAGATCTAGATTGTCTACGAAATTCCGTAAGAAAACCTCACACACTTATTTTAAAACACTTTTATAATAAACCGGACCAATTGTACCAATGGAAGCTTGCTGACATCTTTATTCTGCAATACTTATATACATTATATATGACCATGGTTGATCATTAGTGGTAATTTGTTGAAATTGGCGTTTATATTTGAATTGAGTGACGTTACATATGTTCGCACAAAAAGGTTTAGAATACCGTATACATGTACATTGTTGGTGACAAAGTCACTAAAAGTACAAAATAGTAACGCATTAAATCGTCAAAGTTGTCTGCTGCATAACAAACCAAATGCAACCTATGGTCTACATCTGACTTTGGACAGTACGCGTTTGAATCGATCATCTATGCAGGAAATCTTCGACTGTAAGGCTTTCCAACACATGTGCTTAATCATTAGTCACAAAATTCCTTATATTCGGACCATTCTAAGTAAAAAAGCTATTTATTTGTTGATGAGAACTTTTGGAAGCCAGTCTATTAACGTTTGAAAATCACAGGCCGAAACATGTGAGAAATGCCCTTGAAACAGGCGGAATATAATTCTCTGATAGCGATCTCGCTCCTCCCTTGAATGTTATCTTAAGATCCAAATTGTCTATGACACCCCGTTGGAAAAACGGACAAACTAACTTCTTGAAATTTCAATACCAAATCGTTCCATTTCTACGAATGGAAGCTGGTTGTCATCTCGATTCTGCAATAATAAGTATGTAACATTAAACATGAACCCTTGTTGTTAGTCGGGTTCATTTATCGAATGTCGAAGCAACGTTTCATTTATCGAATGTCGAAGCAACGTTACATGTACATGAACAAGTCAAATAGGATGATTTAACATTTTGTCGTTTTGTTGATTACTTACTTTCTCATACCACAGATAACTGCTATAAAACCTCTTGGTCTTGGTTCTATTCATTGGTTGTCTGACTTTCTAAAGGTTAACACCATGCATATCTCGACTGTTTTTGTTGTTACAGTCCTGGCAACTGTTTCATTGTCGCCTATTCTTGGGGCTGAGCTGACGGTTTGTAAACCTGAAACATTGATTGTTCCCGACAACTTCGTGGTGTTTAAAGACCAAGAACAGAGAATTAAAGCTTTAGAAGAAAAGGATCTCTAATTGCAGAATATATGTTCGAAAGAGAACAGACTTGACGCACACACCACAATTACTGGGATTCCTAAAGGTAAATACAGTTTATCAGCTTTTTTAATATCATAGGTCTTTACTCGAAGTTAACAGAACTTTTCAAATTTCGTTTTTTTCCCCAACAAATAATATTGTTGTACACAGAGAAAAAATGTTGTTGCCTGGACCTATGGATATTAACGACATTAGTTCTAGTGATTTTATAAGTTAACTCAGTCTCTCTTTTCGACGATATTCAGTCATAAAATAACCGTATGTGCGCACCTATTCGTTAAGCTTTACTCTTGGCTTTCTCTTGCATTAAAGGATTTTAAAGTAATTTAAAGTTAAAATTGGCTTAGATAAGATTTCCAACCTCACGGTAATTCCTAAAGTGGGTTAGAAATACGGTTCATGTTATAAACATGGGTCCAAGTGGTGTGGAACAGTAGTAGGAAACAATATCGCATGTTTAGTTTATTTATCAAGAATAAATCTCTATACACGTCTTATGAAAATGCTTAACTTAGATGACATGTTAAGATAGTAATCTACTGAATTATAGATAGATACCAACAGGTTGACACTTTATACCCCAATCCTCTTTATATGCTTCGTCTTTTAATCTATGTAGGACAATTCGTCGATGTAAAACCCATTCATTTCGGCGGAAATTCATGTTGATTTCAATAGTCAAATAAACGTACTTGACTAGCAGATTACAATGAGTAATGTATAAAGCCGAATTACTGCGGATGACTGGAATGCAATAATAATAAACAACGAATCACTTTGTCCGATGAAATGTATTAAAGCTCCGAAAAGAATATATATTTTTAGGGTTCGCTTGTTAATTCGCTGATAATTAGTTATTAATCTCATTAAGAAACAAGGAAATTGTACATTTATCACTGGCAAAGCATAACGCAGAGGTTTGAGGAAAGTAACGTCTTTCTAATCTGCTAAAATACGGAGCATTTTGCTACAAGACTTCAACTTCAGAACCCGAATTTGGTTTCAGGAAAACATCTTAACATCATATGCTAAGCATAAAACATTCGCGTCAGCTATAATGATAAGTAATAAGTTATTGAAATCGTGTTTCAGGGAAGCCTATAACGATTGCTGATATCAATGTTATTAGGTTTAGAGTAAAGACACTTTCCGTAACATGTGTTGTGTTAACACTACCTTCTAGCATAATTATAAGACAAAGACACTCGCCTTATTGAGCTACGACTCTATACGTCAAACCATCTAACCTATGCATTTTATTTTGATGCTTATCATAGAATCGATTTTTTAGTATTATACAACAATCCCTTTATCATATTCTAGACTGTGGAGAAATCTACCGAAGCGGTGTTCAAAAAGACGGGGAATACACAATCTCACCGGATGGCCGATGTCCATTTCTAGTCTATTGTGATATGAGGAATGGAGGCTGGACGCTGATCCAAAAGAGGGAGAGTGGCATAGTTGACTTCTATCGAACCTGGGACGACTACGTGGCTGGATTTGGGGACATCACTGGCGAACACTGGCTCGGTCTCGACAAAGTCCATCGACTCATGCAGAGCGGCTATCAGATTTACTTTGACCTCGAAAATTATGACGGCTCCATGGACTTTGCCCACTACAAGACATTCACTGTTCACGGACCATCCACAAAATACCGCATGAACGTCGATGCTTTCGGGTATAATGGGTCCTTGAACGAGTTGCTGAGCTACCACGACAACATGGCGTTTTCTACGCTTGTCAGGGATAATGATAAGAGTTCAACCAATTGCTGCAAAAACGATTATGACGGAGGTGGCTGGTGGTACAAAGTTTGCTACAGGCTAGGTAATTTCAACGGCGTCTATGGGAAGAGGGAGAGAGGAGGAATTGGTTATTGGGACGGAATGCACATACATCAAAAATGTTCAGATCAAAGTTAAAGCCAGATTTGAACAATGCCGACTTGTCTATTGAAAACGACTTCCGATTCACTGTTCCTTATTGCGACAAAAAATGATAGACCAGCATGCTTTCTTCTATTGTTTGGCTAAAGATGTAAACATATTTGGTTATTGAAAGAATGAGAATACATTCGTCACTTTTTCCACATTTCTCATGTCAGTGCCCTTTGAATAATTCTCACAAACCATGCACGTATTACTATCAACCCACAACCGCATTCGATAAGTGAGAAACAGTGTCTTTTATAGCATTGCATTAGGATTTCAAAGTTTCATAAACATTCCCAAGAAATTGCATAATTACATGAACACGTACATTGAAAATAATTTTGTTTCAACTCATAAGTGGCCGTGAGTTGCCAAACACACATTTCAAATGTATAATTGATAATAACTTTGGCAGCATGACAATTTTTCTAACTTCGTCTGTATGTTGTTAATGTTGATAATCCTCTGAACCCAGAAGTGATGCAAAAAGTATCTGAACAATATTTTCTCTCAAACGACCAGAATGCATTAATTTAAAAACAAAGTCAATTTTGTTTTAAACGACCGCTTTTGGACCATAAAAGCATGACTAACTTTATATTCTGTTTCCAAATAGCCCATTTTTGTGTTTTGTCTTATTTCTTAAGTAACAACAACAAAAAATAATAGGGTTCTTGTTGACGTTTTGATGAATTTAAAATAATTAATGACGTCTTGAAAGAGGCATGTCTGGTTGTCATAAAGAGGTTCGTATTATCTTTCTTTGTTTTTGATGTTTTCCATATGTTCATTATCACAACTGCCTTAACTTATGCGTTTTGCCCTATACCCATTTACTACTTTATTCAACATTCGATGACATTAATATGGCTGACATGTGTGGAATGAAGTATATTGGTTCAGTTGACCTCAATTTAGTCGAGAAAGATAATGCCATTTAAATTTGACCGTTTTCCCGTGTTTCTTACTTATTAATAACAGTCACATTGTACATCTGGGACTAAAATTCCAGTTAAGTCACAATTTGTCATCAGAAAGTTGTCAAAATGTTTTTATGTTTTCGGCCTAATAAACTGGAATTTTATCACTGGTTGTAGCCAAGGTTCGACTTTAACGCACGGTCTGTATTCACGACTCGCTTGTGCCCCGTTTTACCTATCCTATCAACACGGGCGTAAGTCGCCAGCTGCAGCTCCGAGGAAAATTGTCTACCGACCATGTGTGTACTTTTTTTTTTTTTTATATGGGTTTTACATCACATCAACATTATTTCAGTTCTGTAGCGATGCCCGACTATTAATGATGGAGGAAGACCCCATACTCAACTGCCCATAAGGGCTGGTCAAGGTGGGTAGAACCATCGACATTCCGTAAGTCAGTCGGGAGACTGCCTCTCATGAAAATCCATATCCCTCTTAGGATTTGAACCCACGCGGAGAGGGGCCATGTGATTTCAAGTTCTGTACTCTAACCACTAGGCCACGGAGGCCCCCATGTGTGTACTAAGTCACAGGTTATTTTCTACTTACAATAGAAATAAAATATGTAACCTTCTGTGGCTCCTTAAAAAGAGGAAAATACTGGAATTGTCACCGCCAATTTCGTAAAATTTATTCGTCAATTGAACCTTAGGATTAAATGATGAAATATATGATAAACAGTTATATACATGCCTCATTTATTATACGGTCATGTGGTGTTGGCAGTACCACTGAAGACTATTATTTAAAATATGACATATCATGTTTTATGTTTATTTCATGTTCAGGAATGTAGGGCTAGTCATTTGAGTAGAAAGCTAAGCTTTTAAATATTTCACGAATCAAACAGTTACAATTAAGCTATTCAGACATTCATGTAAATCTATCTGTTTTGATTGTAGCAAATGCCTGTCAACCAAACACTGAATATTTTTTTTTCTTAAACTGCCAGTTTTAACAATTTGCTGTTAAAAGGAAAATATAATAAAAGTTCTGCCAAAAACTGGATACGTTCAATTGACTGAATATTCTATGTTGGCAATATTGAAGAGTATTCATTTCCCACTTCTACATGATAATCAATGATAGATTATGCTATAATTTCCTATTATTTCATCCTATATAGTCCAAGTTTGAAAATGAGAAGAAACCAATTTAATACTTAACAAATTGCTTCCTTATTACGATGCTTTCATAAGTTGTCTGCTATGTTTATGACACTTGTATTTGTTAACTCCAAAGGGGCATAAGAAAAAATATCTGTACGTACTTGTATCAATAAAACAGGATCAATACTTAATACTGAACTGCATTCATATCCTTTTCCTGTGAAGCTTGTTTAAAATTGACATATATCCAATCATCATGCATTCTGTAGAATAAAGCAAACACAACTAAGGCATCATCCAAATATGTCCCTTAACCTTTGGGTAAACCCTCCTACTTACAAGAACAATTCAATGTTTGGAAATTGCATCATCACAAGGAGAAGAGACTCCATAGGGATGTTTGTTTCCATTGGAGGAAGCAATTTTGGAATGGCGGTCAAATTTGACGAGGGCTTACCTGCTCGATTTTTTTGTTGCTTTTCGGTGAAAATAAACATGCCTTTTAATGAAAATGAAAGAGCTAAACAACTCTCTCAACTACAATCGGCGATACGTTGTCTTTTCATGGAGATTGAAATTGTGTCCAGATTAAGTTTTGAGGCGGTGGCTAAAGCGGCCATATTAACGACGGTTGAACGGATTAAGACGGCCTCGAGCAGGCGTAACTTTACGTCCCAAACCGTCCCTTTTCTGCGACAGTCGTAGCTACGACGTTTCGGAATATATTGATAGACTCACCGTAAGACCTGCGACCGAACTTACGCAGGTGTTAGCTACGATTTTGACGTACGACCTTACCTTCGATAAAATGGCCCCCCTGAACAATTACTTACGATTCTTTGTTTGCCGTGTCCCAAATGGTTCTTGCACAGTGGTACACTGGTAGCATGCCGGCATTAAGTGTTTAAAAACATGTTGAAAAAGACGTCATTCTCCACCGAAAACCCAGTGAAATACACCCACCCTTCGTCAGACCGAAGATAGGATGATCATGTTGTCACGGGAATGGAGATTATTTTGTTATCTATGTCCAATGTATGGTTAGTGTGCTAGTAGTAATTTCCCAATCCAACTCTTTTATTATAATACGCCTCGGCTCAGTTTAAATGATCCCGACTCGCTAATGATAACCAAATGACAGATGGACGGCGGTTAAAAGGGCATTTTATGTGTATGATTTACATACGAACTCTTTAGATCTTTTGATTGAACGCTCTTTAGCCTTATCAGGAAATGGCCATTAAGATACATTTCAGATAATGTTCACAACACAATTATCAATTAAATTGGAATACAACTGTTTTAAAGGACTTGACAACTTGCAAAATCTGTTTAACCCATGCACCTTGTGTAACAAAATGTAAATCATGTTAACTATGCCCTAACTACTTTCCTAGCATACATAATACTCAAGCGTGACATCTGTGGAAATTCCAGACCTGAATGCCATATATAGCGTTTGCTTTTAAGCACTTGTTTCATTAGCACGGTGTACTAATCTTAAGCCACACTGTTGAGCAGTAACGACATGATTATCCCAAGTGTTATGTTTAGTTGACCAGTGACTTTAATGTACGGACAAAACTCACATTAGTGTTTAACCTACATTTTCATCCAATGAGAATGCGTCAGTTTGAATTTTTTTGTTGGTTTATTTTCCATAAACTACTATTCGAGTGTTCTATCTTTGCTCCATGAGACTATTACTCTGGTATCACGCATGCGCATAAATAGGTAGTTTTAGGCTCCACCTCCAATTCAATGACATGTGTAAGCCTAGCCTACGGTAGCGATTGAAAGATCGCTGTGACGTCGCGGGGGAGAATAAAGGGTTATTTGAACTCCTTATGACATGTGAAATGTTAAAACAATGTGATAAAAGGAGATCCCGTTTGTCGCGGACAATTTATCCTTTCGCCACAATGCTTTAAAAAGCTTTATGACACAGAAATAAATAAAAAGGAATTACAATTAACTGGGTTATAGGGTTTAATCCTTTATCCTAATATCGTATTAATAGACTAAACTAAGAAACTAAACTATATTGACCTTTTACCCCATTAGGAATAATGTGACAGGGAACAAATTGAAAGCATGCTAATATGTGACGTTTAAATATGACGTTTTAATCTATATCACGTCGTTTAAATTTCACTATCTAGCCTCTAACTAATACTTATATTATACACCCGATATTTTCTTTTGCAAAATATATGTTGATGGCATTGATTATATATCAGACGAGTTTGATTAACAACGAAATAACAAAGATTTCATATTTTATAACGCTTTTGGTAAATCGCTTATAGAATTATGTTGCACCAAAGATGTTTATATATTAAATGGTCGTTTCTTTGCTGACTAAGATGATAGCGTAACATGTAAAGCCAGCAATGGTAATAGTGTTGTTGACTTTCATATAGCATCAACTTAAATTTTCAAATGTTGTTAGTTATTTAACATTGTTGAACGTGGTGATTTTGACCATTTTCCATTAGCTTGAACCTTTCTTTCTGTTGGTAAAGGGAACCAAATCGTGTGAATGGCCGGAGAGTCAATACAGAATTATTTCCCTTAAAAAGATCCGAAAGGATCCCAAGCCATGTTGACTATTTTTACCAAACTTTCGAGAAAAATCAAATGGGTCTTCAAATGAAATAAAAATGGTAATTAATGTGGATATTAACTAATGAATAAACAAAGATTTATAACATTGCTGAAATTTGCATGAGGTTTAGTCATGATAGTTTACGTTGTAAAATAAAATAAACCTTGGTAAAATTATTCTTGTTATGAAGCTAAAACCAGGAAATATTGTTTGCCACGAAGATTTAGCTTGACAGATAATGAGCATGGTTATGATAGATTGTTTGGGGCTATTGAACCTTTCAAAGCGATTATGGTTGTAACAATTTTGAATATAAAAATGGAAACGTGTAAACTTTTAAATTGTAGAGGCAATCGAGTCGAATTTTGGAAGACTGTGATAAAAGAGATTTTCTCTAGTAATCATTCGGACGAAATACAGTAGTCAACTATGAAACAGTGGGTTGATGATGTAAATTCATTAATTAGAATGAACCTAGATAAAGGTTAATATATTCCAATGATAGTGATTATTCATTTATTGCACGAGATCACATCTAATGAAGGAAAAAAAGTATCTCCAAATTGAAAGCGGGATAACCCCCTGGTAAAGATTGGCTACCTATTTACAAAAACATATGTGATCTTTGTGTACCTGCTCAATTCCAATAATTTCCCCGAGGCATGGTGTGAAAGCGTGATAATACCAGTACGGATATCCGGCTCAGTGGAAGATCCAACACAGTATAGAGAAATCTCACTTGTTAATATTTTGAATTAAATTGTCTGCAAACATTGTTTATGATAGAATGTTTTATTAGGACGAAGCAAGCAATTTGATCATTAAAATCAAAGCTGTCTTCCATACAGCGTATCTAGTAATTGACAACTTATTCACACTTCAGAGCATGTTACGAAAATATATTTCCTCACCTGGAGGACGTTAAAAATATATGCAGATTTCCAATAGGCTTTCGAATCTGTAGTCCGTGAAAAATTGTACAATGTGCTCTCGCGATAAGGCATTTTTAATAGCAATATGTTTAATGTTCCTTTATCTACGTTCTCTAACTTGAAGTCATACATCCGGATAGAGTAGAAACTACCGTAACAATTTGTGAGCAACAGGAAGTGAGACAAAGGGACGTAACCAAATCAATACATTTTAACATTTTCAATACAAGAGTTGTCTATCCTGATTAACGATAGAAGTAGGGATAGAAGTATTTCTAGAGATATTGCTCTTATACCATGTTTACTCAACACTGATTGTGTGGTCATTATGCATATTCGGTCAACAACTTACAACAGCAGCTATATGAACCATCAAATTATCATGACACTTATGTATCGAATAACTAAAAAAAGTCAGATTGCTTATCGATTGAATGCTAATTGGTATTTAAAAAGTAATACAATTCGACACTTGTTAAATGTATAAATGCACGAACCTCATTTTTACTCCGTAATTAGTATTGTCAACAAGTAAGAAAAAATAAGTTTCTCGGGCTAAAAAGGCAATATTTGCAAATAATGGATACCAAAGTAAGTTTGGCTATTTTACACACAATGACTTTTTCAAACCATTTAGTTTCTCCATTCGTTACATTTGCTGCAGATTAAGGGCTTCAATAACTCTGAGGTCATTGGAAGTGTCAAAATACAATTCTTTCTCACATTCGAGGCACTTCAAGATCTATGAACACTTCTGTTGTCCTGGCTGAATGTGGAAGAAAGCATATATGCGTAACCTACCATAAAAAAGTAATTACATACTGGTGAAATATTACCCTTATGGTGGACTTAAGTTAACCGAAACAATGTACCCATATGTTTAAATCGCATGATGTAATAGGGAGAGTTAAAATACTTCTCAGTATCAATGGATCTGCTCATGCTCCGCTTTCCCAAAACGTTGGTAACGCTGACAATTTTATCAAACAATTCAAAACAAATATATCTGATTTTTCAGTTCAAAGTTTACAAAGTACAATTCATATTTAATTTCCTCAAGATTTGATCTCAAAAAAACATTTTCATTCTTTAGTAGATCCGGAGATATATCTGTGTATAGATTTTCCTCCGCATCTAAAGAAGTCATTTGCAAGCTATTTTTAAAATCTAATAACTAATACACGCTTAGAAAAGGTGTTCATCGGCGGATGCCGATTTACCCGAAAAATTGTAACCCTACACTTATATCCGAGGTGTATTTCACAGCTCACGGAAATACCCGAGTAGTTCCGATTGAAATCGGATGAGTACAAATCGTTTCGTCACCACACTTTGTCACCTAAAGATTTAGTACAATAGTAGCATTATAAATGTGCTAATATTTTCGGGTTTACTAAGAATATCGAACAATAACTGAACTTGCTACAAATTTCCGTTTGCGAGAAACGTAGACTTACATGTCAACAACGGACATAGTTTTAACACAGTAAATCGATCAAAAATAAAGAACAAATCAAAATACATGCGTTACCTCTTACTCCAGTGTTGCTCTGATGATCATTTCCCCCTTCTTTCACACATTTTCAAAATTGTGCTCAGCCATGGAAAATTATACATCGTGTGCTGAAATGAATAATCTCTAAAGTTACCGTTAAACTGCATATGTGTATGAAACGAATGTATTATTAAGAATATAATATCCGTTAATATCCGTGTAGGCCTACCAGATAACACATACGGATCGGTCTAAAACATAATAGAAAAAATCATCGACATAATGTTTCTAATTTCATTTTGAGAACGAACACATACATGTATAAATTTTAAGTTTCAGCGGAACTTTATAAGCTCAAGTAACGTGAAATGCGCACCCTCACATGATGTAGAGAAATGGTTGGTTCCAGGGTATGCTGGAGCTGGCGTTGAAATAAATTAAGTTAGTATATAAATTTTGTTATAGTGACATTGTTTTATGTACAGAAAAATAATACATAATGTATAACACTAGTTTCAACACCCGGCCACGTTGGGCCTATAAGTCGTGTCGACTTTACTTTATCTTAAACATATTTTATTGTCATAACATTTTACAAAATACACATGTACATTCAATCAAATAAACGAGTAATAAGGCAAAAGGGTTTGGCCACAAGTTCTACCAACTTAGATTCGGCCATCCCCTTGGCAGGTATTTACATATTGTAATTATCAAGAATGTTTTCATATGTACAATGTATTAATTATTTATTAATTAATGTTCCGGTAATTTTGGAAAAACATCTCTACTATATGACAATAAGTAGATAACAATTGAAAAAGAATGATTTGGAAAGAGAAAAAATTGAATAAGTGAAATAAGTGATGCGAATCGTGTGCTACTGGGGCCCAGGTTCTACGACCGAATGAACGATTCTATTTTTGATAAAATACTTCGACTTGAAAGCATTGTTTAAAAGTAAAGTTGACATCATTAAATTACAAACGCAAAAATGAAAATACTAGATCTAGTTATTATAATCAGTTCATGTACATTATTTGCTCGTTCAAGTTGGCTTATCTCGGAGATGCATCGAAAAAGTAAATAAATTAAAGAAGCTATAAATATTGGGCCAATACGAGCGGAAGCTCACGAGGGCCATACCAGAAGAAGGTAATTGAAAGTAAATGATAGACGGAGAAGCTGTTTAGGTTGCAACAAATGATGTATTTTACTTTCGCTGATAAAATGATAAACATTGGTTTGTTACATAGCGCTACGTCCCTCAAGTTCATCTCAAAGATATGAATTGTGTTCTCGCTGTTGGTTCAGTCGATGCTCGCGAGCCTATAACCCCTTTCCAGTAAGCAAACAAATCGTGTTTTTATAACTTGACGCTGAATCTTAGTGTTAGAGCCATGAGATAAACTTCTGTTCTGTTCTGATGTCTGTCCAAAGAAAGACAATCAATACTAAAATGAATATTATATAAAATTTGAGTTACTTCCCTTTGACTATTAAATCAAGCATTGGCCTAGTCCGCGAGTTAGCATTGGCCGTAACTTTATTTTTACTGAAAAGGTAAATGATGAAATGTAATGCAGCGTCGTTTCTTATCATATCCATCTCACCTTTCATCAGTAGATATTATTTTTACACACTACTGCTATCAATGTAACGGAATTACTGACTCAGTCTTCAGCAATGGGTTCCAAAAGGCCCGTCGGTGCTCTGTCATTATTATTGCTAAAATGTCAAAACGCCATCGGTCCTCGTCGCTTGTAGATCTTTGGTAAATCGGGCATGTCAGTGATCAATCGGCGTTTGCCAATTTTTCGTAATAAGTCAATTTTTTTCTGTCGTATAAAGTCGGGTGTGATTGGTGGTAAATATGTGGCAACTCGTTGGCCGATCGGTGATAAGTAGGGACCATATATTTTATCACCGGTTGTTGGCAGTATTTGTCAAACTGATGAACTATGTAATTCGCCAACTGAAATTGCAAAGCAATACGGAATCCTGTGTGAGCAACAGGTGTTGCTGAATATAAGCCATGTCATCCAGATAACCCAGCGACCAAAATAATTTATATGAGTTAAAAAGGCGGAACACTTTGATGGACCAGGCAATGAGTAACAGATTAAAGTAACTTCAGACAGACTTAGTCACGGATAGCTACATAATAAATCTTAAAAGGGTCACTGTATATCATATATATTTTAAGTGAAAGTAGTCACGGATAGCTACATAATTAATCTTGTAAGGGGTACTGTATATCATATATATATTTACAGTGAGAGTAGTCACGGAAAGCTATACAATAAATCTTAAAAGGGTCACTGTATATCATATATATATTTACAGTGAGAGTAGTCACGGAAAGCTATACAATAAATCTTAAAGGGGTCACTGTATATCATATATATATTTACAGTGAAGTAGTCACGGAAAGCTATACAATAAATCTTAAAAGGGTCACTGTATATCATATATATTTACAGTGAAGTAGTCACGGAAAGGGGTCACTGTATAGCATATATATTTACAGTGAGAATAGTCACGGAAAGCTATATAAATCTTAAAGGGTCACTGTGTATCATATATATTTACAGTGAGTAGTCACGGAAAGCTATACAATAAATCTTAAAAGGGTCACTGTATATCATATATATTTACAGTGAGAGTAGCCACGGAAAGCTATACAATAAATCTTAAAGGGGTCACTGTATATCATATATATTTACAGTGAGAGTAGTCACGGAAAGCTATACAATAAATCTTAAAAGGGTCACTGTATATCATTTATATTTACAGTGAGAGTAGTCACGGATAGCTACATAATGAATCTTGTAAGGGTCACTGTAAATCATATATATTTACAGTGAGATTAGTCACGGAAAGCTATACAATAAATCTTAAAGGGGTCACTGTATATCATATATATTTACAGTGAGAGTAGTCACGGAAAGCTATACAATAAATCTTAAAGGGGTCACTGTATATCATATATATATTTACAGTGAGAGTAGTCACGGAAAGCTATACAATAAATCTTAAAAGGGTCACTGTATATCATATATATTTAGAGTGAAAGTAGTCACGGAAAGCTTTACACTAAATCTTAAAAAGATCACTGTATATCATATATATTTAGAGTGAAAGTAGTCACGGAAAGCTATACAATAAATCTTAAAAGGGTCACTGTATATCATATATATTTACAGTGAGAGTAGTCACGGAAAGCTATACAATAAATCTTAAAAGGTCACTGTATATCATATATATTTAGAGTGAAAGTAGTCACGGAAAGCTATACAATAAATCTTAAAAAGATCACTGTATATCATATATATTTAGAGTGAAAGTAGTCACGGAAAGCTATACAATAAATCTTAAAAGGGTCACTGTATATCATATATATTTAGAGTGAGAGTAGTCACGGATAGCTACATAATAGATCTTAAAAGGGTCACTGTATATCATATATATTTAGAGTGAGAGTAGTCACGGATAGCTACATAATAGATCTTAAAAAGATCACTGTATATCATATATATTTAGAGTGAGAGTAGTCACGGAAAGCTATACAATAAATCTTAAAAAAGATCACTGTATATCATATATATTTAGAGCGAGAGTAGCCACGGATAGCTACATGATATATATTGACACGATCATTGCATATCATATGCATTTACTGCGAAAAAAAGTCACGGATAGCTAAACTATATGTATTGTCATGATATATATTGACAGGATCACTGCATATCTTGTGTGCTTAATGAGAGAGAAGCAACGGATTGCTACGTGTATATATATTGACAGGATCCCTATATACACATGTATTTAGAGCAAGAGCAGTTTATTTCAAATCGCCTTTGAAACTATACTGAACCGAATATCTAAACGCCCACTGGATATTTGATTAATATCCTGGAATAGAAAATATATAAACTTTTGACATTTGCATATACTTAAAACAACCTTTATTTAAATCATATTAGAAAGTAGTTTGATTTGAATAACTATTTCAAACATAAACATGAGTCAAACAACTCATCGATTAGCGTTTGAGAAATCTTTAGTAGTCCGTATGCCCACCATTTGCAGCAATAACTGCAACACACCAAGTCCTCATATATAATGTAGCGATGAAGGTACTGCTGAGGAATACCAGCAGACATTTGTATCACATCACGGGTCAGATCCGCGATATTACGCGGCTGTGGCAAGCCTTTCACTTTCCTTTTAAGTAAATCCCAAACATGCTCGATCGGATTGAGATCTGGACTTTTCGCAGACCAAGGTAGTACCCGAACATTATTAGCAAGAAGCATCGCCTGTGTGGCTCTAGCTGCGTGGCAGGGGGCATTGTCCTGGGCCAACATCATGCCGCGGTTTCCAGTGTGGTAACAGAAATGGCTGAATAATGTTATTTTGAAATAGCCTCGCATTTAGTTTGCCCTAGACGGCTCAACAGGGGCCTTGATATGCATCGAGATACCGGCCCGTACCATAACAGACCCGCCACCAAAGTGGTCAGTCTCAAGCAGGTATGCGTCACTGTTTCGCTCTCTACGGCGACGTCATTACACGCTCGGCCGTCCGCACTAATGCGAGTTTCATCAGTAAACAGACCGTTTGCCCAGTCTGCACGGGTAAACCTCAGGTGCTGTCTCGCCCGCGCCAATCTAGCCTGTCTGTGTCGCACGGTCAGTATTGGAACCTTCTTCGGACGTCGCGCACGCGAGCCGACGTCTTTGAGTCGATTACGCACGGTCCGAGGATTAACCGGATGGTTGTAAGTACCTAGTGTCTGCGTTTGAGTAGCAGGAGTAAATCGATCCCGTAAGTGGTTTAAAACAATGTACCAGTCCTTGTGGCGTGTGGTAACTCTCCGTTTAGGTTGACAATGTATGTCCGCAACACTTCTGGTTTGCCTATAATTTAATATCAATTGCCGGATAGTGAAATGGCGCCTGTTAAGAGTCGGTGCAACCTGCAAGTAATGAGAAAACTTTTCAAAACTGGCAAAAATACACTAATCAACAGTGTAATGAAAACAGGAAATGGAAATGAAATGTCGCGTTAAAGAGTGAAACGAACTTATCTGTCTTATTGACGACCCTGCGTTAAAAATGCCAACGGACCGACCGCATTCTGGCCGTGATATGTGTTTTCTATGTTTGACAATTCACCAACATTTATTTTAGATTGATTGGAAAATTTGCGGTGCCGCCTACGTGTTTCTTGTGCCGGAATTTGAATTTCGTACCGAAATTAGGATAAAAACTACATTACTTACTATATACAATGTAATCTATGATGTAAAAGGAAAAGTGGTTAACGCTCTTTGGGGTGTTTTGTATGATTCAGGCATAAGCAATGGAAAATTTTCATAACTTATCCTGGGCAGTAGGTTAATGTATGTTTCTAAGAATAAGATGCTTTTTTTGGAATTCGGCTGTTTCTTGAAGGAAGGTCGTTTCCTAAATATGGCTAAATGGTTTGTGTACAAAGTACATAGGTATTGACCTACATGAAAAATGATGTATGAGCATACCGAAGGCAAGTGCATGAATTGCTTCGAGTACTGCCAATGGAATCAGTGTGCTACTCTGATTTGTGGGAATAAGATCTTTCTTTTTTCTTGTAAAGTTATGAAATATAATTCTTATCTATTTTAGAAACATATGTTAATTTTCATAAATAATAAGGTTTCTTCCTAACACAATTTTCTACAAATAAATACAAATAATTGTCGATAATTTTAGTTCTTGGCTTTCACTAATTTCATTCATTTTATATCCTTTCGTTGGAGACTGATTCACTCACTTACAGAAACATTCTTTGCAAATCGGGATAGTTAAAGTATTGTTTAATACATTTCATATTGATGTATGTATGTGTGTATGTATAAGTATTATTGTTGTATCTTGATATACATCTTCGATTAAGAATGAGTGTCGAGGTTAGCTACGAGATAAACCTTGACTGGATACTAGTCGATCATTCATATTTAGTGTAAGGCAAGTCACAGAAAGCTACATGATATATCTTGACTGGATAATAATATATCCTTCATGTGTCGTGTGAGGGTAGTCAGGAGTAGCAACATGATAAATCCTGATTTGGTGCTGGTATAACATTCATATTTCATGTGAGGGTAGTCACGGATAGCTACATGATAAACCTTGACTTGTTGCCGGTATCACATTCATATTTCGTGTGAAAGAAGTCACGGATAGCTACATGATGAATCTTGATTTGATGCTGGTATTACATTCATATTTCGCTCGAGGGTAATCAAGGATAGCTACATGTAAACTCTTGACTTGATGCTGGTATTACATTCATATTTCGTGTGAGGGTAGTAAAGGATAGCTACATGATAACTTTTGACTTGATGCCGGTATTGCATTCATATTTCGTGTGAGGGTAGTCAAGGATAGCTACATGAAAACTCTTGACTTGATGCTGGTATTACATTCTTATTTCGTGTGAGGGTAGTCAAGGATAGCTACATGATAACTTTTGACTTGATGCCGGTATTACATTCATATTTCGTGTGAGGGTAGTCACTGATAGCAACATGATAAATCCTGAAATGATGCTGGTATTACATTCATATTTCGTGTGAGGGTAGTCAAGGATAGCTACATGATAACTTTTGACTTGATGCCGGTATTACATTCATATTTCGTGTGAGGGTAGTCACTGATAGCAACATGATAAATCCTGAAATGATGCTGGTATTACATTCATATTTCGTGTGAGGGTAGTCAAGGATAGCTACATGATAACTTTTGACTTGATGCCGGTATTACATTCATATTTCGTGTGAGGGTAGTCACTGATAGCAACATGATAAATCCTGAAATGATGCTGGTATTACATTCATATTTCGTGTGAGGGTAGTCAAGGATAGCTACATGATAACTTTTGACTTGATGCCGGTATTACATTCATATTTCGTGTGAGGGTAGTCACTGATAGCAACATGATAAATCCTGAAATGATGCTGGTATTACATTCATATTTCGTGTGAGGGTAGTCAAGGATAGCTACATGATAACTTTTGACTTGATGCCGGTATTACATTCATATTTCGTGTGAGGGTAGTCACTGATAGCAACATGATAAATCCTGAAATGATGCTGGTATTACATTCATATTTCGTGTGAGGGTAGTCAAGGATAGCTACATGATAAATCCTGATTTGATGCTGGTATTACATTTATATTTCGTGTGAGGGTAGTCAAGGATAGCTACATGATAAATCCTGAAATGATGCTGGTATTACATTTATATTTCGTGTGAGGGTAGTCACTGATAGCAACATGATAAATCCTGAAATGATGCTGGTATTACATTTATATCGTACGAGGGTCGTCACGGCTAGCAACATGATAAATCCTGATTTGATGCTGGTATTACATTTATATTTCGTGTGAGGGTAGTCACGGATAGCTACATGATAAATCCTGATTTGATGCTGGTATTACATTTATATTTCGTGTGAGGGTAGTCACGGATAGCTACATGATAAATCCTGACTTGTTGCTGGTATTACATTCATATTTCGTGTGAGGGTAGTCACGGATAGCTACATGATAATCTTTTTATGGATACGGGTATATAATCCATAAACAGTTTGAAGGTAGCCACGGATAAATACGTGATAAATCTTTACTTGATGATGAAATTAGGCAGGGATAGTTGCACCATGATTCTTGACTTAATGCTGGTTTATCATCATATTGTTTAGTTTCTTGTATCTTCGATGCGGTCTGTATAAATAGGCGCAGTATCCTTTAATCGTTTTTCGAAACCATTATTTCACCTTTATTTTACACATCACATACATCCATTTTTTCTTTCAAAACGCCCTCCGTACACACCTTCCGAAAATGGTGGAGTATAGCAATACATTTTCGAAGCTGTTGGTTGAAAAATAACAAACACTCTTTTAGACCGACGTTTTATTTAGGAAATAATCACATATTCGAATAAACGTAGATCTAGACGAGCGAGTGTACATGGATTTCTGTTGGGTTCAGTGGTTAATGTTGCAGGGGTTGTCCCTTAAGGGCACGGATTCGATCCTTTTCTGTACCTCTGAGTTTGTGAAGATTTCCTTTAGCGAGACACTTAAGAGCCCAAACCCAGTATTAACAAGTTAGAGGAAATGATTAATATGCCTGAAAATTTGTAAACGATGAGTTAAACACCAAACAGTTACAAGACTCTCCGATCGGATAATTAGAAAAAATGTTGAGATCTTGTATGAAAAGACGTGTGAATATTGACTTACCATTGTTTCGAAAGATAGACCTATGTTTTCTATAGTGATTGAAACTGCCTAATAACTGTGTATTGATTCAAAATTTTATAAGGTGTTTTATGTAAAATCCAAATGGAAATTATTTGAAATAACATATTTTCACGTTCTATCTTACTTTCAAGTCTTTCTTAGACAGACGGACGGACAAATACGTATGAACTTCATGGGTCTTAATAACTCCCATGCACCTTCCTGATTAATGAGTATTCATCTGGACAAGTTAAGGGGGTTTAATTGAGAACATTGGAAAATTCATGCCAGTCAATTTAGCTCAGTTTAAGAGGTCCTTGAGCCGATGGTTATACCGGAGTTGACCAGCCAGGCAGTTGAGTATGGGGTCTTCCTCCATCATCGGACATTGCACCATAACTGAAATATTGTTGACGCGATGTAAAACCCATATAAATAAATAGATAAATAAATGAATAATAAATAGATGAATGCATACATAGATGAATAAATAATTAAATATATGGATAGATAAATAAATAAATCAATAGAAAAATAAATAAATAAATAAATAAATAAATAAATAATGGAAGTAAGGCTAGTGGAACCAACTATAAACTATAAACGTAAAAAAATATTCCATTTGATAAAAAAAACGTCATGACACGAAAATCGTCTGCTGCAAATAGGTCTTAGTGAGTTTTCATCGAGATTTTTAATTATTCGTCTGGACAAACACATATCGCTTCAAAAAATACATTTCACTTTAGAATTGTAATTAGAGATGAATTTGGTATAGGCATACCTTAAACCGAGTTTACCTTATAGTGCACGTATAGCGCGAATGCAAGTATAGGAAAAAGGGAGACCCACAAAAAAGAAATCAAAATCTGGAAAAATTAAGAGCGGCCTTTTCATCAAGTATTCTAAGTAACAAATGAGACACAATAGTTAAATCATTACTCCAAGGTAATAAATCACATGTCGTTAAAGCCAATTTGTTCATCGCACTTGCAAAGTTTGACTGCACGCGGTAAGGAACAAGAGTTGTTGACAAACGCATCATTCGTCCCACCACTTTTTCGATTCACTGTATCGATAAGACTGACTGTCATTCTAAACGTGTATGGCACGTGAATGTGTTTCATATTGACTGTTTATTTCCTCATTGCTATACATCGGAACTTATATACTTTAAGAAAAAAATCTTTGAACTAAACTTGTCATTTCATCTAAATTTAATGCTTTACCAGCATTTTCATTTCCTAATTTACACATCTTTACCTCTCTCAAACAAAAAATGTTGTGATTAATCATATTCGTGAAGATAGGTCTCTTTTGATTTTCATACAACTAACCCAACAAAGCCAGAAGGTTCAATACCTAACCAGGGAAAAAGCAAGATTGACCTTTTTTGCAAAAAGGTATGTAGGGGTAGATAGATAAACACTTTCCAAAAAAGGTTTAGATTAAAAAAAAGCACAAATCTAGACATTACAGGTTTCTTGTAACAGAGTTGATGGTGTAGTCCTGTTCAATAAGGCTTGTTACCTCTCCTGACCTGAATTAACGCCCAAAGAACTTATTTCTCAAGCAGTTGAAAAAAGATAAGACAGTTTCGCCACTGGTGTTTCATTTCATTGGAGGAGAAATCATGGAAGAAAAAAATGAAATTTGTGCCAAAATAGAAAAAACGAAAACAATTTTAAAAAGGCCTTGTTGTATATGCAGTAATTACAGAGGAAAATTTTTAAATGGGAAGAGGGTTTTGCTGCACAGATTTCCAACTGATAAAACACAAAGAGAGTTATGGCTACAGCAAATAAGATTGATATACCCAAGATTCCGTCTGGAGGAGAAAGATCGTGATAAAAGATTGTGTTCAGAACACTTTCAAAATAGATGTTACATAAAAGGAAAAGGAGAAAGAAGTGTGCCTACAATCTTTACATTTGGTAAAGCCCTTGTGATACCTGGACCACATAAGGTAATATATATATATATATTTTTAAACTTCTTTTAAATCGTTTCAAATCTGCAATCTCCATTCATATGCATACTACTTACTTACATTACATAGAACTGGATTGCTAGATCCTGTACTTTTTTTGATTTTAGAATAGATTCTAGATATAATAGAGTAAAAACATAATGATATACATTTACAAATTCTAGTTAAAGAATGTATTTTTATGTCCCATGTTTGACAATCATTGTACATGTTGGATAAATATTCACCTAATAATACCCTTGTATTAGTCAAATGTGTGTCAATTGTTTGACAATATTAGATATGATTCATAATGTTTGTTCATTATTATTATCCTTTTTGTTAACCCTTAGAATGCTGGGTAATTTTCTTAAAAAAGAAATTGTGTCGTTCACTTGGCCTAGATCTAACTGTTTGCAGTAACATGAAGTCAGTTCCAGCACTATAAGGATTATGAAATTAGTTCAGATTGTGTGTTAATATTGCTTTTTGTATGATTTTTTTCATTCAGGCCAAAGTTAAAGAGAAGATCAAAGGAGATGTTAATATTCAAAAAGAAGAAAAAGAGCCTCTATCTCGGATGGAAGAAACCTACTCAAATGAAAGCTTGATTCTTGCAAGAGACCTTTCAGCTGAACAAGCGTCCATACTCATGCATGACTATAACTCCCCTGTTGAATTAGAACAACAGACAGTCCTAAATGAAGAGGTACCACTTGATGTTTTTCACCAGCAACAGTTTAGTGACAAATTGGGTACAGACTTAAAAACTAAAATCCTATTGAGGCACAAATATTTACAATATACAACAAAATATCAAGTTTTTGAATGATATCTTGCTTCATTGCTTTCAATGTTACCAGCCGTTTTATTAATTTTCTTCTCGCCGTAAGAAAAATGCATCATGGGATAGTCAAAGCGTGACAATTATCAGGAGAGAGAGAGATAACAACTATTATTGAACAGGGCTATACAGTCTTGAAAAGGGCAACAATACATAGAAAGTGGTTGGGCAGAAATTCTTGCTGTCCTGTACTAGATAGAACACTTTCTAGGCTACATCACCTGTGTTGACTTAGAAAAAAATACATGTAGTTTGATTTAAGATATCAAACTTTTTTTCAGGATGCCTACATGGGATGATTTAAGTATAAATCAATAACGTAGTTGCAGTTAGTAATTTCAATGTGACTACTGCTTCAAATGGCGAGATAAAACTGCAAAAACAGTTCTTTATCCGCTTAAAGATTTGATGATTTTTCTTATTCTCAGTTTTGAATATTAAGCCTTTAGTACATAATGACTTCATTTTTTGTGTTTGCTGTAGAAGGCTTTAGAGACCACTATTACAAAATGATGTAAGAGAAATTATTTATTTAATTTAAAAGAGAACTTAACCCTTTCCCAAACAATAACGACATTTGATTACTTTGCTGCAGACAACTTTAGAAAACATTGAGGGAAAAGGAGAAATTGCTCGTGACGAGCAATTTTTCCTTTTCCCACAATGATTTCTGGCCTATCAGAAGATTATTTTTCCAATTACATCACATTTTGAAATGTTGTCTGCAAACTCTTTCAATTTGGGACTGTCGAAAATTTGGGGTTTGGTAAATGGTTAAAAAGCATGATAGGACGCATCTTTTTGAAAAAGCGGAAATTGCTCACAGGTGTGTTTAAAGAAATGTCAACCATTCCCATAGGGGAGCTTCCTTGAAACAGTCTTCCTTCATTGATGACATCGCTTTCTTTTAACAAAATGGGTGCTATGATGTCAGGGAGGTGATATCGGATGAATGACAATGTTTGGCAAAGTCTCAAATGTAAGTAGGGTTAATAATTTTCTATAACAATATCCTACCTAGTTTTAGATAAAGTATAAAAGAACAGAAAGTCTGATATGGGCAAACGAAGATAAGCAAATAAGTGTTTATTTGTATTGACTTCCTTGATTCATTGTAAGGAATTATTGAGTTATTTGGACCACATGTACCTTTTATTCCTTTGGTTTCTCCCCCAATGTTTCATCACAGATTTGAATATTACTTAAATAAATTTCTTTTTCTTTTTGTACTGCTTTGTAACTTTTTTAGAGATCAAATTTCAAGACTGAAAATCACATGATACTAGTCTAGATAAAAAGGGTTTTCTTTCATCTTTTTTTTTTAAATGAAAATATTCTGATACAATTCCTACTACAGAATGTAGAGAATTTAAATGTAATCCTTTCTATATTGCAGATTTTTTGTAGTGAACATTTACACTCAAAGAGCGGAGGGCTGATGTGATATACAACTTCCCTATTTCCCACTATGGTAACTTGTGACTGGTCTAAATTGAAAGTAACAGCAGATGACAAGTATAAAAAAAGTTTTCTCTCTAATATTTGGTAGAAGTATTCATGAGTTTTTTTAACAATCATGGATTTATTGAATATGGCATGCAAAGGAGTTATAAATACCAATTATCTTTGGACTGAACTAATTAATTGTTATGGCAACTTCACACTATCACAGCATAATTTTAATTATATAGAAATCTATTATTTAAGATAAAGCTCTACTTTTGTATTTTGGAATAATAATCACTGTACATGTAGCAAATAAAAGATAAAAGCTTACACACATTGTGTTTTTCATTTCTTGGTTGGTCAACAGGTTGGCATTTATCTTAAACAAAATCCCTTTATATGAACAATTTCTCCTTTTTCCTGAGACCTGTAAAGCAGATCAGTAAAATTTAGTACTATCAAATTGAGTGTTCAGTGCAAGACTATAGTAAGTGCTTCATAAACATGAAGCAATTACTATAGTAATGCACTGAACCCACAAAATATGCAATTAATTAGAACCATGATGACTTTGACCTTGTTTCAGATGATGAATTCAGGGGAGGATGCGGAGTACAGGTTTGATGCAAACATCAACCTTGATGATCTGGTGCAGTCTGCAATAGATGACATTTTCCACTCAACAACAGACCTTGAGTCCAACAACTTTGATGAGGCTCTAGGGAACCTTCAGCCCCAAGTCAGGCTTATTTCGCGTATGTATTTTTTTTTTTTATTATTATTTTTTCTTCTAAAAATTCACAGGGGCATACATGGCCTTCAAATCACATGCACTGAGTCGACCAAACTTGATGAGGCTCACAGGAACCTTCAGCCCCAAGTCAGGCTTATTTTGGGTATGTTCTGTTTTTTTGTTTTCCTTTCTAAAAATGCACAGGGCCTGCCATGGCCTAGTGGTCAGAGTACAG
Organism: Cerastoderma edule; assembly: GCA_947846245.1. Lineage (NCBI taxonomy): Eukaryota > Metazoa > Mollusca > Bivalvia > Cardiida > Cardiidae > Cerastoderma > Cerastoderma edule. The sequence continues at coordinate 13,679,780 of OX401416.1, read as the reverse complement.
AACTTGATATCACATACATTGAGTCGACCAAGTTTGAGGAGATCTTGGGATACATCAGCCTTGAATCAAGCTTATTGTGCAGTTTTTTTTTCCATTTTGGTCTATTTTTATGATGCACAGGGCTTAGAGTACAGAACTTTAATCACATGGCCACTCTCCAGTTGCCTTGGATTCAACCAGACGGCATTTTGATTTCATAAGTAACACTTTCTACTGTTTTCTCACCACATGATGATGGTTCTTTAAGCCTTGGGCTGTCAAGTTTGGGCTTTTCCTTAGTTTTAACCAGTTTATGAATGATACATATATAAGTATGAGGCTTTAACTCTCTCAATGATATCCACGTTGATATTCAATGGAGAAGAAGACATAGATTTAGACTGAACTGTTGATAAATAGGATGATATTGTTTATTCTTGTAGTAAATGGAGAACAGATTGTTGGTTTTGTGAATCGGAAATGTTATTGGGCAAGGCGTAAGAATGCTATTTGGTGAGCCAAAGGCACATTGGATAACAATCCGAAGCCGAGCATGATAACCTTTCTTATTAAAAGACATCAATTATCCGTTATATCTATCCTGTTACCTATATGGACAAAAAAGTGCACCAAACAAAATCATTACTGACAGGTGCGGGCAGCGATCACATGATATAGTGACTGATATCAAAAATGTTATATGGCAACCTGTTATGGGTCTGTAAATTGCCCTGGTGACAGGATTATATGATTAACTGATTAGTTTGTTAACATTGAGAATATGTTTTCAGGACGTCAGAAGGAAATAAACAGAATGCTATCTGATTGTGGGATGCAGCTGGACAATTTTATGGAGAAGCTTGAAGAAAAAGAGCAAACAGAAGAGTAAGAAAGCAAAGTTTAACCCTTACAATGCTGGGTAACTTTCTAAAAATAGATGTTTCTGTCGTCTGCTTTCCAAAACCTTAAATATCTGCTTAATTTTGCTGAGGAAAGATACTCAGAGTAGCAAACAGGTTAGATCACAGGCCAGCCACCGGATCTAACCTGTTTGCATGTCAGTTCCAGCACTATAAGGGTTAACTATTCTATGTAACACCCCCCCCATCACATGTAGAGTGATATCTTTTGCTTGTGCTAACAAGCAGCTCATCATTTTCTTTTCAATATTTTCTACCTTACTTTAGGAAACTTTTGTCTAGTGAAATTTCTGATGAAACAAATTCTTGCAGATGATTTTAATCACTTTTAACAGAGGGTCTTTTTGATACATAACAAGTATTCAAATCTAGTTTTGATTATCAAAAGTTAAACACACTGCATTTGTGCTGAGAACACTGGTGTTCTGATAAAGCTCTGCAAAAAGTCTATTAAGTCTATAAGAAGTTTGCATTGTATTTATTATTGTTATATTGACAATTTATTTGCATATCATATGGACAACCCCATACTTTTTCCTTTATTTGGTAACGATGTCGTATGTCTTATAGAGACCAACCCCATACTTACTTTATTGGGTCATGATTTGGTATCTCTTGTAGAGAGAAGTTCCAGGAAGCAAAGAGCAAGTTTACAGAGGCCTCCAAGATCCCGTCAGAAATCAACATCGTGGAGTCAGACCATGACGATGAAGATGATGTACAGTTTATACAGACAACTATGAACCCTAATTTCATCACAAAACAACAGAGTAATAAATCAGCCAATGATACCAAGTATGTAATGAGACTTCTTAATTAAGTTTTTAATTGGAAATAGTCCATTTTTAGGCTCCTATATTTAACATGACATATCCCTTGATTGAGAAGTGCATGTTACCCTTATTTGGCAAAAACTGATTACATTAAGAACATTTGATCCGATGTGTAGAGTCACTTGTTAGATTGTGAGAAATAGTTTTAATGTCTGAAGTATGATAATATCAAAAAATTGCTTCCCATGCTGATGCTATGTAATTTTTACACATTGAGCAAATTTATTGGCACATCAGAAGCATCATCAAAGGGAATCTTGGAGAGTTTAAAACAAACAGACCTCGAATTTTGTTTACCTTTTGGTTGGATCAGATGTTTTCTTATAATGATTTTTGAAACTAAGAATACAGAAACATTTATTTCTAAAATGTTATTTCAAATATAAGGCTCATTCTGATATTGTTACATAAAGCATTTATAACATGAAGCATAATATATTGTTAAATGCATGAAAGAAATTAATAATCAATATTTTTTCTTGGGGGGGGGGTGTTTGTTAAAGAGGTAGGAAGGGTTTCCGGCCGATTCTCGGATTGATTGGGATTCTGAGATTTCCTGGTTCTGGCTATATGCTACCAGCTATATGGTTCTGATTAAAAAGGCACTAGTTATATGGTCCAGGCTATAGGAACAATGTTTCTGTGTTTCAGGTCTGCAGGTTTAAACCCTGTTCATAGTGATAGTCCCCTACAATCCCAAACTAGGGAGAAGCTTAAAGTCGCCCTCAACAATGCTGGCTCATCAACCCCTCCTGCATTTGGCTCGTCAACACCTCCTGTGCATGGCTTGTCAACCCCTCCTGTGCAGGGCTCGTCAACCCCTCCTGTTCATGGGTCTCTTACCCCTCCTGTGAGTATTTTTGTTAATTTATACTTACAAAGGTCAACATATGCTTTTCTTTATCTTTGCTACTTCTCTAAACACAATGTTGGGTATTTTGGATGTTATAGATTTATGATGTCATCTATGAATTGACAGGTTTGCTTATAAAACATTGGATGGTAGGGAGCAAGAGCAGATGACAAATGAAATGGCATAATATAAATATTTTTTTAAGGAGTTGGGTAGAAAACATGCCAGATGGAAAACTGCCAGAAAGCTTATCTCTATGTTATGATAGAAACCATTGTGACAAAATGATAAATGGCTCCTCAGGACCAATTTGTCATTTTGTCACACCGGTTTCGAAGCCTTCTGCAGCAGATGTAGTGGGCTCCATGCCCTAGTGGTTAGAGAACAGAGTTTTTCCCCTCTCCTCGTGGGTTTAAAACCCGGTGACAGCATTTTGGTATTCATGAAAGGCAGTCTCCAGACTAATTTATGGAATGCTGATGGTTCTACCCGGCTTGACCAGCCTGTATTGGTAGTTGATTACAGGATCTTCTTTAATAATTTTGTGTTGGACTGTGCAACATAGCTGAAATAATGTTGATGTGATCTAAAACGGAAAAAATAGATGAATGTGTAACATATGTGTCAAAGAGAGTTATTATGGAGTAAAAGGTTAACCCTTAGAATGCTGGGTAATTTTTTAAAGAAATGTTTGTGTCATCTGCTTTCCAAAACTTGAATATCTTCTGAATTCTGTTGAGGAAAGATGCTTAGAATATCAAACAGGTTAGATCACAGGCCAGCTGCCAATATACTTGGCGGCTGGCCTGGATCTAACCTGTTTGCATTAGCATGAAGTAGGTTTCAGCACTATAAGGGTTACATTACATATATAATGTTGCTCTTCAGATGAGTGTCAATATAATGAGGAAATTCCTGAAGGATTCATTAAGCAGGAGTAAAGCGGTAACAGTTCCAACAATTGTAAGAGACCTCTACAAAGTGGCATGATTATAGTCATCTCCTCTCTCAATGTTGTGATTTCCCGCTTATTTTCTTTAGTGTGCATAGGTATTTTTTTATTTGTAACAATAGTAAAATGTTAACGCAGTTAATTATGTGTCTTTCTGTTAAAACATGCCTCTTTCTTAATCTTGTCCTTACAATGTTGTAATGTATTGTTTTGTATTATATATTGTTTAGTTTATGTAGTCGTTTGAAGAAAAAGCTTAGCTGAACTTTTCACCTGGGCATAGGCTTCATCACTTAGGTTATCTCCTTAATTATGAAAGAAAATGGGTTGAAATTTCACAAACTATTATAGGGTCATGATAAAAAGGTCCTTGAACAAGTCTTTTTGAACTTAAAGTGTCTAATCCCGGTAACAGTATCTGGACTTTAATTAGAGGTAGTCTCCCGTCTGACTTATGGAATGTCGATGGTTCTACCTGGCTTTACAAGCCAATTTAGTATGGGGTCTTCATCAATCATTAAGAGTCGGTCATCGCAACATAACTGAAACAATGTTGACGCAATTTTAAAAACCCATATACATGTATATAAACTTAAAATCTTGATTACAGTATTGCATGCAAGTTGATATCTCATCAACTACTGCATAAATGGTTACAAGTTTGTGCAAAAATTGATGCTTCATTCTATATATGTCATTAAGTTAAACATTTTTGAATCAAGCATGGTAATGTGTCTTTATGTTTATATTAACAATAATACTTATTACTTTTGTAAAACTTTTATTTTGTTACTTAGTGTAGACAGTTCTTATCTGATAGTGTTACATTATTAGCAAAAATGAACACATTACTGTTATAGGCTTGTGGGTCAATATAGAAATATTCATTAAGATTTTTCTTTCATTTAGATATAATAGTCATATGTAGTCTTAAATCTATGCAAAAAGATATCTATTTTAACCCCTAACTTTTTATGTCTCACTACATTATTTTTGAATTTACACTTTTATTTGAAATAAAAGTAGTAGTAAGAAATATTTTTATCTTTTCTAAAGTGTGCTTCAATAGCTGAGTTTATTTGGTATCTGACTTAAGAGGTATTTGGAAATACCAATTTACATAAGAAGTAAAAAGCAAAAAGCCCAAAGTAGCCAAAATAGAGACAGAGAGATAGATGGATATTTTTATTGACTTAAACAAATGTTCTTAATCTTAAAGCACATTAACCAATATAAGCAACACTAGTATTTTTGCAATATCTAGTTTGTGACTCATACATACATACATGTATACTCAAACACAAAAATGAATAATGGCGAACCTTATACAGGGTTTCAGAACCCACCTAGTAATGTTGACAATCAAGTCAGCACAATTCCAAGTCTGAGCTCCTTATAGCGGAAGTCAGGCCCAGGATGGCCAAATTACTCCAATATCACTCACATTCATACATAATTCTCAACACAAGAATGGGTTTATTTGGCAAACCATATATTCAAGAACCCGCCTAGTAATGTTGACAATCAAGTCAGCTCTATTCCAACTCTGAGTTCCTTACAGCGGAAATCAGGCACAGGATGGCCAAATAATTTCATCTCAATGTTACTAATATTCATACATATTCTCAAACACAAAAATGAATTAATCCATTTTCCAAACTATAACGACATTTAACCACTTTGTTGCAGACGACTCTGGAAAAATTGTGGGGAAAGAAGAAATTGCTTGTAACAAGCAATTTCTTCTTTTCCCACAATGTTTTCTGCCTTATCAGAAGAATATTTTCCAATTCATCTCATTTTGGAATGTCGTCTGCAAACTCTTCCAATTTGGGACAGTTTAAAATTTAACATTTGGTAAAGAGTTGATATGGCGAACCATATATTTCAGAACCCACCCAGTAATGTTGACAATCAAGTCAGCACAATTCTAAGTCTGAACTCCTTACAGCGGAAGACAGGCCCAGGATGGCCAAATTACTCCACCTCAATGGCCAACCAAGAAAAAATGGAGAGACTGTACCTAGCAGACGTCAAGTAAGTCATGTGACCAATTTGTATTCAGTTTTGTTGCTTTTGAGATGGCCACACTTTTGAAGGTATCACTTTTGAAGGTCACACTTGCCTGATTTGTCACCCAAGGCAAACAATCCAAACAAAGAAGACCAAAGATATTTCAATTTGTGTCGGTATGACTATCACAATCATATTTGATTACGAGAGAAATAATTAAACCGAAGATAACAAAATAAACATCAGTATCTTATTAACATACACCGCCGTTTCACGTTTGGATGAGCATAATTGACCAAGTGTCATTGGGGGAGCTTCTGTTGATAGCAGTGGCTGTGACATATAGCCCCAAATAAGCAGTGTAGTCCATTGTCACAATGGTTCCTAGGTTTCTACTTTTTAACGTTTAGAAAATATATTGCTTAAATATGTCTTGGATCATCTGGTGTTGCTTTCTATTTGGCTTTAAACAAATTCCAATATGTGTACATGTAAATAGGTATATCCATGAATGGATAGAATATTGTACCCATATAGACATAAGGAGAAATTATTTATCAAGTTTTTATATGTGGGCTATTTTTTGTGAAATAAGCAATGTCTACGGCCAACAAACAAAGATGAGGAGACTTCGCTGAGGAAATTAAGTTTTAGTTGGGTCACATGAATACAGGATAGTTTCTGAAATACTGCCTGCAAAAAGACATAAACACCAACCTGTACAAATTTATACAAGCATTGGTATTAATATTTATAATGTTTTGGGGTTGATTCATTCTATTAACTCCTTTTAGACTATTTGTTTTTTGGACAGTTTTAATTGTTGGAAAAAGTGACCTATAGGCCCAACATGGCCGGTGGTTGTATTATTATATATCTACTTTACTGTATACTTAACACGTCTCGCTATATAAAATATTCATTCATTTTAGACTAAAACCCTGGCAAACAAGGTAATGCTTTGTTCATGTTTCAGCATTATAAATCCACCGATTGCTGTACTGTACAAGAAGTATCAAGACCTATGGGACAAGGGGACTCTATTGGAGATAATTCATGGCAACAAGCCTATTGCAGATGTGAGTAGTCTTAACCTTTTTTGGTCATTCCCAATTGTCCAGCATTTAGAACTTGAACTTAACCCTTTACCAAAGGTCAAATTTTCCACAGTCCCGAATTCAAAGAGTTTGCAGAGTGTTTCCAAAAGTGTTGAAATTGGAAAATAATCTTCTGAAGGGGAAGGAAACATTGTGGGAAAAGGAAAAATGGCTCGTTACGAGCAATGTCTCCTTTTCCCACAATGATTTCCAGAGTTTTCTGCAACTAAGTGGTCAAATGTCTTAATTGTTTGGTAATGGGTTTAACCCTTTCCTTCATAATAATTTCTTCTTTAGTAATGAGGGGTTTCATTAAAAATAAAAAAAAATATATTTAATTAATACTTTTTGGTTGTCTGCTGTTTCCTTATTGAACTTTTACTTCTTATATCTTGAAACTTGCTATCATCACACATTTCTTAAGCCGAAAAGCTCACTACACATTATTTAGCAAAAGCACAATATTTCAGCAAATTAAGTAAAGAAATCCTAAAAAAGTCTTTGGTAAAGTGACAATGTTTGTAAATATCAAATCTTTGACATTTGTTACTCCAAGAGCACAAATATTTGAGTTAGTCCCTTTAAAAGCAGTTATAAAGTTGTTTGAATAAAGGGAGTGGTCAAATTTATACATGCCGGGGAAGTACACATGTTATTTGGTGCTCTGGAATAAGCTTTGTATTGTTTGATCAAGCCTCTGTTGTGTTGTGTTTTGCAGAGAAAATTTAAAGTGAAATGGGACCCAAAGAAACCCCATAAGACTCTGACCTCTAAACAGGTAGCATTTGCCTGGAGTATATCAAAACCTGTCACTGTTGGAACACGAATTGTGGGTAAGTTTGTTTAACCCATTACCAAACAATAACGACATTGTTGAAGCACCATAACCACTTTGTTGAAGATGACCCTGGAAAACATTGTGGGAAAAGGAGAAATTGCTCGTAACAAGCAATTCCCCCTTTTCCCACAATGTTTTCTGCCTTATCAGAAGATAATTTTTCAATTTCATCACCTTTTGAAATATCGTCTGTAAACTCTTACAATTTGGGACAGTCAAATCTTTGGCGTTTGGTAAAGGGTTAACTTAAATTTGTTAACATCATTTAGAATTCTTTTACTTTATGTACAAACTAATTTTGCTTATGATTGCTATTCTTCAGAGTGTATCATACACTAGTACAGTTGTTGTACAGTCTTAAAGAAATCAAGTTTTAATAAATCCAAATTCTTTCACATCTGTGAACAAATAGCTTTAAGAGTTACAAAACAAATATAAGTGTGTACTATTTGTTGTGAAATGTTTACTGAATGAATGAATGGTGTTTTTAGGTGCATCAACAGCTAAGGTCATTTAGTGCGCATTATGATGATGTGGATAAATGTATATTGAAATATTTACAGACTAAAATGTATTAAGTTTATGAAAAAATAATAATTAGTAATGAATAAATGAATGATAGTAAATAGATAATTTGTAATGAGATAAGGATAGTAGATAGATAATTTGTAATGCGTTAAGGATAGTAAATAGATAATTTGTAATGACTGTGTGATATTAGATAATTAATTTGTAATGAGTAAATGTTCATTGGTCACTTTTCCAGCATTGTATAAGGAGGACGAGTCTGGAGAAGCTTTCTATGCAGGAATTATAGCCGAGGCTCCAAATGGTCGCAATGACCTCAGGTAATATCTTATTCTGGGTTACTATTACAAACTTGTCTTTGGCCCCTTGGGACCTGGTTACTGTTTTGTTAAATAACTCGAGTAAAATACTTGCTTAACCCATTACCATAACATTTCGACATTCGACCAGTTTGTTGCTGACGACTCTTGAAAATATTGTAGGATAAGGAGAAATTGCTCTTAACGAGCAATTTCTCCTTTTCCAACAATGTTTTCTGCCCTATCAGAAGACTGTTTTTCAATTTCATCACATTTTAAAATGTCGTCTGCAAACTCTTTCAATTTGGGACAGTGGAAAATTTAGCATTTGGTAAAGGATTAAGACAAAACTGATAAATATGGATAGTATCTTACGTGGAAGTACATTGTTGCAATGTGACACGTCATTGGAAGCGTCTCGGAGAGAAGATTCCAATGATGTCTTACTTTGCAATAGTGCTCAGCCTAATAATGAAATAAGAGGAATGTTGTTTTGAACTTATGCACTTTTCTAGCATGAAATGTTAAGTAATACGGTACCTAGGTGGTTAGATTATAGAACTTATATTAAAAACACACTACCATTCTTGACATGGTATAGAATAAGAGGGAATGCTGTTTAGAACTTACGCAAATTCTTAGCATAAAATGTTAAGTAAAACAGAACCCTGGTGGTTAGATTATAGAACTTGAAATCACACTGCCCCTCTCCACATGGCATTTTGATCTTCATAAGATAGCCTTCTTGCTGACTGATGAAATTGAAATGGTTCTACTAAGTTCGACAACACGCAATGTGGCAGTTAATTCTTCTTACTTTCATCGTGAGCCAGGCATTGCAATGTAACTGAAAAGATGTTAATATGATGTAAAAACCTTGTAAATAAAACAAAACATATGTCTAGCTTTCAGCCCTTTATCCCTTATAGTGCTGGAACCATCTTCATGCTTATGCAAAAAGGTTAGATCTAGGCCAGCTGCCAATTAAATTGGCAGCTGGACTGTGATCTACCCTGTTTGCTATGCTGAGTATCTTTCTTCATCAAAATTTAGCAGATATTTAAGGCTTTGGAATGCAGACGACCCAGAAATCTATTTTTAGAAAATTACCCAGCATTTAGAATATTTTCAATGTTCTAGGGTGTCTGAAATTAAGCATACAATATAAATAATTTGGGTAAATGATTTATGGTGTCCAAATTAGTAGGGAAGCTGAATCCTTTGGGCAATTATGGTGATTGATTCCTTTATGTTTTAGGTATTTGGTTTTCTTTGATGATGGATATGCCCAATATTGTACATCAAAAGATATCTACAAGGTATTCTACCAAAGTAAGTTCTTTTTAACTTAAATATGTGTGATTGTTGTACTACACAGCATACAGCCATCAGTTTGTCTATTTAACCCTAATAGTGCTGGAACCGGCTTCATGCTTATGCAAACAGGCTAGATCCAGGTCAGCCGCCAAGTAATTTGGCGGTTGGCCTGTGATCTTACCTGTTTGCTACTCTGTGTATCTTTCCTCAACAAAATTAAGCAGATATTTATGGTTTTTGAAAGCAGAAAAATATCTATTTTTAGAAAATTACACAGTATTCTAGGGTTAAGAGCATGCATAGATGGTTCGCATGTCAATAAAACAAGCTTTGACAATGAAAATGATAATGGTGATGATTACGATGATGATAATGGTGATTTTGATAATGGATATTGTGTTTCCTGATAAGTAATAATGGATTTGAGATAAGGCTATGATTGAAGACTTGTATACTAAATTTTAACAAATCATACATATTTAACTCTTTACAAAACAATAATGTCATTTAACCACTTTGTTGCAGACGACTCTGGAAAACATTGTATGAAAAGGAGAAATGTCATCTGCAAATTCTTTCAATTTGGAACAAACGCAGATTTGGTGTTTGGTAAAGGGTTAAAATAGGAGAACATGAATTTCATTTATGCTTGAACAGATTGAAAAGACAAGATAGCTTTTTAGCTCACCTGAGCACGTAGTGCTCAAGGTGAGCTTTTGTGATACCGAGATGTCCGTCGTCCGTGCGTCCGTGCGTGTGTCAACAATTGCTTGTGAACACTCTAGAGGCTACATTTATGATCCAATTTTTATCAAAATTGGTCAGAATGATTGTCTCAATAAAATCTTGGCCAAGTTCGAAACTGGGTCATGTGGGGTCAAAAACTAGGTCACTAGGTCAAATAATTTAAAAAGTTTGTGAACACTCTAGAGGCCACATTTATGGTCCAATTTTGATGAAAGTTGGTCAGAATGATTGTCTCAATAAAATCTTGGCCAAGTTCGAAACTGGGTCATGTGGGGTCAATAACTAGGTCACTAGGTCAAATAATTTAAAAAGCTTGTGAACACTCTAGAGACCACAATTATGGTCCAATTTTTATCAAAATTGGTCAGAATGATTGTCTCAATAAAATCTTGGCCAAGTTTGAAACTGGGTCATGTGGGGTCAAAAACTAGGTCACTAGGTCAAATAATTTAAAAAGTTTGTGAACACTCTAGAGGCCACATTTATGTTCCAATTTTGATGAAAGTTCATCAGAATGATGGTCTTAATGAAATCTTGGCCAAGTTTGAAACTGGTTCACGTGGGGTCAAAAACTAGGTCACTAGGTCAAATAATTTAAAAGCTTGTGAACACTCTAGAGGCCACATTTATGGTCCAATTTTGATGAAAGTTGGTCAGAATGATTGTCTCAATAAAAATGTTGGCCAAGTTTGAAACTGGGTCATGTGGGGTCAATAACTAGGTCACTAGGTCATATAATTTAAAAAGCTTGTGAACACTCTAGAGACCACAATTATGGTCCAATTTTTATCAAAGTTGGTCAGAATGATTGTCTCAATGAAATCTTGGCCAAGTTCAAGACTCGGTCATGTGGGGTAAAAAACTAGGTCACTAGGTCAAATAATTTAAAAAGCTTGTGAACACTCTAGAGGCCACATTTATGGTCCAAATTTGATGAAAGTTGGTCAGAATGATTGTCTCAATTGAAATCTTGGCCAAGTTTGAAACCGGGTCATGTGAGGTCAAAAACTAGGTCACTAGGTCAAATATTTGAAAAACCTTGTGAACACTCTAGCAGCTATATTTATGGTCCAATTTTGATGAAAGTTGGTCAGAAGGGTTGCCAAAATGAAATCTTGGCCATGTATGAAAGTGGGTCATGTGGGGTCAAAAACTAGGTCACTAGGTCAAATAATTTAAAAAGCTTGTGAACACTCTAGAGGCCACATTTATGGTCCAATTTTGATGAAAGTTGGCCAGAATGATTGGATTATTTACCATAAGCTTGACTGTCTTAAAATTTTCCAAATTTATTTACTGTTGAAAACCAATAAACGACTTTGAGATACATTTTCCAATTGTTATTATTTTAATTTGCCCAAGCAATTGTTACTGTCCCTGCTTTCACAAACCTAAATTTCCTTCATCTTAATTCTCTTTGTCTTGGTGAACATTAACTCAAGAAGACAAATACAATACACATAAAAAAATGTTAACAAGCAAGAGCATTGGCTTAGAGTATTCAATGCAATTAGCACTTAGAAGAGTTTGAAACATACCAACCACTCTGTCTTAAATATACCTCTTTTTCAAACAGAACTCAGGTGAGCGATAAAGGGCCATTATGGCCCTCTTGTTAATCTTTTTAAAATTGCTTTGCCAAATTTTTTTATCAATTAAACCCCTTAATCTAGTACAGACAATTTTAGAAATATTAGGTTGCAGTGTCTTACATTTAAAAGAATCAAAATAAGGGAGATAATTCTTGCTTTGTCACAATTTTATTATGAAAAATATCAATTTTCATGGAAGATGTTTTGTTGGATTGATAACAGCGAAACAGATAAAAAAAATACATTTTCTAGAGTCAAATATTCAGCATCCTAGCCTTGGCTAAGGCAAATAGTCATCTGAATATCACAATGTCATTTCAATGTGATTCATTTGTCTTTGCCAGACTGGGTTAGACTATTACACAGTACCGCTAAGGAACTGCCACATTTAAACATGGATGCAAGGTAGGTACTCTTACTACCATGAAATTACTGGAATACTGATTGGGTGTAAAACCCCGACCTAACCCACCAACTTATCAATTTATGAACCAACCAAGGATGAGCGTCTATATTTAGCATTATTTAAATGGCTTTTCTCTGTTTTTGATAGGTAAACAGGTCTGGGAAGACGTCCAGGCAAGCTCACAAGATTTTGTTCGGGATTATCTGGCCCAATACCCAGAGGTAGAGGACTACATTTTTATCCTTTACCAAAAGCCAAATTTTGAACTCGCCCAAATTGAAAGAGTTTGCAGACTACATTTCAACTTGTGATGAAATTGAAAAGCAATCTTCTGATAGGGCAAAAAACATTGTGGGAAAAGGAGAAATTGCTCGTTAAGAGCAATTTCTTCTTTTCCCTCAATGTTTACAGAGCAATCTGTAACAAACTGGTCAAATGTCTTTATTGTTTGGTAATGGGCTAAGGATCCTGTGTGACCTAGTGGATAAAGAAATGGACTTAAAACTTAGGGGGCTGGGTTTGAACCTCACCAACACCTCTGGCTTCGTGGGAGTGACCTTTGACAATTCACTTCAGATCCCTAGCCTAGTACTGGTGGATCCAGCAAAGCTGTTACTATTGTTGATACAACATTAAGCACCATACAAACTACATTTTAACCCATTCCTTCCTATAATTTCATGACTAAAAAACGCTAAAGATAAGTTGGTCAATACCCAATTACCAACTGTGATACTGTGTAAAGGTCAGTCAGTCACTTAAGGTCATCTGAAAGTCGTTAAGTGTTCAGTCGTTACACATTATGTTTGTAAAGCAGGCTTAAGGTTCATTTTGAATAATTTTTTTTAAGCAGATACATATGGTTGAGCTGAACAAAGGTGAGTCATGTCATAAAGAGGTTATATTTGTTTACAAAAGAGACATATCTCAGGGAACTAGTCAGTCTGTTTATGAGCACAGAGACCTTTAAGACCATTGTGTTAAGGTCAATAACCATAGGTCACCAGAAGGTCATAAAGAGTTCATGTCTATTTATAGAGACCTATGGTGAGATTACACAAAGGTCAGTCTGTGAAGACGGAGTGGAACGGTAAATGGTGGAATGCTCGTGTTGAAGAAGTCGATGCCAGTCTCGTGTCAATGTACTTTGCTGCTGATCAGCGGAGTGAGTGGATTTATCGGGGCTCAACTAGACTGGAACCACTATATACTGCCTTGGTGAGTGTTGTATCATCGTTGTGGTTGGTGTGGGTTGTTCACATACTGTACAAAGCAGTAGGGGCTCCCATGGCCTAGTGGTTAGAGTACAGAACTTGAAATCACATGGCCCCTCTCCGCGTTGGTTCAAATCCTGAGAGGGATATGGATTTTCATGAGAGGCAGTCTCCCGACTGACTAATGGAATGCAGATGGTTCTACCCGCCTTAATCAGCCCTTATGGGCAGTTGAGTATGGGGTCTTTCTCCATCATTAAGAGTCGGGCATCGCTACATAACTGAAATAATGTTGGTGTGATGTAAAACCCATATAGAAATAAAAACAAAGCAGTGTTTTCTTATTTAATGATTATTAGCAAGTGATACATAAAGAAGGGTACAGCTATATATGTATATATGATATGTTTGTCAAGCAGGTATTGTCTATTTCTACAAACAAATATACAACATTGAGCTCCTAAAGGGTTATTTCTACTGGACTTAAAATGGTTTCATGTAGCACTTGTATGTTAACTCTTTACCACATGCAGATGGCACTTTTAACTTGAAGCAGACAACTTTAGAAAAGCTGTGTAACCACGTCAAAAACCTTTCAGTTCATCTGTTGTGATATGTGAATAGATTGAAAAAGCATTGTGGCAAAAAGAGAAATTGCTTGTGACAAGCAATTTCTCCTTTTGCCACAATGCTTTTTGAAAGTCTTCTGCTGCAATACGCAAAAATGTCGCATTAGATGGTGATGTGTTAACCATTTCTGTACACAACATTCTGATTTAACATTGCGGTTTGGTGATTTGGTGAAATATCCAAATTGATAACAACCTGAGCCTATTGTTATGTATTAACACATAACCACAAAATTGTTTGCAGTGAGTTCTGAATTGATTATGTTAAGTATAAAGTGACGGAGTAAAATTAATACTATAGGGCATTAGTTACTTATGTAATCATTTATTTGAATATATTCAATCTGTTGTCTTTGACTTTTCCTTGGGGCAATGGTACATTAATCTCCTAGCAAGCTCCGATATAGTTTAAAAGACAAATTGATTGATAAAAACTGAATTAATGGAGGGGGATGAAACTATGTTGTCCTTTTTCATACAAAATGTTGTTTCCCTTTTGGAAAACAGTCGCAATACACAAATAACCTAAGACTTTTTTGTTATTGATTATGGAAGTAGGTCTTCATTCAATTAACAGGCCAATGCTGAGGCCAATAGAAATGCAGGGAAAGTGAAAAGACACAACCTATCCAGTACTGGACCCAAGAAACCTGTTGTGGAATATACAAGAAACAACAGCACAGACTGTAAGTACAATGATGATGTGTTTACTAAACCCTTTCCCAAACAATAACCACATTTGACGACTTTGTTGCAGACAACTTTAGAAAACATTGTGGGGAAAGGAGAAATTGCTCATTAAGAGCAATTTTTCCTTTTCCCACAATGTTGTCTGCCCTATTGGAAGATTATTTTTCAATTGCATCACATTTTGAAATGTTGCTTTTCAATTTGGGACAGTTTGGTAAAGGGTTAAGCAAAATCATAGCTACTTACTTGATTAATTGAATTTGCCAAGTTGTTAATGATTCTGGTTCAAAAGATGTAATTATTTCAAGCTTTTAAACCTTGAATCAAGTTACAATAGTCATCCAAGCTGCTTGATTGTGTTTTGTACGAAATAAGAAACAAAATTAAAAACACATTTTACGTTTTGAAATAGGTAGAAATGGTTTAGTCAAAGGAGAACTTCATTAGACAATACCGTATCTTTGGTAGACTATTGCTAGTACTTTGATTCTCCTCCCATTCATACTCAACTGATTACTGTACAGTCAATTTTGAGCTATATATGAACAGTTATTTAGTCTCAGGGTATCTTAATACAGGATGCAAGTCATTCAGTATTCTCCTACCAGAGCTTTCTAAATGACTTGCGTCCTTACAAGGACATAAGTTGTCTTACACACCACAGTTCTGTTTAACATATTTTATTCAAGATTTAAGCACTGTTATATACATTGCAAACAATTTAGTGAAACGGATCGGAACGGAATCTTTAAGCTTAGAAAGTTCCTCTCCTTTTGTTTCTTTTACTTTTTCAACTTAACCCTTATAGTGCTGGGACCGACTTCATGCTTATGCAAACAGGTTGGATCCAGGCCAGCCACCAAGTGAATTGGTGGCTGGCCTGGATCCAACCTGTTTGCTACTCTAACTATCTGTCCTCACCAAAATTAAGCAAATATTTAAGTTTTTGAAAGCAGATGGCACGGAAATGGAGTTTTAGAAGATTTCCCAGCATTGTAAGGGTTAAAACAAGATTTATTGTATATTTGTATATATGAGCAGCACCTGCAAAGCCTGACAAAAAGAAGGCTGTTGCGAAGAAAAGTACCACCCCACAGTCAACTATGAACACCCTGACCACAGGTAAAATCTGGGAATCGCCGTGGATGAAGAAAAAACCACCAGCTACTGATACTAAACCATCATTGAAAGTCCAAGATACAGGTATTTATAATAGGGTTTTGTGTATATCATATATTATATTAAGAGGCCACATTTACACACACCTTAAAATATCTTACAGTTATTTGAAATCACCCCAATG
Source organism: Cerastoderma edule (assembly GCA_947846245.1). Taxonomy (NCBI): domain Eukaryota; kingdom Metazoa; phylum Mollusca; class Bivalvia; order Cardiida; family Cardiidae; genus Cerastoderma; species Cerastoderma edule. The sequence continues at coordinate 13,663,570 of OX401416.1, read as the reverse complement.
GAAAATCTAATTTGGGGTTTTCCAGGACTCCAAACTTTAAATGTAAATGACCCCCAATTCCTGGTTATGACGCCCTAAAATCATTATTTTCCATTCACCATTCCATAGATAAGGAGTCAAATGTCACCTAAAATTAGCATTAATCAAGGGGTCAAGGGAAAACCCTGTCAAGTCATTTACATCTTCTGTCCTGTATACTTGTCTAGTACACTAGGCTTGAATAAGGGATGTATTCCACAATTCAACTTATTCTCTCTGATATTGGAGCTCATAAGAGTTGTTTTGACCAGAAAATTCCAAAAAGTGACCCCCTCCCCCACAAAAAAAATTAAGTAAAAGTGTCTTATTCAAGATACTGTGTGTGAAAGACCCTAATACTTCACTTATTTTGACCAATATTATACTGATGTTTATAGATTTTGTATGCAGTAAGCTATAATTGTAATGTTTTACCTATAACAGATAAATACTCCACCACAACAATTAGTAATAGTGGGACGACAGACAAGAAGGACATGGCCAGTGTGCTACAAGATAGGCTGGTTCCCGCTGAAGATGCCAGTAATACAGGTACTGTACACTTTACCTCTTAACAAAATACCAAACAGTAACGACATTTGACCAGTTTATTGCAGACTACTCTGAAAAACATTGTGGGAAAAGGAGGAATTGCTCTTAACGAGCAATTTCCCCTTTCCCTACAATGTTTTCTGCCCTATCAGAATTTTTTTTTCAATTTCATCAAATTTTGAATTTTTCGTCTGCGAACTCTTTCAATTTGGGACAGTCAAAAATTTGGCATTTGGTAAAGGATTAAACATCTCACAATTAGTAATAGTGGGACCACAGACAAAAAGGACATGGCCAGTGTGCTTCAAGATAGGCTGGTTCCCGCTGAAGATGCCAGTAATATAGGTACCACTTTTTCTCTTAACTCTTTACCAACCGCCAAATTTTTTGACTGTCAAAAATTGAAAGAGTTTGCAGACGGTATTTAAAATTGTGATGAAATTGAAATTAATCTCCTGATAGGGCAGAAAACATTTTGGGAAAAGGAGAAATTGCTCATCAACTCTTGACGAGCAATTTCTTCTTTTACCACAATTTTTAGCTCACCTGAGCACGTAGTGCTCAAGGTGAGCTTTTGTGATACCGAGATGTCCGTCGTCCGTGCGTCCGTGCGTGTGTCAACAATTGCTTGTGAACACTCTAGAGGCTACATTTATGATCCAATTTTTATCAAAATTGGTCAGAATGATTGTCTCAATAAAATCTTGGCCAAGTTCGAAACTGGGTCATGTGGGGTCAAAAACTAGGTCACTAGGTCAAATAATTTAAAAAGTTTGTGAACACTCTAGAGGCCACATTTTTGGTCCAATTTTGATGAAAGCTGGTCAGAATGATTGTCTCAATAAAATCTTGGCCAAGTTCGAAACTGGGTCATTTGGGGTCAAAAACTAGGTCACTAGGTCAAATAATTTAAGAAGTTTGTGAACACTCTAGAGGCCACATTTATGGTCCAATTTTGATGAAAGTTGGTCAGAATGATTGTCTCAATAAAATCTTGGCCAAGTTCGAAACTGGGTCATGTGGGGTCAATAACTAGGTCACTAGGTCAAATAATTTAAAAAGCTTGTGAACACTCTAGAGACCACAATTATGGTCCAATTTTTATCAAAATTGGTCAGAATGATTGTCTCAATCAAATCTTGGCCAAGTTCGAAACTGGGTCATGTGGGGTCAAAAACTAGGTCACTAGGTCAAATAATTTAAAAAGTTTGTGAACACTCTAGAGGCCACAATTATGTTCCAATTTTGATGAAAGTTCATCAGAATGATGGTCTTAATGAAATCTTGGCCAAGTTTGAAACTGGTTCACATGGGGTCAAAAACTAGGTCACTAGGTCAAATAATTTAAAAAGCTTGTGAACACCCTAGAGGCCACATTTATGGTCCAATTTTGATGAAAGTTGGTCAGAATGATTGTCTCAATAAAAATGTTGGCCGAGTTGAAACTGGGTCATGTGGGGTCAATAACTAGGTCACTAGGTCATATAATTTAAAAAGCTTGTGAACACTCTAGAGACCACAATTATGGTCCAATTTTTATCAAAGTTGGTCAGAATGATTGTCTCAATGAAATCTTGGCCAAGTTCAAGACTCGGTCATGTGGGGTAAAAAACTAGGTCACTAGGTCAAATAATTTAAAAGCTTGTGAACACTCTAGAGGCCACATTTATGGTCCAAATTTGATGAAAGTTGGTCAGAATGATTGTCTCAATTGAAATCTTGGCCAAGTTTGAAACCGGGTCATGTGAGGTCAAAAACTAGGTCACTAGGTCAAATATTTGAAAAACCTTGTGAACACTCTAGCAGCTATATTTATGGTCCAATTTTGATGAAAGTTGGTCAGAAGGATTACCAAAATGAAATCTTGGCCATGTTTGAAAGTGGGTCATGTGGGGTCAAAAACTAGGTCACTAGGTCAAATAATTTAAAAAGCTTGTGAACACTCTAGAGGCCACATTTATGGTCCAATTTTGATGAAAGTTGGCCAGAATGATTGGATTATTTACCATAAGCTTGACTGTCTTAAAATTTTCCAAATTTATTTACTGTTGAAAACCAATAAACGACTTTGAGATACATTTTCCAATTGTTATTATTTTAATTTGCCCAACCAATTGTTACTGTCCCTGCTTTCACAAACCTAAATTTCCTTCATCTTAATTCTCTTTGTCTTGGTGAACATTAACTCAAGAAGACAAATACAATACACATAAAAAAATGTTAACAAGCAAGAGCATTGGCTTAGAGTATTCAATGCAATTAGCACTTAGAAGAGTTTGAAACATACCAACCACTCTGTCTTAAATATACCTCTTTTTCAAACAGAACTCAGGTGAGCGATAAAGGGCCATTATGGCCCTCTTGTTTTAGAGTTGTCTGCAACAAATTGGTCCTCCAATGTTGTTTGTGGTTGGTAATGGGTTAAAAGGTCTTTCTCAAAAATAGGGGATTTGAATTTCTTTTTGAATAAAATGTCTTCTATTTTTACTCTTCATTGTCTTGTGATGGAGCTGTAGCATTTTTATGTTTAAGGTATAGTAAACTGTTTATAAAAGATTTATTACATAAACACTAATTTGAATTAACCGCAGTAACCGCAGGTAAGCAGTGGTACTGTATTTTAGATAACATCATCATGTGTGTCTCACAATCATTTGACTGTGCATGTGTTAACCTTATTTCCATTGAAATCATATAAATAGGTAAGAGTTTGTCATAAAGGCACTTAAATGCATGGCAGCTTTTTCTTTTTTGTCTTAATTTTTCTAAGTGTTTCCTTTCTTTTTTCTTTGAAAAGACTCAATTTTTCATTGGTTTTGACAGATCTAGAGTCCTTGGGAACGCGGTTGGCTCAAATAGTTCCATTGAAGAACAAAGAAAACAAAAGATATGGTAAGATTTTTATTGTACAGTATGTCATGATGGTTTTCTGGACAAACAGGCGATTGATTGGAGACTAGTGAAACTTTTCAATTAAATCCATGTTTAGATACAAGTGATCTGAATGCCATATCTTTCACCTAAAAATCAATTTTAATTTAAAGACATTGTTCTGTCGTCTTTCCTAGATGAACTAGATTTTATGACTATCAAGTTACATACAAAGAAATATCCGTTTCCTACAATTTTTTGATTAAAAATAACAGAAGTTCTGGTAAACCACCAGAGAAAATTTCATAAATGCACTGTCACCTCAATATGTATAATCAATTACTGTTAATTACATGTATTAACAAAATGCACATATGCTTTTATTTACAGCAATCCATCAATGTGATCCTAATTGTGCTATGGAGATTGGAGTGGATCCTAACAAATTCAAGGGAAATAATCCACTGCTCATCGCGTTATTCATGGGCTGGGAGAGGTAAGTTACATTCTCATAGACTATGATTACATTAATATTATTGACTCTTAACCAGGGATCAAGAAATATCAGAATCGCGCTTGGCCAAGAATCAGCCTAAAACCCTTCATACATCTTCAACAACCCCCCCCCTCCCAAGAAAATATAAATTGTTCATTTCTTTCATGCATCTAACCATAGTTTATGCTTTATGTGACAATTTTATAATAAACCTTTAATTTGGGATAACATTAAGTATAAACTTATTGTTTCTGTATTCTTAGTTTCAATAATCATACTATAAATCGTCTGTTTGAAATGAAATGTAAACACGATCTGAGTTTTATTTGTTTTAAACTTTCAAGAGGTCTTTTCGTGATTGCCCTGATGTCAAATAAAGTTGTTCTTTGCTTAAAAAATGCATTGTGTCGGCATGGGATGAACATTTTCAATACCATCACACTTTACACATTAAAACCCTTTGATGTCTCGCAATCTAACAAGTAACTTTACACTTCGGACTGTGACATTGCCTGTGATTTAACCTGTTTGCATTAGCATGAAGTCGGTTCCAGCACTATCAGATTAAGAGCTTATTAGTAACATTTCCAACTTTGAATTCAAGGTTCTTATTGAAAGATCGGTCCTAGTGAAGTTTTAAATTGATCAATGAAACATGGTTTTATTTTGTCTTCACCAACGGTAAATTAAGACACAAATAACCATGTTAATATGGAAAAGTAGTAAACAGAAGCCATGGTTAGTATTTTTGTTGAAATGTCAGGACATCGCTTGCTGTAATTGCCAATATGAAAAGACACATCCTTCTTAATCATGAGAATATTCTTCATTATCAATCACCTTGTAGAAGTTTTTATAGGAGTTCTGTTTACTGAGCACAATTGTTAAATTGAAATCATTATTCATTTTTTTTTACTGCAGAAGATTTTTAGAAATTGTTGTGTGGGAAAGGGATATATTTCTTAATTTCTTAATCATTTCTGTACTGTCAATGACAGAGTTTCCAGTTCTGTTAAGATTTTAATTGTTTCCTGCTCGTTTCTGTTGATAAGAGTAAATATATGTTTTATTCTATGCTTCTCCCAGTTAGCATTAGAATGCTGGGTAATTTCTAAAGAATAGATTTTTGTGTTGTGTGCTTTCCAGAACCTTAAATACTTGCCTAACATATAAAAAAGGGGATTTGTATTAATTTGAATAACTAAATGCTTATTACACCTTATTTCATTTGCATTTGTAACAGGCATGTGGCCAAGCTTAAGCCATCTGGACGTAGAATGGTGTTCTACCAAGCACCTTGTGGTAAACGATTACGCTCAATGGAGGAATTGGACAGATATTTACAGATGACCGATTGCCCTCTTGCCATTGACAGTTTTTGTTACGATGTAGAATTACATGTAAACTATGAATTCATTCCGGTCAAGGTGAGTCAGATTATAGGCGACATTGGTGCAGTGGGTTGATCCCTTTTAGGTGAGGTAAAGAGATAAAAATTGTGATTGACTTACTAAAGTCTTGCACTGAACCCTCGATTTCTCAAAGAAATTGTAATCTACTGGTATATGTTTTCGGATTCAAAGCCTTTTAAATTCTAGTTTAACCCTTGGAATACTGGAAAATGTTTGTGTCGTCTGCTATCCAAAATCTTATATATCTACTTAATTTTGTTGAGGAAAGATACTCAGAGTGGCAAACAGGTTAGATCACAGGCCAGCCGCCAATCCATTTGGCGGCTGGCCTGGATCTTAACTGTTTGCATTAGCATAAAGTTGGTAACCCTACTATAAGGGTGAGGGAAAGCTTTATTTGTTTCACTTTACAGACATTTTGTGATATCAATCAAATTTTAAGCGCATTTCTTTTTTCTGAAAGATATTCACACTATGTGATCTTAAGGATATTTGCCATGGTTAACTGGTTAACCCTCTACCAAACAATAAAGACATTTGAAAAGTTTGTTGTAGACGTCCCTGGAAAACATGATTCAGAATGAGTAATTTCTCCCTTTCTTTCAATGTTTTCTGATCTATTGGAAGATTATTTTTCAATTTCATCACATTTTAAAATGTTGTCTGCAAATTTTTTCAAATTAGGACAGTCGAAAATTTGGCGTTTTGTAAAGGGTTAAGAGAGAATTTTGTTTAATTTTTCAGTCATTTCATGATACCAATCATATTTCATGCATTTTTCTTTCTTCTGAAAGCTATTCACAGTATGTGATGTTACGGATATTTACCATGGTTAAGAGAGAGGATTGTTTAATTTTTCAGACATTTTGTGATATCAAGGACATTTCGTATGGTAAGGAGCATGTTTCTATTTCCTGTGTGAATGGAATAGACAGGCAGTACCCAGATTACGTAGACTACTCCAACCAGAGGATTCCTGCCTCAGGGGTAAAACTCAATCTAGAGCCAGAGTTCCTCGTATGTTGTGATTGTACGGATAACTGTCGGGTGAGTAGAACATGATGTTTAATCTATTACCTTATACATAGGGCTTTTTCCTGGTATATGACAGGGGCCTTTAACACATTACCAAACAATAATGACATTTTACCTCTTTGTTGCAGACGACTCTGAAAACAATGTGGGAAAAGGAGAAAGTGCTCGTGACAAGCAATTTCTCCTTTTCCAACAATGTTTTCTACTCTATCAGAAGATTACTTTCCAATTTCATCACATTTTGAAATGTCATCTGCAAACTCTTTCTATTTGGGAGTTGAAGATTTGGCGTTTGGTAAAGGGTTAAAAGGCACCTTCCCAATTGAATGTTTTTTTTTAGCATCATGCATTTTTTCCAAACATTTCATTTCATGTCATACATGCTTTTTTGTTTCCTATTACAGCATATATAGTGATATAAACTTCCCAAAACTAACCGGCCTGGGCCTCTTTCCAATTTAAGTAGAGGTTGTCCTTATATATCAAGGGTTTTACGCATGGCCATAGTTAAGTCATTTGATTTTTATGAAGGACATGCTATTGAACCTTTGATATACTTGTTTCTCTAGCTGTTGATTTAAGATATCGCATTGTGACAAAAACGAAAAATGATTTCGAGTTTGAGACTAGGCTCGGGTAGTATTCCATATGTCAATGCAACAGGATTTGTTTCTCTCTCACAACTGACCAACTTTTATCATCTGAGAAAAAAAATTTGAAAGAGTATTGGACAGTTCTAATGAGGAAATAGCAGAAGCATTGATAGGTACACTGACCTCAGGAAAAATACTAAAATATCTTTGAAAACAATGTAATAACCAAGTCAGACCAATCAACGAATTTAAAATGAGTTTCCTCCAAATTGATAATTCTTCTAAGAATCATCTTGTAATTTCCTGTCATGATGTTACCCATAGCAAAATGAAATCTAATAAAGGTGTTAAATTTTTACCAGAAGTGTTAATCTAAAACCTATTACAAAAGATCAAACCTGGATTTTCCTGAAATTGATCATTTCTTATCCTCACAATGCGTATCAACCAGCATGACTAGTACATCAAAGACTATTTGGTTTAACCTTTACCGAATGCCAAATTTTTAACTGTCCCAAATTGAAAGAGTTTGCAGACGACATTTCAAAATGTGTTGAAATTGGAAAATGATCTTCTGATAGGGCAGAAAAATTTGTGGGAGAAGGAGCAATTTCTCCTTTCCCCACAATGTTTTCCAGAGTCATCTGCGACAGAGGTTTAAGTGGTTAAATGTTACTGTTTAGTAATAGGTTAATTATGATCTTCAGGACAAGTCAAAGTGTGCGTGTCAGCAGCTTACAATAGAGTCATCCGCCATTACAAATGGGGGGAAACCCGACTCGGAGGCCGGCTATAAACACAGACGTCTACTGGAACCCCTAATATCAGGGTATGTTCATTTGACTTCACTTTATTTTATTCAGTATAACGCACAAAGTACTTTATACAAAAAAAATAACATGTATGACTAACATGCTTAACCCCTTACTCCATAATACCTTCTTGTGATGCATTTGCCATAGCATATTTCAAAAAACCAGTGTGACAAAAGGAACAATTGCTCTTAAGAGCAATTGTTCCTTTGGTCACACTTGTTTCTTCCTTAATACGATATTGTAAATACAGTGGAGTCCACTTAATTGAAATAATTTTTAATGAAAAATAAAGTTTTCATTATGACAGTGTTTGTTTGTATTGGCCAAATATTTATTAAAAAAAAGTCGACAATTAGGGTCAGAAGTCTTGAAACATGATAAGCATACTAAATGGTTTAGTACAATCTTGCAGATTTTTATAAGAAACAATTAGGGTAAGAAATCTTGACATAATATAAAGATACTTAATGGTTTAGTATATTCTTGCAGGCAAGCCATTTTCAAGCAGGGTCTCAATTAATCATCAGCATTTATGTTTTTTCGTTCAGGGTTTATGATACAGAGCCAGACAGCCAGGCTCCATAGTTTAAAAGAAGGCCTATTCATCTAGTGTGTGGTTCAACACAAAAATGTTTTCAAGTGTAGCTCGGTATTTTTGTAGGCCATGACAGTGTTTACAAGTGTAGATCTGATTATTGTCTATCCTCTGACAAATTGACAGTGTTTACAAGTGTAAGGTATTTTTTTGTAACCCATGACAGTGTTTATAAGTGTTGCTCTGATTATGTTCTACCTTTTGACAGTCTTTACAAACGTAGCTCTGATTATAGTCTATCCTTTGACAAATTGACAGCGATTAAATGTGTAGCTCTGATTATGTTTTTTCCTTTATTGACAAATTGACAGTGTTTACAGGTGTATTTTTGATTATGTTCTTTCCTCTGACAGTCTTTACAAGAGTAGGTCTGTTTATGTTTCTATACTTTGATGGTGTTTATGAGTAAAGCTCTGTTTATGTTCTATACTTTGATTGTGTTTATGAGTATAGTTCTGATTATGTTCTATACTTTGATAGTGTTTATGAGTAAAGCTCTGATTATGTTCTATACTTTGATAGTGTTTATGAGTATAGTTCTGATTATGTTCTATACTTTGATAGTGTTTATGAGTAAAGCTCTGATTATGTTCTATACTTTGATAGTGTTTATGAGTATAGTTATGATTATGGTCCATGCTTTTGCAGTGTTTATGAGTGTAACTCAAGGTGTGGATGTGATCAACGATGCGCTAATAGAGTTGTACAACATGGCCTGCAGAATAGATTGCAGGTCTTTAAAACAGAGAAGAGGTAAAAATTATATAATTGGAAAACATAACAAGTTTAACCACACAATAATGTCCCAATTTTCGTCCATTCAAAAATTATTTCTAAATGGTCTCAAAGTCTTGATTCATTTTAGTAACATTCCCATCAGCAGATTAACCCTATTGGGGCCATTTGCAGAAGCCTTGACAAGATAGGCAAATTCTTTTCCAAAAAGCATGTTCAGCGATGATTATTCCCAAATTCAATTTTAATACCTCATCCCAGTTGGGGGAGAGACGGCTTTTAATTTGTTGTTACAGAGAATTGCTTACACATATTGTCTGTTTACAGAGGTTGGGGTTTGAGGTGCCTGGACGACATTCCAAAGGGTGGGTTTATTTGTATTTATGCTGGTCAACTTCTCACTGACCAGGGGGCCAACGAAGATGGACAACAGTATGGGGATGAGTACCTTGCCGAGTTAGATTATATGGAGGTATTGTTTTAGTTCAGTGAACATTTAACTATTATGGTGCTGGAACCGACTTCATGCTAGTGCAAACAGGTTAGATCCAGGCCAGCTGCCAAGTAAATTGGCGGCTAGCCTGTGATTTAACCTGTTTGCTACTCTGAGTATCTTTCCTCATCATAATTTAACAGATAATTAAGGTTTTGAAAAGCGGAATAATATAGGATAATATAGGATACACACCTGTCTGATTTGCCATTCTATTTTCTTTTGGAACTTGCACTTGTTTGCGTGCCAATTTCCTAAAAAGTCTTGTATCTAGCCTGTCTAATCTAACTTGTCTCGTTAATCTTTTATTTTATTTTTAAGATTCTTGGATTATTTAGGCTAGTTTGTAATGTTCACCATGTTTGTATTGATTATCATTATTTATATTTTTTAACCCTAGGTTGTATTGTTTACCCTAGGTTGTTTTGTTTACTCTAGGTTGTATTGTTTACTCTTGGTTGTTTTGTTTACTCTAGGTTATATTGTTTACTCTAGGTTGTATTGTTTACTCTAGGTTATATTGTTTACTCTAGGTTGTATTGTTTACTCTTGGTTGTTTTGTTTACTCTAGGTTGTATTGTTTACTCTTGGTTGTTTTGTTTACTCTAGGTTATATTGTTTACTCTAGGTTGTATTGTTTACTCTAGGTTATATTGTTTACTCTAGGTTGTATTGTTTACTCTTGGTTGTTTTGTTTACTCTAGGTTGTATTGTTTACTCTTGGTTGTTTTGTTTACTCTAGGTTATATTGTTTACTCTAGGTTGTATTGTTTACTCTAGGTTATATTGTTTACTCTAGGTTGTATTGTTTACTCTTGGTTGTTTTGTTTACTCTAGGTTGTATTGTTTACTCTTGGTTGTTTTGTTTACTCTAGGTTATATTGTTTACTCTAGGTTGTATTGTTTACTCTAGGTTATATTGTTTACTCTTGGTTGTATTTTTTACTCTTGGTTGTTTTGTTTACTCTAGGTTGTATTTTTTACTCTTGGTTGTATTGTTTACCCTAGGTTGTTTTGTTTACTCTAGGTTGTATTGTTTACTCTTGGTTGTATTGTTTACTCTAGGTTGTATTGTTTACTCTAGGTTATATTGTTTACCCTAGGTTGTATTGTTTACTCTAGGTTGTATTGTTTACTCTAGGTTGTATTGTTTACTCTTGGTTGTTTTGTTTACTCTAGGTCATATTGTTTACTCTAGGTTGTATTGTTTACTCTAGGTTGTATTGTTTACTCTTGGTTGTATTGTTTACTCTTGGTTGTTTTGTTTACTCTAGGTTATATTGTTTACTCTAGGTTGTTTTGTTTACTCTTGAATATTTTTTTTACCCCAGGTTGTATTTTTCCTGGGTTGTATAGTTTACTGTAGATTGTAATGTTTTACTCTAGATTGTAATGTTTACTCTAGGTTGTATTGTTTACTCTTGAATATTTTTTACCCCAGGTTGTATTTTCCCTGGGTTGTATAGTTTACTGTAGATTGTGATGTTTACTGTAGATTTTAATGTTTTACTGTAGATTGTAATGTTTACTCTAGAATGTAATGTTGACCCTATACTGTATTGTCTAACGTAGATCATATTATTAACCTGTGGTCATATTTTTACCCCAGGTTGTTGAAAGACAAAAAGATGGCTATGAGAGTGATGTAGAGAATATAGACGAAGGAATAGAAGATGACAATGATGATGATGAAGATGACAGTCATTGTGAAGGCATGGATTCTGATGAGTATGTTAACTATCTTAAACACATTACTACCTAACACCACATTTTTGCGTCTTGCAGCAGACGACTCTCAAAAAGCACTGTGGCAAAAGGAGAAATTACTTGTGACAAGCAATTTCTCCTTTTACCGCAATGCTTTTTCAATCTATTTACATATCATAACAGCAGAACTGAAAGGTTTTTCACATGTTTACAAAGCTTTTCTAAAGTCGTCTGCTTCTAGTAAGAAAATGTTATCTGCAGGTGGTAAAGAGTTAACCTCTGTTGAAAACAATCTTTACCCATAATGCAATGGGCATAATGATAGTCATCTGCAGAAGAAGACAAAAGAAGAAATTGGCCATAAAAAAGCAGTTTCTCCCATTTCTTTCAAAGGTTTGATTGAAAAGGTGGGGTTTCTTTTATTTCTATATTTTGACTCTGTTTGTGCTTATAATTCAAACCATTGCGTTAGATAAATGTTAAATTTCATTTGCAAATATTGGCATTTTGAACATGTGATACATTTGTTGCCATACATAGTTTTCAAATATTCTTTGGAAAGATTATTCAATCTGCTCCTTATGCTTTCTTGAATTAACAATCTATATTTTTTATGTATTTGAAGCTTATAGATATGAATAAACATAAAGCAATGTCCTTGACCAAGGCACATTCTGCTAGCCTAGTACTGGTTTATTATTCATGAATGACCACAAAGATTCTTGTGGGATAAAACTACAAAATTGTTGAAAAAATTGAAAAATGCCTTTCAAACAAATAAAATAAGCCACATAAATAGGTCAAACAGAAACATGTATGATTAAACTATTTTATTTTTGTTTTCAGTTCATTTTCCAAAACGAGCAAAAAGAAAATTGACCATGTAGAAGAGAAATCCCATCAAACAAGGTAGATTACTTTAGGGCCCACATAGACATTGTTCTATTAATCAGTAGCCAGATCAGAGATGTTTTGTCATCATTACTTGTACTTTCTTATTTAACTCCTATATAGTGTGTACTCATTAGAATCCTCTTTTCAAATGGTCATCCCAAATATAAACAAAAGAAAACGAAGGGGTATGCTTTTTAGACTTGATTGCAGAAGGCTTGATTTGGTCTTCCAAGTACCAACTTCATAGGAGTCAGTAATGACCAGTTTAAAGTGTGTTAGAATGTCAATTAAAATGCCTATCTTGCATATGACATGTTTTGTTTTGGGTTGTTGTTTTTTTAGTGGGGTATAAAAAATGTAATGTGAGGTCCCTTTAGGCGCTAAATGCAAGCCATTACCTCCTACTTGCAAAATTATCTCTGCAAACGTCAAATTAGCCTATTGGGCATAAAAAATGTTCCCCCAAATTAGCGTGTAAAAACTATGGCATTTTATGTAATTTAACAACAGTATGTAGACATAGATTTAAAACATCTCTTGGGTCACAAGCAATGGGGATCACCCAGCAAAATTATTTGTCCTACACATTTTTGAAGTGCAAAGGTTATTAGACATGATACTTTCTATTTAGGATATCGACTGCATTGTATGAACACTGAGTGTCTGCGGAAAGGGGTATTTTTACACAATTTTTAAGCCTAAATGAGTTTTAAATTTTGGGAGCCATAGGGGAACCTGCGTTAAACTGAATATCACGATTTAACGGAGCACATTTTAAAAAGGCTGTAGTGTATTCTGTTGTTTTGAACCAATTAATAAATAAAATGTCTGGTAACAGGATGATGCATTAACTGTAATTTAATCCTGGAAACGTTTTTTTTTTATTTTAACAAGTAAAATTTGTTTAAAAGAATAGAAAGTTTGATTGACAATTAATGATTAATCAATTTCATCCCCTATTTGATTGTAGATTAATAAACTTTTATCTGTTGCGAATCACACAAAGTTGTCTGTAATTTGTAGTTTTTGTGTCACAAAGATATATGACTGTTTTTTCTTGGCGATGCCATGGTCTATAGATTAACCTGTAGTACCGGTATATATCTGCTTTATTCACCTACTTAGCATGATATAACGTGTTTGTGTTTGTGTGTGTGTGTGTATGTTTTCTGTCCTCTTGTTTTTGTACTCTTCATTTTGCTGGTTTGTATCCTTATTTTAGCCTCTAGTTTTCTGCATGATTATTTCATAGGCGTGCTGCTGGAAGATTAAAAAAGAAGCAGGAAGAATCGTCTTCAAGCAAATTAAACTCTAGTAAAGGCTCTAGTAAAGGCTCTCAAAAATCAAACAAGAAAGGGTAAAAGATTCTTTTTTGTCTTACCTCCAACTTTACCATGTTACTTTTTGAAGGAACAGTTTTTTAACCCTTATAATGCTGGAATCAGCTTCATGCTTTTGCAAACAGGTTATATCACAGGCCAGCCGACAAGTGAATTGGCGGCTGGCCTGTGTTCTACTCTGATTTCTACTCTGAGTATCTTTCCTCAACAAAATTAAGCAGATATTTAAGGTTTTGAAAAACAGACGACACAAAAGTCTATTTTTAGAAAATGACCATGCATTCTAAGGGTTGAATATATGACAAAGAATTTATTATTGTCATTTAATATCAAGGGTTCAAAGTGAGACTACCATCCTGCGTGGCTCAGTGGTCAAAGGGGTGGTCTTACTACTCAGTATTCCAGGGCTCAAGCCCCACGGGTACCACTGATTTTGTGGGAGTATTCTTTCGCAAGACACTCCTAGTACTGGTGAATTGAGGAAAGCTGTAACATAACTGAAAAATGTTTGGCACAGTGTTAAACACCATATAAACCAACAAATCAATATAAGACTTCATCTGTATTATCCCACTCTGAAACCTCTTGTGAGAACCTTTGAGGCAATGTTCCAAAATTTTAACAAATTTAATTGGCTTCAAGGGGATGATTATTATCATCTTTTGTAAAAAGAGTAAAATGTCATCTGGTGCAGGGTTCTCATTAAGAACTGATTATCGTTGGAAAACATTGGTTAAAATCCCTTGTGAATCGGTTACTTCATGCCAAGTCATAAAGTCTGATAAAAGAGGGTTGTCTGGCTGAATCTGTTAGATCTCAACCTGGATCTGTTACTCCAAATCTTAATGACGAGAGTTAAACACTGAAAAGACAAATAGAAGAATGTGTTATCAAATAGTATAAAGTGTTAAGATTGAAAGATAGCCCTTTTTATAACAGATCTAATAGTACTCACAAACTGTTTGTGGATTATAAAGCTGTCCTTCAACATGCACATTCATGTTGAATATCAACCCTTTACCAAATGCCAAATTTTCGTCTGTTCCAAATTAAAAGAGATTGCAGACAACATTTCAAAATATGATGAAATTAAAAAAAAATATCTTCTCTTAGGGCAGATAACATTATGGGAAAAAATTGCTCATTTTTAGCAATTGCTCCTTTTCCCACAATGTTTTCCAGAGTCATCAGCAACAAATGGGTCAATTGTCGTAATTGTTTGGTAATGGGTTAAGAATATGGCATTTTTTGCGGCTTATATATATTCATGCATGAAGAGATGGAATGTACTCTCCAGAAATCTTGAGTTCTGTCCTTTATGGTATTTAGTCGAAATTGACTTTTGATAATGCTATAATGCTATCATCTAATGCAGTACAAAGCTTATCCCACTGCCACGCATTTAGATGCTTGTGATGTAGATTTGAGAAATCCTAATGACAGAATGAGTAATTTTTTGTCAGGATATTTTTACTTTTTTGCCACAGTTATTTCTACAAAATAAGATTATGGGTCCTGCATGGCCCATTGGGTAAGTTGGTTGGACTAAGAACTCGTGGGTCCTAGGTTTGAGCCCCACCAACACCTCTGGTCTCGTGGGAGTGACTTTTGGCAAGTCTATTCAGAGTCCTAGCCTAGAACAAGTGAATACAGGAAAACAGTTACATAACTGAAAAATTGTTGATACAGCGTTAAACATACAAACAAACTCAATTAGATCCAATGTTTGGTTCTTCTATTAAGTTGGTGTGTGTTTGTCTTTGTAATTCAGAATGCAATAATGTGTGATTAATTTATTTTGTCTTTGTGGCCATTTTTTCATAACTAGCATGTCATCTATATAATTTTATGCTAGTATGTGATAGTATATGAACGAAGGGTTTATGTCTTTATCAAATTGAAATAAGGGGAAGATATTTAATGTTGATATAGGATGATATGAAATGAGAATAATCAGTCAATGAAAAATGGATTCATTGTATGTGGAATCATCTTTTGAGAAAGAACAGAATTTTTCTTATGAACAAATCCACCAGTGGTGCTGTGGTAGATGGCTTGGACCAAGGGTCCCTGGTTCTAATCCCTGTTAGGTGAGTTGAAAATTGCCGGGACTAACCCACAAATAGGCGCAAGTACTGGTGTAGTATCCAGGAAGCAGTCATCGAGAGTGAATTCAATAAGCTTGAAGCTTTCATCACAATCAATGTAAAATAAATAAGTTCAACTAAATTCTTTTTTTCAAGAGTCTTCTTCGCATTGTGATATGCATTTAGATATGGGAATGTTTTCAACTCTGGCCACTAGGATGAATTTGTAAATTGCATTTTCTCTATAACCAAAAATACTTTAGCATGTCACTTTTGAAGCACATCTTCATGGGATCTCATTTAATGTATGATTAACAATTAATTAGATAATTGAATTTCTTTTCACCTCAAAATGTATTTTCAATGTTTCCCCTTTTTATACTTTTTGCAGTGTACATCATTTTGGGCTATTTTAGTAAAAGAAGAAAGTTTTCATGACAAATAAATTCTCCTTTTGCCACAGGGAGTTTAATCCTTTTTTCATCACTTTTTAGTTGATGATATACATCACTATCAAATTTAGTTTTGATAGTGTTAACTGTAATTTACATAGTAAATGAAAGGAATATTTCGAGGGTTGAATGCAAGACTATAGTAAGTGCTTCATAAACATGAAGCACTTACTATAGTCTTGCACTGAACCCTCAATTTGACACTATTTTTATCATACTTTTACTGTACTCTGTCTCTGATAGGGGTACAGAACGCAAGCCTAAACAGACAGCCCAGAAGAGCACCACACTCCCACCAAGAAACAAACCTGCCATCACACCAACAGAAACAGAACTTCCAGATCTCGATGAGACCGTCTCATCTGCGGATAGGAGTAGATCTCTTTCAGAGAACACAAGCATGTCTGGTAAGGATGCAGTCTAGTCTACAGAGCTCCCGATGAAACTTTGATAGCCGGTTGAGATATCAAATGGAATGTTTTTTTTTAACCCATTCCCTCATAGAGGAGTTTGTTAGTGGTCCTAATTGAAAGTAGAACTAAACAGCTTTTAAGTATGAAAAACAATGTTTATTTAATGAATTAGGATGACAGTGGTTTCTAAAGTCTTCTGCTCTAGTTGTGATTTACTAACAATACAATATGACAAAACTCTGCTTCTTTTTCCACCTATGCTCTGTAATATAAAATACATAATTGGTTATCAACACTATGCCTAGCCATGTTTCAATTGGTAATAATTGAAGTATGAAAGCAATATTTAGTTAATGATTTTAGTGGGACAGTGGTGTCTAAAGTCTTCTGCTCTAGTTGTGATTTATTAACAATACAAGATGACAATATATGCGTCTGTTTCTTCCTCTAATCTGTAACATAAAATACATAATTGACTATCAACAGTTTGCCTTGCCATGTTTCAAGTGCTAATAATTTAATTCCTCTTTATTGTATGATTGGGAATGAGTGACTGGTTCAATGTGAAAGCAACAACAATTGTAATAAGTGAAGGACAGTGCTCCAGAGGTAGAGCATTGGCTTCTGGACACGAGGGTTGTGGGTTCGAGCCTTGCGACCTTCCATTAATTCACATTCAGCGCGAGCACTGGTTATGTATTCAGGAAGCAAGAATGAGAGTGATTAATCTAAGTTGTAAGAACTTGTTTCACAATCGATGTAAAATAAATAAGTTTAAAACTAAAAAAATTGTAATAAGTTTTTAAATTACATTTTTCATTGTAAAATTTGGCAATTTCTTCTTTTGTCACAGTAGTTTAGCAAGTCGTCTTCAGCAGGTATCAAAATGAGAACAAAGTGTTAGTCTTGCATTTAATCACCAAAGTCTCATGATAAATGAAGCATTCTTATTCTATTTTAGATGATCTGACAGAAGCAGAATCTAAAAAGAGAAGAACAGGAAGATCTACTGCAGCTAGATTTGGAGCAATGGTTCCCTCGAAAAAAGAAAAAGGTAGATAATTTCATTAAATGTTAACCCTTTACCAAACAACGAATTTTCGACTGTCCCAAATTGAAAAAGTTTGCAGACAACATTTGCAGACAATGTGATGAAATTGGAAAGTAATCATATGATAGGACAGGAAACATTGTGGGAAAAGGAAAAATTGCTTGTTACAAGCAATTTCGCCTTTTCCCACAATGTTTTCCAAAGTTGTCTGCAACAAAGTGGTTAAATGTAGTTATTGTTTGGTAATGGGTAACAAAAAAAAAGTTTTCGGTTTAGTACATCCCCATATTTCAATCCTTGTGATTCTCCTCGTTAATGAAAAGCCATTATTACATAACTAGGATGCTAGATAATCAGGCTAGACAAGTAAATGCATAAGGAATGATTGATACTCTTAAAAATGATAAAATCTCCATTGATAGCCACAAATAAGGTCAATAAATCCATCCAAAATTTATGAATACTCAATGCAGTTTCACTCAAAGGTGTCGTAAGTTCGTACATTTTTATACCCTTATTCAAAGTTATTTTAATTTCTCATAATATTACCGAGAGGAAATAATATCTTTGTAGAAGGAGATGAAGAAGAGGTGAAATACTTACCAACCAGAGATTATTTTAGGGATGATCAATCCTGCTATATCATGGATGCCAAGTCAATGGGAAACATTGGCCGATACCTCAATGTAAGTGGTAGTCTGTTCGAGTTGGTTAACCCATGTCCTTATATTGGAATTAGTGAATGATTTTAAAGCAATAGCCGCACCGCAGAGAAAATGGCATTAAACAAACTTTTTTCTTTATGATACCTTGTGCAACCCTTTGAGAATAAAAAAATCTCAATAGGAGCAATTTATCTGCTTGACACAGTGTTTTCCAAATCTATCTATAGCAGATGTGGTAAAGAGAGTTATTATGAATTAAAGGGTTAAATCCTTACCTGTAGTTAATCACCAGTGGATGACCACTTATTTGAAAGAAATGAAAGTTAGATGTTAAAAAGTGTAAAGGGTATTTTAAAAGTGTGTAGAGTATGTTAGAAAGTGTGCTGGGTGGCCCAGTGGTTAGGATGGCAGTCTTAGCATGGGTGGGTGGGGGGGAGAGGGTTCGAGCCCCAATCGTAGCTCTGGTTTCGAGGGAGTGTTGTTTGACAAGTCACTTCAGAACCCTAGCCTAGTACTGGTGAATCCAAGGAAGCCTTAACATGACTGAAAAATTGTTGACTACGAATATAAACATAAGAAAAATGTATTTTTTTTTTTTATGTCTTTATATTATAATGCAATATCTTGCCTTATTGTTTTTTCTTGAATCTAGTGCTGCAGATTTGTCAATAATATGTTGAAGAGGTTAACTTGTTCATTATTGTTTTTATATTTTACAGCATAGCTGCCTGCCTTGTGCCTTTGTACAGAATGTTTTTGTTGACACACATGATCTCAGATTCCCTTGGATCGCCTTCTTTGCTGGACAGTAAGTTGCTTTACTTTTGCTTGTATTGAATCCTGTTTCCTCTATCCCTCTCCCCTACACGTTTTACTGGGTCATACCATAATGAATAAAAAATAGGATTTTAGTGCGAGACATTCATCAGAAACCGTTATGACAAAGGAAATAAAATACTTATAAAAACATTTTCCGCTTGTGTCACAGGGCTTTCTGGTCTACAGCAGTTGTGTGATTGTGGGAAGAAATGGATATAAGATACATGTAATCTGTGATTAACCTGTATGTAGTCTGTATTTTTGAGTATCAACCAGGGTTCAACTAAATATTGTCTTATTGGTGACAGGGCTCAATATACTTGCATTGCTTCATGAAGGGAAATGACATCATTCAGGACATGATAAAACCAAACTATTTATCTAGATGAAATAATGTCATAAAGTAATGACCTAAATATCATACATATTTAACACATGCTGTTCATAAAATGTGCTATTGACTAAACAAATTCTTTCAGTAAATAGTGAGGTGTTTAAAAATGTTTATGTTCTTATTTACAGGTATATCAGTGCTGGAACAGAACTCACCTGGGACTATAATTACGAAGTGGGCAGTGTTCCAGGAAAGGTGCTCTATTGTTATTGTGGATCTCCAGAATGTAGAGGAAGATTGCTCTAGTTCAGTCTCATGGGACTATAACCTATGAAATGAGCAGTGTGCAAGAAGTGATTCTCTACTGATCTTCATCGTCATTAACATAATCTGAAGGGAGATAACTCGTTGTTTCACATAGGATAACATCTATATAATGAGCAGTGTGTGAGAAGTGGTTTACAATTATTGACTTCCATCTTCATTAACATAAACTGAAGGGAGATAACTCATTGTTTCACATAGGATAACATCTATAGAATGGGCAGTGTGTGAGAAGTGGTTTACAATTATTGACTTCCATCGTCATTAACATAAACTGAAGGGAGATAACTCGTTGTTTCACATAGGATAACATCTATAGAATGGGCAGTGTGCAAGAAGTGGTTTACAATTATTGACTTTCATCCTCATTAACATAATCTGAAGGGAGATAACTTGCGTTGTCTCACAAAGGATAACACCTATAGAATGGATATTGTGCGCGAAGTGGTTCACCAGTATTGACTTTCATCTTCATTTACACATTGTGAAGGTAGATAACTCTCATTGTCTCACAAAGGACAACATTGATAAAATGGGTATTGTGCAATGAAGGGTTCTCCATTAATGACTTTCATCCTCATTATCGTAATGTGAGCAGAGATAACTTTTGTTGACACACACTTTATCTATTAAATGGGAAGTGTAAAAAGAGTGGTTCTGTATTATTGACTTTCATCCTCATTAACATTATCTGGAGGGAGATAACTTGTTGTTTCACTTAGGATAACATCTATATAATAGGTAGTGTGCAAGAAGTGGTTCATGAGTATCGACTTTCATCTACATCAATAAATCTTAACGGGGGCCTAGTGGTTAGAGTACAGAATTTGAAATCACATGGCCCCTCTCCGCATGGGTTCAAATCCTGAGAGGGATATGGATTTTCATGAGAGGCAGTCTCCCTACTGACTTATGGAATGCTGATGGTTCTACCCGCCTTGACCAGCCCTTATGGGCAGTTGAGTTTGGGGTCTTCCTCCATCATTAAGAGTCGGGCATCGCTACATAACTGAAATAATGTTGATGTGATGTAAAACCCATATAAAAAAAAAAAAGAATTAAGTAAAACGGTACCCGGATCCCTAATGTTGCTTCACTTTGATACAGCTGTAGAAGTACAGTGAACCCTCGTTTATCCGGACCCCGATTATCTGGATGTCTCGCAATCCGAACAAAATTGTAAGGAAACGGAATTATTGGACCAGTTTATTGCAGACGACTTTTGAAAACATTGTGGGTAAAGGAGAAATTGCTTGTGACGAGCAATTTCTCCTTTTCCCACAATGTTTTCTGCCATATCAGAAGATTATCTTTGAATTTCATCATGTGTTGATGTCTTCTGCAAACTCTTTCAATTTGGGACGGTCGACAATTTGGCGTTTGCTAAAGGGTTATAACTTTACACCGCTCATACAGACCGTTTATGTCTTAATGTGAATAAGAACATGCTCTGCTTCATTAGTCCGAATTATTCGGTAAACCGGACATTTTCTTGGGAACGGACGTGTTCGGATAAACGAGGGTTCACTGTATATAAACCATTACAACAAAAGGATAAGATGGTGCTAATGATGTTTCATGTAAATGGGGTTTGACGCCATGTCAGCAGTATTTCAGTTATTTCATTGCTTTTGTGGATTACATCAGTAGTGGGCAGGGCTCTGCAGTGTCCTTCAAAAGGACACTCCTAAGTATAATCCCAGTGCCACAGATGTAAATGCAACCTGCAACCCCCATGTCACAAGTCTTTCACCTTAACCATTGAAGTGCTGGAACTGACTCCAAGTAAACTGGCGGATGACCTGTGATCTAACGTGTTTGCTTCTCTGAGTATCATTTCACATCAAAATTAAGAAGATATTTAAGGTTTAGAAAGCAGGCGAGACCTAAAATCTATTTTCAGAAGATTACCCAGCATTCCAAGTTAACCACTGAGCCATGCAGGACCCACTGATAACCTTGATATCAGGTAAGAGTGTCAGTCAGGAGGGTCAGGAGTTTGATGGCCATAAGCATTGGGGTTAGTTGGTGCAAGTGTCAGTAATGTATCCAGGAAACAAAATCAAAAATGATAAGTTGTCAAAGTACTTTTTTCAGTTGAAGTATAATAAATATACACAACCAAATATCATTAAGAGAAGTTTTAGTGCCTGTTTCATGCATTTCGTTGTCTGCCATTGCTTTGAATTTTGATCAGAAACGAATTAAAACAAAGAGAAGTGGTATTTCATCTAGATTACACAGGTAAGGGATCGCAGTCATCTGTCAGAGAAAACAGGTTGTCAAGGCAGCTAACTGAACCTAATTTCTCAAATGATTCCCGTATGACTCAGTGGTATATCATAAACAGACAAACATTTCTTCAATTGGTAATATGTGCTTCTAAAGTCCAAAGGAATCTATAGTTATCCTGGAGTGAATACTATGTACCGGTAATATAGTAAGTACAGTTGTATATCGCAATGCACAGAGTATTGATCCCACAATAACTAAAAATCCCATTTGCTAGAGTCATGTCGTCCGTCTCACTAAGATTTGTAAATTTACATCTACAAAAGTGCCGTAACACTTTTGATTGAATCTGTTCCTTTTCATTATTACCTTACAAGGATGTCTATCAAATGAATATGTGCGAGACAGGTCCTTGGACATCAATTGGGCTTGAGCCAAGGTTACTTCCTATGGAAAGACTGTTTGCTGTGAGACAAACATTATTGTTTTTTTTGTCAACATCTTACAGCATATTGTATGAGATAGTTAATGGGAAGTTCTTTTTTGAAATTCTTTTAGGAGTATCACATATACCCATTGATTGCACTTGCAACACAGAACTTCTAGAATTGACCAAAAGAAGACAATAGTTCATTGTAAGGACTTTCTTTTTTTACCATAACAGTTTACTATTATATTCTTAAAGTCAGTTGCTCTTGTTCAAATAAATCCTGAGCTCCATATGACTAATGATCTAGCTGCTTTGACATTTTCATTGGATGTATTTTGTTCTCGGTCAAATTAAAAAAAAATTGCTAAAGACAAACTAATTAAAATGAATTTGTGTTAAAATAGCATCAACATCAAGACTCACCAGACCATTAAGGTAGATTCTATTTAGTTTCTCGTTTTGGATTGAAAGTATATTCTGTTATAGTGAAATAACTGTTTACTTGTCTATGCTCTCTGAATGCAATCAAACAAATGGTCATTAATGAATAAATTACTTGGGACTTCAGGACCCCATATCACTGCAGATTAAAAGTAATGTGACAAATAAAACCAATGACTTTCCTCAGTCAGCCCCTCATGACATCTATACTGAGCCTAGATTGGAGAGAAGTCTAGTGATTGAGGAAAATAGATCATTTTCATAATCAAGGGATCGATATCTTGGTATGACATTATAGAAACAATACAAACAAACATACATCTTCATAATTTATTTCTTTTTTTAATCTGTTCAACACTTTGCCAATTAACCTGACAAAACAAATATTTTAGCTGCTAATAAATAAAAAAATCTTTATCAAAGAGTATTGAGATTACTATACAACAATAACGGTTATCATCAACCCAACCATCTCCACAAGCAAATCTAATCCTTCCAGCAAACAACTTACGATTATGTCTTCACAGTGGCTAAGCAAACAGTGGCTTTAACTCTTTACCAAACACCAAATTTCTGACTGTCCCAAATTGAAAGAGTTTGCAGATGGCATTTGCAAATGTGATGAAATTGAAAAGCAATCTTTGATTGGGCAGAAAACATTGTGGGAAAAGGAGAAATTGCTCATTAAGAGCAATTTCTCCTTTTCCCATAATGTTTTCCAGAGTCATCTGCAACAAACTAGTCAAATGTCGTTATTGTTTGGTAATGGGTTAAACCAATTAGAATGGAAATTTAGCAGACAAGACTTAATTGTTATCATCCGCAGGTTATTTCCATCAATCAATCCTCATAAACCTGATTCATGTAAATAATCACCAGGGTACAATCTTACGAAATGCCTTAAGGAAAATAATTGCTTGAGTCAAAAATTGATTACATGGATAGTATCGTAAAGAAAGGTACAATATTGCAATGTGACATGTCATCAGAAGAGTCTCAAAGAGATGCTTCCAATGATGTGTTGCTTTTAAATATTGAATTAAAAGGGAATGCTATTTTGATCTTACACAAATTTTATCGTAAGATGTTTTGTAAAAAGCTACCCTGATGACTGACTGTGATTAAGTCCTGTTTTATAAATTCCTAAGCATTAGCAAAAGCAAAGTAGAAGTTACTTAAATCAAGCAAGTATTCTCTTGCCACACGCACACATGAAATGACCCTTTCAAAATTGATAAGATATGAACCAATATTGTTCATGACATTCAGGGTAATTTAACTTCACACATATAGCTGCACATCATTTTTGATTTCAGCTTGTTACATATTCAATACTTATTCATCAAAACTACAGCAGTCTAACAATTGTAAACTATGAATAAGTTATTTTGAGTAAGACAAAATACTGGTTTTAACTCATTAACTCAAACAGGATAAGCGAAATGGTCCAAATGAAGCATGACAAATGTAAAGTGAAATAAAAATGATATTTTTTTTCTTTGTGATTTAGGGTAGAAACCATTCTGGCAAAAGAAGCAACTACTTATCATGAGAAGTTACTGTTTTTTTGACGCAACGGTGAAAAAAGGCTACCATTAAACAATCAAACAATATGGTAAAATAGACAATCTTGCCTAAATAAACTATTCTTTAAGGCAAATTTAGCTCAAAGACATTGTATTCATATCTCTATAGGTGGCAAGTCAAGTAAACAGGGCTTTCTTCATTACTAACAACCTATGTTTACCAATAAATAAATCCATATTGAAACAAATGGTACCGGTATTTCATGAAGGTGGTTTCTTCTAACCCTTAAAATGATGGGTAATTCTCTAAAAATAGATTTTTGTGTTGTTTTGCTTTCCAAACCTTTTCAAGTAGTACAAATACAAGTTGATTTCCATGCTATATCATACTTCTAGCAAGTCCGGAAATTAAGACAATCTAAATAGACATTCAATATACACTTGAAATATTTCATTTTCGTTCAGGAAAACTCTATCAAAACAAGAAATCCAGAAAAAAACACATATATTTATCTATATAGTGCTAACATTCATTGACTATCATATTTGATTATCAACTGATTCCGTCACATTGGGTTGAGACATTGGTCAAAATTGAAAGCAATAGAGGGTGATAAATTTACATAAAATAAAGGATTCATGGTTGAGGATTCCGACTGATCGCTATATACGCTTGCCACGCATGCACAATGTGTATAAAAACCACAACTTCAGTTGGATATGCTTGAGAAACCATTTTGACAAAAGGAGAAATTGGTCTAGATGAGCATTTTCTCCTGTTGTCATAATGTTTTCCCGATCCATCTGCTACAGGATTGTTGTAACATGTACATATACAAAGAAAAGAGTTGATAAATGACGTCACATTCTAGACATTGAACACAAATCGGTTATACAGGATCAAAACAGCAGATCTATATTCATGATGGCAATATGTCACCCATTCCCGTATATGTTTTTTTAATAGGTCAAAATTTAATAGAAGTGTAGATGCAATAAAAATGCTTAAAACAAGGATTCAATGCAAAACTATTTTTATAGCTTTAAAGTTATTCATTTTACATTGATTGTGACTGAATCTCAAAGCTTATCAAATTCACTCTCAATGACTGCTTCCTGGATACATGACAAGTACTTGCTTGGATTTGTGGGTTAGTCACGGCATTTTCACCTCAATGCTAACGGAAATCAGAACCAGAGGGACGCTCTACCACTTTGGCCCACTATGATAAGTGCTTCACAAACATGAAGATTTTTACTATGGTATTGCATTGAACCGTCAATTAGGATACAGTTAGCACTGAGAAATACACTTTCAAAAAGGTAAAAAGGGCTGATAAGTAATTTAATACAGCTCTTGGATTGCATCCTCCAAATAACACAACATTTAGTACAGACTGTTAAGGAAAACATTCTGACAAAAGGAGAAATTGTTAATGACAAGTTATTTCTCGATTTGCAACATTGGTTTTCCTAGTCCTCAAACATTCAGCACAAACAATTTCCAAATGGAAATCAATAGTGACATCTGAGCAAGTATATATGGTAAAAACCACACAAAAAGGTCCTTTACTACTATACAACTACATCACAAATCTATGGATTTCTTGGAGACAATGGTTAGTATTCGGTAAGTTCACAACCAATGAACAAAATAGTCACTTAAAGTAAGGCAGTATAAAAATGGCAATAACATTTGGTGCAACTTCCTACAAAAACAATGTTGAACAACTAGTAAAAAAAAATCTTATCCTTTTCACAGCAAAATGAAGAAAGTAAAATTAAATATCTTACCCCTTATAGTGCTGGAACCAACTTCACTCTTATGCAAACAGGTTAGATCCAGACCAGCCACCAAGTAAATTGGTGGCTTGCCTGTGATCTAACCTGTTTGCTACTCTGAAGGGCTGGGACGGGTAATTGAGTACCTGGGTGCGGGTCGGGTACATGGCTCTACCCGGGTAGCAAATCACTACCTGTTATCCGACGATAATTTTACCTGGGTTATAAATCCACATGAAATGTGTGGATATGCACTAATTGACGAATCAGGCTTTTCTTAAATCTCAAACTAGCCATCAGTTATCCCCGAAACAATGTCTCAACATGTGTACAAATATGGAACACACAATATATATATATATACTCTCTAAATTGAAGGCTGCTCGTAAGCAATTGAAACCATCAACAATTTTTGTTCCAATCATCGCAGTAAGTAGTCATAAGAATCATTACTCCCAATTCTGGGTGGTACAGTCGCTTGCATGAGTGGTAATGTTGTCAATTGCGAACTCTCCAATTTGCAATATGAAATATTGATGTAGGCAATTTATCAAGGCTTTTGGAAAGCAACGTTGGTTTTGATGACTGAGGAGCAGCATTGGAGAGTATATAGTAGTTGTGACAGATCTTTACACATTATATCTGGCGATAATTTAGAAAAAGTCTGATCCACTTGTGTTACCATGACCAAACCCATTCAATTGCATGGCCCACATCGCACTACCAGGACCAACATGAAGAGTTTAGATTATTTCTCTAAAATTTGTAGATACGATGAATTCTTAGGCATATCAGAATTGATTCTAAGGGAGAATATAATTGGGTTCGGGTACCCGGGGGTAACATCGTCTCGGGTACCCAGGTAATAAATTGCTACCCGTCCCAGCTCTACTATTCTGAGTATCTTTCTTAATAAACTTAAGCAGATATTCAAGATTTTGAAAAGCAGACAACACAAAAATCTATTATTATAAAAGTGACCAGCACTATAAGGGTTAAAATATCTCCATACATAACTAAATAGAACAAATTACAAATTAATATGATGGTGCAAGACAATACTAATATACACCCTTTACCATCATTAAAGAATTGGGGTCATGTTCCGCTGATATATAAATATGTACATCTGATGTTGCCTTCAATTGCAAGATCTTCTTTTCATTGGTTTAAAAAGACAATACAATGCATGGTACCTATAGCAACTACATGGCTTACACTTCAAATTATTGGTTTGTGGGAACTGGTAAAAAGAGCTGGTTTCTCTTTTATCATATAAGGGACTATTTCACAGATTTTGATATGCGAGTAACAAATGTTAAAGAGGTGACTGAACGATCCTTATCATTAAATAGATAACAATTCTAAATTTTCCTAATTGAAAGATTGTAGAAACATGTGTTTTCATCAAAAAATTGTAAAACCACCATTCATGACTGTCTGTGTTTTCATGGAACCTCTGCTTATATAAAGTTGTTTCGTGGATCTTTTACGCACCTTATTAATGTTACAGGTTGAGAGTGCCAATCGAATTTGTAGTCTGGTTTCAAAATGCTCTTATACATTATGATGATTGAGCAAAAAGGAAATAAAAGGAAATAAACTCTTTAAACAGATTACTATGATTTGTGATATGCAATTGAAAAATAATTTTCTGATAGGGCAGAAAACATTGTGGGAAAAAAAGAAATTGCTCATTATGAGCAATTTCTCCTTTTCCCACAATGTTTTTCAGAGTTGTCGGCAACAAAGTTTTTAAATGTCGTTATTGTTTGGTAATGGGTTAAGCAGTGAGCGAGCAAATATGGTTCATATCACAAGGGGGTTACAGTTTAATGCCAAGTGAGGATTACAGACTAGCCACACGCTATAAATAATACAGTCGATGTTAACCGCAAGTCAGTAGCACATGTTGGCCCATCTCCTGATGGTTTGCAATCCGGTTTCCTGTACACAACAAATTTACCATACAGGTACCCTGTAACCTGTATACACATCTTTCTAAATCCGGGCTCTGGGTGTGGACCCTGCAATGGTTGGTATGACATAATTCATCGAGAACCAGTCCTCTCAACTCCATGGATTTTTCCCACCAGGATCTAAGGAATCTGCAAAACAGGAAGAATTCATTATTTTTATATGGGTTTTACATCACATCAACATTATTACAGGTATGTTGCAATACCAAACCTATAAAGATGGAGGAAGACAACAAGCTTAGGTTCTTTTAAGGGCTGGTCAAGCTGGTAGAACCATCAGCAATCTGTAAGTCAGTCTGGAAACTTAGGAAAAATAGGAAGTAAAACAGAAAGAACTGTACACAGGACATCTTGTCTAAGATGTTGTAATCTGATTTTGAAATTACCAGTTTCCTTATGTGTGAATAGAATCTATTTAAAGGATCTCAAGTCAGCAACTTTAAATGATTGAATCTGACATTCCTATTTTGAGAATAAGTTAACCCTTATAGTGCTGGAACCTACTTCCTGCTTATGCAAATAGGTTAGATCCAGACCACTTGCTTATGCAAACAGGTTAGATCCAGACCAGCTGCCAAGTAAATTGGCGGTTGGCCTGTTATCTTATCTGTTTGCTACTCTGAGTATCTTTCCTCATCAAAATTCTTTAGATATTTATGATTTTAGAAAGCAGACGACACAAAAATCTAGGGTTAAAAACCTGCAGAAACTGTTGCATGGAACTACCTGTCCAGAGGTAATTTTATCCCATTACTTTCATTGAATTGCAATCTTTATTATCACCCAGAGTGGTTCAATAGAAGCATCTTCTTTCTTCTTGCCTTTTATGTAATACTAGTTCTCTTATTGACTTAATAATCGTGTAAAACATTAAAAATTGTATGTAACAAGCATTTCTTCTTTCGACATACCCATTTCTTTTTTATGCTGCAGGGTACTGTTTTACTAAATGACTTAAGTCTGCATAAGTCAAAACTAATAAAGATGGATGAAAACACAATATTGCAATGTAACATGTCATTGGAAGTGTCTTGGAGAGACGATTCCAATGATGTGTTACTTTTCAATATTGCTTAGCCAATATTGAAATAAGAGGGAATGTGGTTTTGAACTTAAGCAAACTTTGAGGTTAAAATATTTAGTAAACGTACCCACGTCTCTAAGAATGAATATTTATGTAATAATTGATTAAATCAATTAAAATGAAGATGTTCAAGAAATGGTAATCAAATTAGCACAAACCATGTGGTGAGTCTGGGACTGCTGTACTCTCCTTTAGATTCGACCTTCGCATGTGTACTTCGGCATCCGACATGGGACGTAGATCTTTTCTGGAAATCTTTACAGGTGTAACATTGGACGAGAGCTGGTTAATTTTGGCTGACCCTGGCCTACCTCCTTCATCCCTGTGTCTGTCAGAGGAACTTCGGTTAGATCTGTTACAACATACAGTTGTCCTGATAATACATCTTGGATTGCGAACGATAATTTTGAAATAGCAAAACATTTAATGCAATTTACATGTTGGCATTTTGAAATCATAATTTTGATTGGTTGGATGTCCAGCTCTAGCCTCAACAACTCTTTACCAAACGCCAACTATTTGACTGTCCCAAATTGAAAGAGTTGGCAGACGGCATTTCAAAATGTGATGAAATTGAAACAAACTTCTGGTAGGGCAGAAAACATTGTGGGAAAATGAGAAATTGCTCGTTAAGAGCAATTTTTCCTTTTCCCACAATGTTTACCAAAGTCTTCTGCAACAAACTGGTCAAATATAATTAATTTTTGGTAATGGGTTAAAGGGATCAATCCTAGCCTACCTTGACATGTGTGGTTCTCTATGGTGCGAGTTGTGGTTGCCATGGGTACTACCGATATGGTCAGCCATATCCCCAACAGAACTCTGGACGGAAGCTCTTAAATCTACCTCTGTAAACAGAAATAAGAGATAGTTCAGTTGCTTACAGTTTGATAGTTTTGAATAATATCTATTTTACAATACATAATTCATTCATTAATAATATACATAAAACATTCAAAGGGGTCATTAACTACTTACTAGTATAAGTTTTAACTTATCTAATACTTCAATTGTGAAACATATTCATACAACTATGATTGATCACAATTGATTCAGTTTTCATGATACAAAGTGAACAGTTGGATATAACATGGATTTATGAAGGGTCGTAATGCTGACTTGGCACTGACAGTAAGTGGTCCCCATTCCGACGCTCTACCCCTAGACCACCGACACACCAATCTTTAATTAACCTTTCAATATTGTTCCCTTATAACATTGGCATCTCTTGATAGTCTTAAATTGAAAGCAACAGCAGATAAGTTGTTGGGTAAGAAAAATAACATCTGTTTCCTAAAAGTTAAAACAATTGTGAGGTAAATGAGACATGTACAAGCAATTTCTCATTTTTGTCACAATGGTTTCTTAAAATCTTATGCTGAAGGTTTATAAAACAAGAAAATATAAGGGTATGGTTTGCTTGTATCTCTGAAGTAATGCATTTTTGGATTAAATGGTGATTTCATTTGTTTAATAAAAAAAGAAATATAATGACACATACCTTGGGCAGGTATTGTTCCAGATGAAACCAGATCTCTCAGCCTCTTTTTCAGTTCTCGACTAGTTTTCTTATAGTAATACAGTTCTTTTTCTAACTTTGACACCCTGGAAAATTGAAACAACAAAAGTAAGTATCAAAAAGCAAGCTTTCAAAAAGGAAAGATGTCAAGAGCATACAATGAAAGCTCTGAAATAAGATAACTTGAGAAAGCCTTTAAGCATGGTCTGAATAAAGTGTTGCCTTCAGTTTTGAAATTATTTGATTTGATTTGAATGAAGAGGTTTAAAACATGAAATTTAAATGACTACCGTAACCAATATTAACCTATTTCTACTTCTGTTATCTACAAATTTATAGCTGCCATTGAACTATCTTTAAACAGAAATATGGCTTTAAAAGCTTGTAAAGACTGCTTACTTCTGTTCAATTACTGGATCTATACCGTTGGTCACATGACTATTATTGCTAATGTCACCTCCACTTGAGGCCCCACTTTCCATTAACTGATGCATCAATAACTGTATCTTCTGTTCATAGTCTTTCTGTTGCTCCATCAAACGTCGGTCAATATCCATGGCTGACCGCTGCATCGAACCCTCAAGCTCACGAATTATACGCTCCTGTTCTTCTATCTTTACCTGCAGAGGTGTAATAATGGGGCATGAGTGTTGTGCATTTAAGAGGCTTTCACATCCACTATCTTAAAAACTGAAGGACAAACCTGATATCTATTTTTTCTATCATCAGTGCAATTAATGGATCAATAAAAGGATGCCATATAACAATTTGATAGCTGCTACTAGTTCATGTGATTGCTGCATGAGCCTGTCAGTATTGATTTTCAATTCATTACTTTCATTTGGCAGATAAATATAATCATTTGATTGTTTATGGTGGGTTTGGAGCCATATAAACAATATTTCAATTATTTGGTGGCATTTCACCTGCACTAGGTAGGACACTTGCCTTAGGACAGTCCAGCAATAAATCTTACAGATGCTGGTGAGTATTGAACCAAGAGCCGAATCTTACAAGTCTTTCACCTTATCCACTGGTTCGTGCAGCACCCTGATCTTATCATTGGCCTACAGGAGAAAACTTACAAACGTAAGGTTTGTACACCAACCCCTGGATTTCTAGTTGATCATGCACTCAGTTATTGGAGATCTGAGTGAAGAGCAAACAAGCATTTAATAAGGTATGCAATCTGTATCAACCTCATTAGGAAAAAGCGTAACATATTTTACCCTTAGAATGCTGGTGATTTTCTAAAACTAGATTTTTGTGTCATCTTCCAAAACCTTAAATACATGCTTAATTTTGTTGAAAAAAGATACTCAGAGTAGGAAACAGGTAAGATCACAGGCACCGCCAATTCAATTGGCGGCTGGCCTGGATCTTACCTGTTTGCATTAGCACAAAGACGGTTCAAGCACTATAAGGGTAAGGAAATAGTGTAACATATTTCTCTGTACCTCCATTTCACTAGACTGTAGCTTAAATCTCCTCTCTTGCTCCCTCAGAGTAATGACTTTGTCAAAGTATTTGGACAGCAACCCCTTAACATCTTGATGGGGTAGAGTGTTCAGCTTGTTCAGGAAATCATCCTCACTCTGAAAAATTCAATCATGATATAAATAAACATGTATTAAACACATTGAGGATTTTGGGACTCAATGAAATTATGACCAGCAGCCAACGACAATAATACATTATGGAGAACTACTTTTTTACGATATCAAGGAAAAATCATTCGGAGAAACATAACTTCAGGACTTCTTTCTTTCTATTGTCACAATAATCAGGTTTGTATTAAAGATGACTCCCTGGCTACCATACCCATATTTGGTCCGTAATGACTGAATGAATGGTGTTAAATGGCGCATCAACATTTAAGGTCATTTAGGGCACATTATGATAATGTGGATAAACATGTATTGAATCATTTACATGCTCAAAAGTATTTGGTTGATAAAAATAAATAAGAATTTATAATGAATAAACGATGGTAGATAGGAAATTTTAAATGAGTTAATGATAGTAGATAAATAATTTGTAATGAATATGTGATATTGAATAAAGAATTTGTAATGAGTTAATGATATTGAATAAAGAATTTGTAACAAGTTAATGATATTGAATAAAGAATTTATAATGAGATAATGATAGTAGATAAAGAATTTGTAATGTTTATGTGATAATGAATAAAGAATTTGTAATGAGTTGGTTCCTTAGGACATCCCACAGCATTTAGGATGAAATAATTTATCACTTCTTCTTTGACAGTTAAAGCCAGAATGTCTCAAAAAAACTGCAAAACTTGATAAAATTAGTTATGAATTATGAAAAAATATGTTAAAACATAGAAAAACGCCACATTATAATGACAATATAACTGTACATCTGCACAATTCATTAGCATTGTTTTAAAGGGCTACTTTCACAAATTGTTCAAAACACTATTTGACTTCATTGATTTCATTTGAGTTATGTCTAAAAATAGTGAGGGGCTCTCAGATAAACAAGTGGCGGGTACCTGGTTAGAAGTGTCATGTGATACACATAAAATTCTGTCATAGTATTAATATGTTAATTGTCACTTATTCTAGAATTTACACAATTTTACTATAAATGAGCGCTATTCTTGCTTTAATTGAGTGACTTACGCCATTTCCAATTATTCCAGAATTCACACAATTTTACTTTAGATGAGCACTATTCTTGCTTTGAATAATTAAGTGACTTACGCAATTCAATTATTCTAGAATTTACACAATTTTACTATAAATGTACACTATTCTGGCTTTAATTGAGTGCCTTACGTGATTTTCAATTACTCTAGAATTTTCACAATTTAACTATAAATGAGTGCTCATATGGCTTTAATTGAGAGACTTACGCGTAGGAGAGACTGGGACTGTCGCACTTCCAGTTGTCTGTGGGTGATTGTATCCGTTCTGTATTCTATGGCAGCATCTAACGCCTCAATCCCCTCATCCAACTCTAACAATCTGGAATAGCATTATATCTGAGCGTCAAAAGGCTTTCAACAATTAAGTTTATATATCTAAATGTTTACCTAAATAATCAGGTATAGCATGTAACTCATGAATCAAAATAGCTGACAGTTTAAACAAAATACCTCCTATCAAAACACTTTCCACTTAATTATCATCTATTAACCCTTATAGAGATGGAACCGACTTCATGCCTATGCAAACAGGTTAGATCCAGGCCAGCCGCCAAGTAAATTGGTGACTAGCCTGTTATCTACCCTGTTTCTACGCTGATTATCTTTCCTCATCAAATTTAAGCAGATATCTTAGAATTTGGAAAGCAGACAACACAAAAATCTATTTTCTAGAAAATAACCCAGCATTCTAAGGGTTAAAACATTTACTTCATATCAATAAATTAAAAAAGTAGTCAAAATAAACACTATTGTCTGGTCACTGAATTAGGCATGACCTTATCAGTAACATCAGACTTTACCTCCTTTCTTCGGGGCCTGACAGTAGATTTCCTTCATGTAACTTTTCATCGAGTAAAGCTCGCTGTTTCTGCAGTTTATCCCGTGTAAGCTGGAGCTTCTCCATTTCCTCCTGCACTCCTTTACTCAGGCTGTCCGGTGTCTGAATCAGCTCTCGGGACTTTTCTTCCAATCTGCGATCCACTAAGTCTAGCTTGTTGGATACTGATAATAAACTCTGTAACAATCAAAGCACAGTTGATCAGATTTATTTTAATTGTATGCAACAGTAAAACATTTAATAAAACACTTCAATAAACTTGAATGAAACAGAATTATATTTTTTAATTTAAAAAGATCATTGCAACATTATTTTAGTTATGTTTCAGAGCATAATGATTGAGGAAGACCAATACTGAACTGCTCATAAAACCTGGCAAAGTGCCTCTTAAATAGCACATAACAAATTGTCTTTAAAACATAAGTAGAATGACTCTGATATGCTACTTAATAAGATCTCTGTTAAAAGATAGGGAAGGGTTTTCAATTTGCTTTCTAATTCAAGGCTTTTTCACCAAGCCATGAAAAAAGAAGTCATATTGCTGAAATAAATTATCATCAAGCTGTCAAATATTTTATCTCAAAACAAGTTTTTCTATCTTAAACACCCTGTTCTCATGCCATATTCTTGTCATCACTCAAATGCAGCTGATTGTTCTCTATGTGTTCTTAATGTAACTGTTTACCTTGTTAATAACTTGACTAGATCTCAGTCTCTTCATCTCAAGTTCACTTTTCTCTGCTAGTAACGCTTCTCGCTTCTCAACCATCTCTTCTCTCTTCTTCAAAGCCTGATAAACAAACACCAATTACAGATGTCAAATCTTTGGTTCAGTGCTAGACTAGTTAGTCGTTCATGTTTGTTAACCCTTTACCAAATGCCAAATTTTCGACTGTTCAAAATTGAAAGCATTTACAGATGACATTTCAAATTGTAATGTACTTGAAAAATAATCTTCTGATAACTTGTTAAGAGCAATTTCTCCATTTCCCAAAAAGTTTTCCAGAGCCGTCTGCAACATACTAGTCAAATGTTGTTATTGTTTGGTAATTAGTTAAGGAGTAATTATAGTTTTACACTTTACTCTTGAAATGGTATGGAAACATTTCTCAGCATAAATTGTGTGGATTTAAACCATTTTCAACTTTTTTCAGATGTAGTTTGCATCTGTTATAGACTTAAGTTTAAACTTATTTATTTTACAATGATTGTGATGGAACCTTGAAGCTTATGAAATTCACTGGCGATGATTGCTTCCTGGATAATAAATCAGTGCTTGCGCCGATTAGTGGGTTAGCCCTGGCAATTTCACCTCGCCAAACAGGGATACAAATCCATGACCCAAGGATTTACACCAATACCTCTTTAGGTTTACCCAACACAATTGTAATAACATCTCTATCACCCAAAGAGCCATAGAAGAAAATATTCACAGGAACATCTATTGGCAGCAATAGTTCTGGCTCAGACCGATGTATACAGAGAATGAACAAGGTAGTCAGACAAAGGAAAGAAATTAAAAATGGCAGATTATGGGTATTCTACCTTAAATCAATGACAATAAAGAAAAACAGTACCTCCTGTAGATGTTCGACTTCACGCCTCTGTTGTACAACTTTCTCCACTTCTGTGTCCAGCCATTTCTTCTGCTCCTCTATCTTCTCATGCTCATCTCTAGAATAGGAATACACATACCCTTCTGATTCAATCTCATAGATAAAACAGGTCATTAACAACTTAACAACATTATCATCATGTTATAGGAATACACATACCCTTCTGATTCAATCTCATAGATAAAACAGGTCATTAACAACTTAACAACATTATCATCATGTTATAGGAATACACATACCCTTCTGATTTAATGTCATAAAAATAAATAACAACTTTTTCTTATAATCCCAGTAGAAACACATGGATGTTTTAAAGGAAAATTGAATAAATATGAAAGTATAAAAACACATAAGCTTTATCGCTATTCAATATATATAATTTGAGTTGTGACAAAAGAGTTGTAGACGAAATGGAAATATATTTAAAATCATAAACAAAATGGGATAATCAACTGAGAAGCCACAACGTATATAACTCATTGTCATAGAAATAAGCAATAAATGCTTCTCAAATAATATTTCCAATATCATCATCCTCTTAATTATTATGTACAGTGCTCTGTATATCAAAAATGGCATTTTAATCTTCAGCTGAATTGTTTATTTATATGGGTTTTACATCGCTTCAACATTAATTCAGTTATGTTGCAATGCCCGACTTTTAATGATGGAAGAAGACCCTATACTCAACTGTCCTCTCATTAAAATCCCAATCACCGGAGTTTGAACCCACACAGAGAGGGGCCATGCGATTTCAAGTTCTATACTCTAACCACTAGGCCATGGAGGCCCCTGCTTAATTGTATCTAGTTTAAACTTATTTATTTTACATCGATTGTGAAACAAGTACTTACAACTTAGATTAACCACTCCTGATTAAGCTTCCTGGATAAATAACCAACACTCGCGCCGAATGTGGATTAATGAAAGGTCGCAAGGCAGATCCTGCTACTCACAGGATTCGAGCCTGTGACCCTCGTGTCCCGAGGTCAACGCTTTACCCTGGACCTCTGTCCTCCACTTTGCTAAATTGTAGTATTGCACCATTTTACACAGAAACTATTTGCTGTCTATACAAAAGTCCTTACCCATGTATAGGTGGTAGGGTGCCTGCACTCCCTGTCCTCAATTTGCGTTTGGCAGACGCAATCTCCTCATTCTTCCTCTTTAGTAACTTCTGCTGTTGTTCATTCTTAATCTCCAGCTCTGTCACTCTGTGTAGCTCTTTCTGCATCTCTCTCTATAAATGAAGAAGATTAACTTGTCATTCTGTACAAAATTTCAAACAATAACAACTCCCCATGAGTCATACAGCTATGAAGGATTGAAAATCAATAGAAATGTAAAATTAATGATGGATTTAAATTCAATAACAATGAATTCATGAATGGTTGATCCTGTTTTGTTGTTTTCATATTTTTGAGCTGTGAGCAATTCTAATATCAACCAATGAAATAAAGACATTTTTTGATTAATTGTATGTTCCTTCAACTTTCATGGTACCTTGTTTATTTCTTACATCAATTTGGTTAAGCAAAAAAAAAAAAAAATAGAAACAGAATTAAACTTTTCGAATCAAGAGAATAATTTATAATGAGTCGAGTAAAACAATATTTTCATATATAACAGTGCTAAATATTTTCAATCATAGCAGCAGAATATTTCAAAATCATATCATGGTCATTTTTAGTTTGTGTTATCTTTTTTATAATTGGATGATTTATTTATTTCCAGAAATAGTTCAGCTGTGTGATTAGTAAATATTTCTGTTACCTAGTTTAAGTCATACCTCAAGTTTAGACTTTCTATCCGATTCATCTTTCAAGCGTCTCTGTAAATGTTCCTGCTGCTGCTTCATTCTATCAATTGCCAATTCTAAATCTGAAATCCTGATGGTTGAAAAATTTGATATTAATTACCTATCATAACTTTTCTTTTGATATCATCACAATCATATCGTCGAAATCATACCATCAACTAACACTTATTCAGATAATATTACTGTCTTCTTTTACAATTTATTCATAGATATAATTTGAAGCCTCTTGTGGAAAATAGTTCAAACCAACTGATAAAGAAGAAACTACTTATGTTGGTTTGGACATTTTTTTTCTTTGTCAAAAATGTTTCGGTCAATTTCAAAGTGGCTATGTCCTTTGTGAAGTGTCTATTGATGCTTCTTTAACAATCTTGTCACAAAACTCTGTATACTAATTTAAGAAATGTTTAACTAAATCCTCAAAATGTATCTTAGTCTATGTTTGTAAAATGTATCAATTATAGAGTTGTCTTCAAAGACTTTTTAACCCTTTACCAAACGCAAAATTTTCGTATGTCTCAAATTGAAGGAGTTTGCAGACAACATTTCAAAATGTGATGAAATTGGAAAATAATCTTCTGATAGGGCAGAAAACATTGTGGGAAAAGAAGAAATTGCTTGTTAAGAGCAATTTCTCCTTTTCCAACAAAGTTTTCCAGAATCATCTGCAACAAAATGGTCAATATGTCGTTATTGTTAGGTAATGGGTTAAGCAAATGAAAAAGAAACGTGCATATTTTACTTTTTATCATTCTGCCCTGCCATATTAGCCACCCTTTCTGTTTCTCTCTGTTTTCTCTGTAGAGTTGTCATCTTAGCTTTAGCTGTGTCCATCTTTTTCTTGTATTCCCTGAAAATAATAATTCAAAATATAATCCGTCAAAGATTGATCCATATTTTTGTCCAAATAGATGAGAAATAAACAACAACAAAGTATTGGCAATGTAACAATTCAGACTGAAAGCAAATATCCTCCTTCATTCAATGCAGCAAACAACTTTTGATGCAATATAGTAATCTAAAAAACAGTTACCAAATTTCAGCGACAACTTCTTTGAAGCCAGAATCTTATCATTGATCTTTAAGTGGGAAAAAATAACTTCTATCCAATATCAATCAAACTATCATTGTCATCTGCCATTGCTTCCAATTCAGACCAGTTTGAGAGAACGGGATTGTGTATACTTACACTAATAACTTCTCTTTCTCCGCGGTCTCCTGCTGCTCTTTATGCTCTATTTCTGATAGTACCTTCTGTGTCTCCACTAAGTCTTGTTTAACTAACTCTCTTTCCTGCAAAACAATAGCAGTTCTATAACAATTTCATGAATGATTCGATCGTATGGCCTTACTCTATTTAAGACTTCTAACTGCAAGGTTAACTAACCCTTATAGTGTTGGAACAGACTTCATGCATACCCAAACAGGTTAGATCAATGCCAGCCGTCAAGTAAACTGGCGGCTGGCCTGTGATCTAACCTGTTTACTACTCTGAGTATCTTTCCTCTTTCAAAAAAAGCAGACATTTAAGCTTTTAGAAAGCAGACAACACAAAAATTTATTTTTTATAAATAAATATAAACCCCAAATGTAAAGTAAGGGAACTAAGTCTTTTTATGGTAAGTCTGTCAAAATGAAATATTATGAAGGTGTTCTAAAAGACTGATTTCACTTAGAAAGCAGGTATTACATACTTTTTCTAAGGCAGCGATCTTCTCCACATATTGTTTATTCATCTGTTCAGCGTCTTTGCCAGTCTTTACCAACTCCTTTATCAGTTGTTCTTTCATTCTACAAAGACATCATGAAATCTTTCTATATATATATGGGTTTTACATCACATCAACATTATTTCAGTTATGTAGCGATGCCTGACTCTTAATGATGGAGGAAGACCCCATACTCAACGGCCCATAAGGGCTTGTCAAGGCGGGTAGAACCATCGGCATTCCGTAAGTCAGTCGGGAGACTACCTCTCATGAAAATCCATATCCTTCTCAGGATTTGAACCCACCCAATCTTTCTAATGATACATGACATGTAATGGGTTTCAAAAGTTTAAAGACATCCAATTGCTCACATATGTATCCAGTAATCATTTAGACACCTTTGAAAACTTTATGAGCAGTTATATGTCTAAAATACTGTATGTGGGTGGCAGTGCTAGAGCATCAACCTCTTGTATCAAGGGTCCCAGGTTTGATTTCCATTAGGCAAGGTGAAAATTGCAAAGACTAGCCATAAATCGTTGCAATTATTCATTTAGTATCAAGGAAGAAGTCAGCCAGAAATTTCAATAAATATCAAGCTTCCGTTACAATTTATGTAAAATAGATTAGTTCAAAACAAATACTGTGTAATGCTGACCACAATTCTACCTAATATCAATAATACTTTTCTATGAATAGATAACAGTTATTTGATTTAATACCGTTTTCCTAATTTAGATGACCTTTGATAACTTTCATCCTTCAACAACATTTCAAACTATAAAAAAATAAGGATACTGTAGAGTAACCAAAACATATATGCTAAGAAACATAATCCATATTCAAAGGCATATCATTCTTTGGGTTGATAAAACTAATCCATAAACCTTTACCTAACTTTACTTGCTACAGAAGACCCCAGAAACCACCTGATCGACCCCAAATCTAAATGAAAATGCATCCTTCCTTGGTCTGGAGCTCTTGACAAATTATTAGAATCTAATCCTACCTTATATTGATGCCAAGGTCTCTGATTTTCTGGTTTGAGTCCAACATCTTCAACTGGGCCTGTTTAATCTTTTTCTGCACTTCCTGACTTTTACTCACATCGGTGCTAGTATCCCCATTGTGAACAATAAGTGACTGTTTGTCTGATGCTGTAATAGAAAACACATTATCCAGTTACTGTATTGTGACTTATTTTCTTCCTGAGTCTAATAGCAGAGTGAAAGTCGGTTCAAAGCATGCTTATCTTTACAATAAATTGAGGTTTAACACATTACCACCTCAGGTCACGTTTTTGCATCTTGCAGCAGACGACTTTCAAAAAGCATTGTGGCAAAAGGAGAAATTGCTTGTGACAAGCAATTTCTCCTTTAGTCACAATGCTTTTTCATTCACATATCACTACAGCAGAACTGAAATGTTTTTACATATTTACAAAGCTTTTTTAAAGTTGTCTGCTTCAAGTAAAATAAATGTTGTCTGCAGGTTGTAAAGAGATAATACAAAATAAGATAAACTGTTCACTTTTGTTACTGTCTAGTTGTCAAAATTTGCATTGAACATTTGATGTGGTCAAATAAGTATAACAGGAAAAGTTATACCAGGTACCTTGCCGAAAAAACTTTTGCATAATGCATTCATAATGGAAAACGCAAATCGAAGGTTTGATATACAAGAATGAGTGATCTGTTTTACATATTAGACTTAAGACAACCTTGTCAATTAAAATGTCATTTACTGAACCTTAGCAAAGACAGAAGCCAAGTCTTACCCACATTTATAAAGTAGGTTCTAATAAGACATGTACATGTGTATTTATATTAAATGTTGAATTACCATCTCTGTGATTAATTCTGATTGCAGGAATCTTGTTCTCCTTATTCTCGCTACCATCCCCTTTCTTCACCCGGAATGTACCCTTTCTTACAAACTTGCCTTCTCTGAAAATGTAGAAATCAAATTTAACTATTAACCCTTTACCAAACG
Source organism: Cerastoderma edule (assembly GCA_947846245.1). Classification (NCBI taxonomy): domain Eukaryota; kingdom Metazoa; phylum Mollusca; class Bivalvia; order Cardiida; family Cardiidae; genus Cerastoderma; species Cerastoderma edule. The sequence continues at coordinate 13,622,228 of OX401416.1, read as the reverse complement.
GCACATTTTCGACTGTCCCAAATTGAAAGAGTTTGCAGACGACATTTCAAAATGTGATGAAATTAAGAAAATAATCTTCTGATAAGGCAGAAAACACTGGGGGAAAAGGAGAAATTGCTCAATACGAGCAATTTCTCCTTTTCCCACAAAGTCTTCCAGAGACGTCTGCAACAAAGTGGTTAAATGTTGTTATTGTTTGGTAATGGGTTAAGCAATACATTCATAACACAATCAACCACTTTTCAGCTTTAATTGAAAGAAAAGTTCCCTATAACATACAGAAACTGATCCAAATAACTTGTGATTCAGTTTTGTGGTGTTTTTTGTCACAATAGTTTCTTGAATCTCTTGATGTAGGTGTATAAAATGTATATACATACTGGAAATGGCCAAGATCACAACCTTAGTAATTAATATCACAAAGTCACCCATTCATTAACAATAAGTCTTCATCAAATTTACATGTACATTGCGAGTAGATTCTGTTTAAATGCTTTCTTCAGTCCACAACTTTGTGCAACTTGGCAAATATCAGTCTTATTATTTAGATACAAAAACAGATGGTATCTAAAATAAAAAAAAAACGATCTAGCTTCTAGCCTCTGCCTGAATAGAAAATATAGGTGAAAAAAAAAAACATGAAAAAAAAACACAAAAAAAATGAATGAGCAATAGGCTCAAAAGCAGGAAATATACAAAATTTTGGACTGCTTGGTTAAGGACTAATCAAAGTCATATTAATTGAATAAAGTAGAACAACATGCATTATTCTAAGAAAAAATATTTTTTCCAATGACATGTCACATGACATTAGATTTTTGTGTTGTCTGCTGTCGAAAACCTTAAATATCTGCTTAATTTTGATGAGGAAAGATACTCAGAGTAGCAAACGGGTTGGATCACAGGCCAGCCGGCAATTTACCAGCTAGCCTGGATCTAATTTGTTTGCATCAGCATTAAGTCGCTTTGAGCATTAAAAGGATTAAAATATAGACAGAAGACTTGAGAAAAAAATTGTGACAAAAGGAGAAATTGCAAAAGGAACATTCAATTCTTATTCTATAATTATCACCAGCAGATTATTTCAATTTGGACTGGTTAGAAAATTCCTAATGTAGGAATTAGTGTTAAGCTTTTCAAAAAGCTGCAGAAGTTTATCACTCAAGTTGGTGACTGAACTCAAAACCAAAAGAATTAAGTGAATGAAGGCAAACAATGTGATTCAACCCTTGCCTGCCGTAATAAATCAGTTTTATGTGAATATTTAGAACATATCAATTTCATAAATATTTCTCAATAGGTCCCTCTATTTTTTCAAGGTGAAAGCATTTGTTTAAAGGACAATTATCTTCAAACTTCACAATTATAGTTATGTTACAAAAAACAAAAAAATCATTTGTATACTGAATTAATGGCTCCCTTCTGTGATTTCTGGAAAATTTGGGATAGTATTAACAAATGGAAAAGCCTATTTTTGTCCCTTACAGGGTATGAATGGTTTCCAGAAAACACCAAAATATAACTGAAGGATTGTTAAAAGATGGGTCAAACCACATACAACAAAAGACCTTAGTTGCCTAACCCACATATCTGATTCTTTCCATCTCCCTTTTCCATGTGATAGTCCCTTATATGCCAGCTCTCTTTCAAACAATGAATATGTGATCAAAGTGATAAGAACTCAGAGATTGTAAAACAACTTCAACTTAAAACCAAAATACTCACAATCTTATAGGCTTTCTGTAAGGGTGAAACGAATCAACATTAACAAATCGGAATGCATAAATAAAACTGAAACAGTACAGAGTGTTGCAAAGTTTTCAAGCTTAATTCACCCTTATCATCATATGTGTATCAATAATGACTAACGCAACTTTATCCACAAATTGTTATGACTAACGCAACTTTATCCACAAATTGTTATGACTAACGCAACTTTATCCACAAATTGTTATGACTAACACAACTTTATCCACAAATTGTTATGACTAACGCAACTTAATCCATAAATTGTCATATTGATAGAAAAAGGTCATGTAGACCAGTAAATTTCTGAGTCATTAATAAGTATGTTTTGGTCTATCAGTAGTCCAATAGGTATACATCTTTCAATCACGAAATAGATTTAGAATAATCAACTATATCTGATTAACATGAAAAATAGGATATAGTCAGGTAGAGATAACAAATTCAAACAAAGAAGTTTGTTCTACCCTAAGCAATCAGTTTTAGTGTTATATTGCTTATCCTCATCAAATACAATTGATATTCCTACTTAATTAATTCCACATAAAGTGATTGTCCACCAAACTTTTTTTTTTTTAAATTATGGAAGGGTTATACGCATTTAACACACCCATATCAATCAGGTGAATGAATACATTAGGGTTCATAATGTAAATACAAAATTAACCTAGGAATACCAGTGTTTGTATATATGTAAATGAACACCATTACAGGTGGAAATACAAATAGAAATAATCTCACTAGAAACAAACATTCTTAATGATTAATGCAAAATCATATTTATGTATGATCGCATTTTGAATCATTTTCACTTTTCTTCATCATATGTGAAAAACTGAACAGATGCCATATTGAATTGACATCCCTACAAAGGGTAGTTTTTGTTAGAACTATTTTTAACGAGATTTCAGATATTTTTAACCTTTACTTGAGTAAGATTTACAATTGAGTATATTAATTTTAACACAAATTTGATCTATTTGATAAAGGTGATGACCTTTTCTCAATGTTTGATAGCATTTTGAATCATTTTCACTTTTCTTCATCACATGTGAAAAACTGAACAGATGCCATATTTAATTGGAATCTTAATGATATTGATTTGCTTTTTCAAATCATTATTTAGGATTTCAAACATTTAAGAATATGTATACCATAATTGGAAATCAGAATTATGTTTGGATTGTATTAAAATCAATACCTGATTTTTATCGGTTTATGAATCAATTACATTGAGTTCTTTGTATGGGAATTTGAGAGAAACTGACAGCTATGGTCATTTGGCATGATTTCTTCAAAATTATTCAACTATCCAAGTAATTTGAGAGCTTGTATTATCAAAACACACCAATTAACAGGTACATCCTAAATCATAGTCGTCATGAGAAAACTTTTTTTTGTTTATTGATTTTTGTTCAAGTTATAAGTTTAAACTTATTTTTTTTACATTGATTGCTATGGAAGCTTGAAGCTTATCAAATTCACTCTAGACTATTGCTTCCTGGATACTACACCAGTACTTGCGACCATTTGACAGGAATTCAAAACCTGGACCCTCTGTACAAGAGGCAGACCCTCTACCAATGCACCACTGTCGCCCAATATGTGCTACTGTGTTTGGAGACTTGTCTTGAAGCTTTCCGACAAACCAGGTACGTATTTGAAGAATTGTCTTGAAACTTTCCGAAAGTCGAAGTAATTCGTTTGGTTTAATCTAGATCATGTTTAAAAAAACATGTAGAGACGGACGACTTATATAAGAACTACGTGTGTTTATGTTTATTCTGGAGACAGACAAGTGCGAAAAATATATAAACGACATTGGTCCATTACCAATACGAATTGGTAAACTATACCCACAATCGGGTGAACCTTTCTCCTTATGGAATGATACAGATAAAATGATATGTTCAAATACCTTACTGTGTTGTTTTTTTATCGTGTTTGTCGTTATGATGTGTAAGTAAGAAATCTAATAACATTTCATAAAATATCTTACCCCACTTCTTCATCACTCTCCACATCTGGCGTGTCACCATCACTAAACTCAAGGTGTAGAACTTCATCATTATCCTCGAGGCGTGACACCAACAGCTGACTGCGTGCACGGAAATTCTTCATCACCCGCTCAAGCGTGAATAAGGCGGGGCTTGTCTTAATGTTTCTGGAGGGTGGACGTAACTGGGAATATTGCTGCAAGATCATTGATAGCTTTCATTAAATTCAATTTTAACATTGCAACAGCAGTTTTAACCCATTACCAAACAAAAACAACATTTGACCAGTTTGTTGCAGAAAACTCTGTAAAACATTTTTGGAAAAGGGGAAATTGCTCTTAATGAGCAATTTCTCCTTTTCCAACAATGCTTTCTGCCCTACCAGCAGATTATTTTTCAATTTCATTACATTTTGAAATGTCTTCTGTAAACTCTTTCAATTTGGAACAAGTGGAAATTCGCGTTTGGTAAAGGTTTAAGTTAAATGGCAATACTAATAATAAATTCGTTAAGACCCTCAATTCAAGTACCCAAATGGACTAGTTAAACTGGACAGAAATCATTGTGACAAAAGAAGAAATTGCTCAATATAAGATATGAAAAATTTATTTTTAGCCACAATTATTTTCTTAAAGTCATTTGAAATGAGTTACATTAATATGTACACATATGAGGTAAGGGTCAAGACATTTGGTGTTTCTGTCTTAATACTGAATACTTAGTTGAAATAAGTATAAATATATGTGAATATTGAGCAAATTATTAAGTCACTGGAGGTACAGCTTGCCTAAGTTACCAAGATTTCATCAATCATTGGATTAAAGCATCTCATTTCATTTGTATTGTGATATTTCTACTAACATAACCTTTGACCTCAGAAACTTGACTTTAATTAAAACTGAGCACATAAGCGGGCAACAACAGAAAACTTCGAGTTTATTTAATAAAAAACAAATCTCAAAGATACAAGAACTAACTGTAAAAAAGTAATATTTTAAATAAATCAAAGCAAACAACAGCAAATTTAGGTTTTATGTAATGAAGAACAATGCTCAAAGATACATGAGAATACCGAGTGTTCAATGCAAGACCGTAGTAAGTGCTTCATGTTTATGAAGCACTTACTATAGTTTTGCGTTGAACCCTCTTTATTAAATGTAGAAAAGTAATGGTTTAAAGAAATTTGAAGCACAAACCATATCATTATGCTTGTGTAGATGGATTGGCACAGATTTTGGACGGAGCTGCCTTGACGTTACTGGTGCGCTGGATATCACAGCACCGTCGTTAAGGCTGACACTGTCTCCTATCAAGGTCACCTGTAAACAGTAGAGGACAAAAATCCTACTTTACTAATTAACATAATTAATACAGACATGTATTTATCTATTAGGTTTGACTGCCAATAAATGAGAACAGAAAGCCTCTTTGATAGATTTTTTAATCACCGGTATGTATTTTCACATGGGGCGGTATCTTAAGTTTGTTTTTCCTAAAGGAAGTGACGAAAATGGATGGTTAAAATCATTTTTATTAGGCAATGAGGAACATGCAATGCTTACAGGCATTTTAAGCAGAATCATCTTAAAAACACTGTAGTATGTGATATTCTTAAAAACACTCTCTTTGTGTATTGCAATTGAAATAAATCAACATCTATAAATAAAAATGTACAAAGTTGTGTATTAAAATTCATGCAATAAAAAAATTCATGCAATAATTGTAATAATAATAACTTCAACAATATGAATGTTTTTTATTTTTTTTTCTTCTGGTGTTTAAAGCAGATTCAACAGAATCTTTATTATACTTTTGAAACAGCTCACATATGCATACTACTTTGATGCCATCCACTATCTTGATTGGCCTGGGGCCAGTCTTACGAAGATATGTAACTCTAAGTCTGCATTCAAAAAATTCTTGTAAACATTGAATGTTAAAGAATGAAAATTTGCCATGTGTTTAAAACCAAAATAAAGTTTTCACAGTTAGGACTCATGTCCTGTTCCCGTCTTAGTTAACGCTTTTCTGAGGGACACTTTTCTTTTTCATAATTATGCTCACAAGGAAACCTATCATACAAACCATTGTGAGAGTGGCCCCTGATCCTACATATACAGCTATCCCCATTACCCAATGGTGTCCCGAAGGAAAGTAACCTTTCGTTTGTCTTTAGTAAAACATGGAATCAACACCAGCACCATTTTACACTTGAAGTGAACATATTTCAGTATGTCAATTGGCATATGTGAATAAGTATCTATTGTACGAAGAAAGACCACTGTCTCTTCTTCTGAAGCGTCAGGCTTAAGAACTTTCTACTTTTATATACAATTATTTAATAAGCAAATGGTTAGAAGGCAAAGCCCAGACAAGACAGAACTTTTGAAAACCTGTGTGCAATTTTTTTTTAAGTTTGTCAAATGAAAATAAAAAAATACCCCTTCTCTACATAAGAGGTGTGAATTCAGATGTTTAATGTTTCTGTCTGGCCTATCCCTTGGCAAAACTAGTCTATGATATAAGAAGCTCTACTTAATTGCACAGAAGTAAATATGTGTTAAATAAGTTAAATGCTTAAACCAAATCTTATTAACAATAAGATGTTAAACAGTTCATGGGCAGTGATTATGAGATTATAAAATTATTAGAACAACAACATATCTCCTATTCATATTTCTTTAGGACAATTAATTCTAAACATTAATAAAGAACTAGTTCAAAAGTTAATAAAAAAAGGCTGGCAACAAAAGGGGAGTTATTTCTTTGTATTTTACTATTATTTTATTGTTCATATCTATGGTACTCTTTCTTTTTGTGTTTAAAAGGTAAACACTTTTAAGGAAAAGCTTGAGCCAATTGCGGGATTGTTCTTCATTCCTCATGTTTCATTTTTTTCTAACAAAATTTCCCTTATAAATCAGAAGGGGCCCTCTAAAAGGGCAAATTTCTAACAAACTCTTTTTTTATGCAGCAAATGACTTGGGATATCATTGTGCCAAGAAACAAAAGAGGAATCTCTTTAATTACTGACGTAATCAAAATAAGTAACATGAATAAAGCAAGAAAGCTTTTCTTTAAATTTCTATTAAACAATCATATAATTTTTCTCGTGCACTTCTAACATATTTTGAAATCATCATAGTAAAAGAAACAATTTTGGTACATGAAGATTTGTGTACTGTAACAACAATTTCAGTCAAACACCGGCACCACCTTCATTTCAAGTCAATAGCTTTCTATTCACGTATTATCAAGTGCTGATTGTTTTTGTTTTCAGAAAGTGACCTGTACAACTCCCCTTATTTCCTGCCTTCTATCCTAGCTTTATCGCTACCATAACTACTTGCTTATAGAATTATAACTATTAACTGCAACATGATAACAGTAAATATTGAATTAAAATACTTTTCAAGGAAATAAAAAAGTACTTGTTTAAAAAACATGCTGACTTTCTTATCATGCAAACAATTTAAAAGGGTAATAGCTTTTATGAAGGTGAAAACATTGTGACCAAGATAATTTGCTAGTTATCAGAAACTTTTTCGTAACCCTTTCCCCTGTAAGGGAATTTGTGAACAGCCAAAATTGAAAGCTACAGCAGACAATAAGAATGCAAGAAAACTACAGCTATTCTATGATATTCTGGTCGGAGCCATGTGGCAAAAGGATTAATTTTATCTTTTTGTCACTGTGGTCAAAAAGATTCTAAATCAGACCTTGTAAAATAGGGTATTTTGTAGAAAGAATTAATTAAAAAAAAAAAAAGATAAAATACATGTTTTCTGTTTGGTACAGAGTGAAAGAAAAGTAGCATTCTATAAGGAAATACTTATGGTAAATTAACTGTTGTGTAATTCAGTAAAACATACCTGATCTTCATGGCTTAATGGCTAACAATGATATGAAACAGTACAGTACAAAGTTAAGATGGCTACCCAAAACAGGCAAACAAATAACATAGAATATGGCTGAAATAATCAAACTTGGAGCACACTCAGTCAAACTTCCTTTTCTCACTTTGGTTAATATTTGACTTGGTCAAAAACAAACGAGATGCTTAAAACTTCATTAACCAAACCTTATTAACATTAATTTTGTTTGCCATATCTTAAAAAACTTCATTTGCAATACCTTATCTAATCTTCATCTGCCTTTCTTTATAACTAAATTCAATGATGGTTTTAATTTTGACCACTCTTACAGTACAATATGGAGAGTAACCTCAGCAATTGTTGCTTTGGTGTGGTAAATTGTCATTTTTGTAGCATATCATTTCAATTTCCTCAATGGATTTTTGTGACCGGTCCATTGAAAACAGCAGCTGGCCAACAACAAGTATAAAGTATGAAAAATTACATATATATTATGCTATTGGGTAAATACCATTGTTACTAAAAAAGAGAAAATGCATTTTACAAGCAATTTTTTCCTTTTTGTCACTGTGGTTTATTAGAGTTTTTTCCCCATTTTATGCAATAAAAAGTTTAATGGAGTAATGGATTAACCCTTAGAATGCTGGGTATTTTCTTAAAATATATTTTTGTGTTGTCTGCTTTCCAAAATCTTAAATATCTACTTAATTCTGATGAGAAAAGATACTCAGTGTAGCAAACAGGTCAGATCACAGGCCAGCCTCCAATTTACTTGGGAGCAAGCCTGGATCTAACCTGTTTGCATAAGCATGAGGTCCGTTCCAGCACTATAAGGGTAAACAAACAAAACTCTGATTGCTGACCTATCTAAAACTGACCAAGGTGAATATTTACCAATAATAGCTAAGAACCACAGCGTAAGAGTTGAGTACCCTCACAAAAAAAGGACTAGAGACAAGGCTTATGCATTTAAAAGTTAGGCAAACACTGAAACAAAGTCACATTAAACACTAACCCATTGCTCAACAGTGTGTATCACTTTTTTTGTTTCATACAGCTCTCGAAGACAATTTAGGAAATCATTGGAACAGGAAAAAAACAACTCTTGACAATCAATTTTTAAGTTTTGTTAAATTTTCTAATGAAATTATTACTACCTGGTATATACTAAATACTGTCAATAATCACCAGTCATGAATTTCCATATGATTTAATGGCTTAAACATTACTAGTATATATACTATGGGCAAGCATTGTTAAAACCAGCTAAAATAAAATAATTTGTTTCAAGAAATTTAACCAACAGCATAGATAGACTTAAAGTTGCTGGTCAAACACCAAAGCAGATATACTTTGATCGTCTTAATAAAGTATGACATATGATTTTCAGTAACAGCCCAAAGAACTAGAAGTCATCTTATATGTAATAGAATATACTTTTCATAGAATCTAGTTGGTTCCTGTACACGAAACAAATTGTTAAATAAATTGTTTCTTAAGATTTAATATATGTAAAGAGAAACACCCCACCAGCCCAGAGTGCATGCTAACCTCTGTCAAATCTGTATCATGTGTATCTACTGTTCGCACAGTCATGTTTTGATCCTGTTGAGGAGTTATTTATAAATCATCAATGAACACATCATGCATCATAGATTGCTGAACCTTTTATAACTTACTAAATAACAGTTGTCCTAATAAACATTCTTGCAAAAAGAACATTTGCTCTTGAAAACAAAATCTTCTTTCTTCATATTCTGAAACGATTTGGTCCAGAATCTTTCAATCAAGAGAGACTTTTAAAAGCTTCAAAAACTTGTTTCGTAATCAATTTAATATAAACTTTCCTAATTAAAAAAAACAAGAACTTTTTTGCGTAAAGAGAGGATCACATTATGTCTTCTTAAAAGAAGCTTCATTAAAAAAAGGCTAGTCTGAATCTATAATAAACAGCATCATCTTGATTACATAATACAATAAACTAAAAGCCAAACAGAAAGTTAAAAGCTTCTATTCGCACTCTGGTTAAGGAACAAATCTAATCCACAACAGCAATTCTGATCAAGTTTATTAGAACACAAAGTCAGCAAGCATTATTAATCAAAGCAAGGTTAAACTATCTGTTAGACTTAACCTCTTTTTTTGCTATCACACAACAGAACAGATGCCAATATCAATTTATATCATGAGAAAATAACATTTAATTTAAAATAAGGAAAAGTCATTCACTTACTTATTAAACATCAAAAGAAAGCAAAGTGGAATTCAAAATGTGTTTCATTGCAAGCAAATTGCTGATTATGAAATGTGTTATTTCAATATTCTCCCAAAAATATTTAAAACATTTACCAAATGTACACGATATTACAAATACAGATATGCTTTAAATCATTCATGAAATTATTGTGGAAAAAGGAAATCTATCTCTTTTAACCCTTATAGTGCAGGAACTGACTTCATGCTTGTGCAAACAGGTTAGATCCAGGCCAGCCGCAAAGTAAATGGGCTGCTGGCCTGTATTCTAACCTGTTTGCTGCTCTGGGTATATTTCTTCAACAAAAATTAAGCAGACATTTAAGATTTGAAAATCAGACTCACAAAAATCTATTTCTAGAAAACTACCTAGCATTCTGAGGCTTAAGGTAATCCGTGTCATGCAGCAAAAGGGTTAGACAGCAATCTTTCGCTATTTTATGGTACACACAGAGAGGGATTTAACCCAGTACCAATCAAATATGATATTTTACCACTTTGTTGCACACAACTCTGGAAAACATTGTTGGAAAGGAAAAAATTACTCATTAGGAGCAATTCCTCCTTTTGCTACCATCTTTTCTACTCTATCAAAAGATCATTTTCCAATTTCATCACATTTTAAAATGTCGTCTGCAAACTCTTTCAATTTGGGACAAAATGAAAATTTGGCGTTCGGTAAAGGGTTAAAAGATAACTCTATGTGAAATAGCTATAATACTATAGGCACAAGTACCAGTAAAGAAGTCTACCTTCAAGGCTTGCTGCAGTTCCTCTATCTTCATGTTCTGATCAATCAACTGTTGCTCCTGATGCTGATTTTTCTCCTCAGCTTGAAGAAGGGATTTCTCCCTGGTTTCTAACAAGGATTCCTTAAAGAGAAACCAATCATTTTATACCTTCACATGATTTTTCTCCTCAGCTTTTCTACCCAAATTGGGGATATCGGAGGTAACATCTTCCTTATGTTGAAGATGCCTATGATGGGTTGGACACATACAGCGCTCTACAACCTCCATAAATGGAACTCTTGACATGGTCATTCCTGTTGCAGAGACGAGGCAGTCCCAGAAAAACTTGGTCGGACTGCATTGTTTAGGACAGATAGGAATGCAACCTCGTCGGTGTCAGCCCAATGGAGAAAACTAATTAGAGATTGCGTATTAGAAAATCTAGACGCCTGCTATCAAATTGACTAGGACTCCCGCAGCAGTTGACCAATGAATTCAGGATAAAGTTAAGGAAGTAAGCTTGGATAATAGATTTCTCCCTGGTTTCTAACAAGACTTACTTAGAGAGAAAGGAAAGACATATACTATTGGATGTTGGAGTTGAAATTACAAATATAAAAATGAATAAGATTTTTCTCTCTTCTTTCAAATCTATAAACTATTCTAGAAGCTTTTGTTCATTACTCTAATATATATAATTTATTGTTATATTCTTTATCAACAATAAATTTCACCTTTGTTACAACTATTTGAAATATATAATAATCTTTCATGTCATTTTCAATGTTCAATTAACTCTTTTGTCCCATTAATAATCTCATTTTAATTGTCATTTACTGCAAATTACCATGATTACAAAAGGGCTAAAACGTTCAACTCCTCTAAATGAAAATAACACCTTACCAACTCCTCTAATCTAGACTTAAGACTTGTAACTTCTTTGGCCTTTTCTGCAAAAATATCCTCATCACTCCGTAAGTCTTCCCGTGCCTATAAAAACAGAAGTGGGAATTGATTGAATTAATTGAAATGTTAAGTGATAAGAGATGTTACCCACATAATGTATTATTTCTTTTCTTAACCCTTTACCAAACACAAAATTTTCCACTGTCCCAAATTAAAAAAGTTTGCTGACGACATTTCAAAATTTGATGAAATTGGAAAATAATCTTCTGATAGGGCAGATCACATTGTGGGAAAATGTTAAGAGTAATTTCTTCTTTTCCCACAATGTTTTCCAGAGTCATCTGCAACAAAATGGTTAAATGTCGTTGTTGTTTAATAATGGGTTAACCATATTTAAACACGTTAATATGATCTGATTTTTTATGAAATATTTTACATATTTGATTATGTATATGTATGATTATGGATATTCTATTAGAAATTTACCAGAAAAAACACTTTTTTACACTTTTTTTTTGGTTAAGATGTTTGTAAAAATATGTAAAATAAATAATAAAAAAAGATAAAAAGATATGTTGAAATGAAATTGGTGAAATTGGTGAAGCCAAGGTCTCTGACTTAAGTCCCATATATTCTAATTTCTACTCAATACTGACTGAGCAATTGACTTACTTGGTGTAATATTGATACTACCAAGAAATAGCTCTATATAGTGAGAGAGAGAAAAGCAGATGGCTTTTCATCTCTTCTTGTATTATGAGAAGTGACTATCAAGTTATGCATGTGATGCTCCTATCTATATAATCCTTACCTTTTTAAGTTCTTTCTGCAAATCTTTGATTTTCTGGGTTTCCCACTGTTCTCTATTCAAGGTACTGGGTACTTTATTCTTTATCTAAACAAAAGAGGTGTGGAGGTTAAGATACCAAATAATCAATTAATCAGCATTTTAGATGTTCCGTGTGGAGGATTAAACAAAGACAGTTAATGACTTAGGACATTTGTTCAAATGAAATTTTGTTAATAGATCAAATTGAGAACAATTGAAAACATCATTAAATCATGAAAACATTAATTCTCTAAATGTTTCTAGATAGAAAGCAATGTGACAAGAATAGAAGAAGTAGGTACTTCACAAACTAAAATGACCCTTTCTAGTGTTGCACTGAACCCCATCTGTTGGAGGTGCCTCATTGTGGATAAAGGGCATAGAAAACACTTTGAAAATTCTTTTGTTTTCTCATTTTTTCCTTTAATTAAAAGTCATTCACTTCTATCTATTTGACAACTTTTATTCATGCAAATACAAATTGTTTGTATCATAGAAATTATTCTCAAAAACCAAGTTACCAAATGAAAATACTTAAGATTTTCTATTTATTTAGGCCTCCATTCTTACAATATATCCTGTATGAAATTACAATTGAGTTCTTACCATTTATAAAGACATATCTGCTTAAATCTACTCATACATTTAAAATCATTGAGCAGGTAGTTAATTAAGAGTATATGATTAAAATAATCAACTATTGACCGAATGTTTAAATATGTTAAAGACCCCAATCTTATTGATGGTCAGATCCATTTGTGATCATTGCAAAATTATCAAGTGGGAGTTTCAATAGAGTGAAACAAAAGGAGCATTTACTTATCATGAACAATTTCTCCCTTTTCCACACTTAACACATGTTACTAACTGATGACACTATAAATGCTTTTTAATGAGTTATCAAATTAACAATAAATGAACAAACAGAAAAAGAGGAAAAAAACGCTCTTGACAAACAAACTGATTAAACAACTTAACTTTATCAAAAAATAAATAAAAAATTACAAAGAACATAAACAGGGAAATGTACAATTGCCTAAAGTTCTTTCAAAAGGATGAGTGTGCAGAATAAACAAAATAAATGAAGCTTTTCCTTTATGGAAACAAGCTTTTCCTTTATGGAAACAAGCTTTTCCTTTATGGAAACAAGCTTTTCCTTTATGAAAACAAGCTTTTCCTTTATGCTTTTCCTTTATAGAAACAAGCTTTTCCTTTATGAAAACAAGCTTTTCCTTTATGGAAACAAGCTTTTCCTTTATGGAAACAAGCTTTTCCTTTATGGAAACAAGCTTTTCCTTTATAGAAACAAGCTTTTCCTTTATGGAAACAAGCTTTTCCTTTATGGAAACAAGCTTTTCCTTTATGGAAACAAGCTTTTCCTTTATGAAAACAAATCAAAATGCCTTTGCAAATGATATCATGATTTCAGATGATTCAGATGACTTATCTCTGTTTACTAAGGAGGTAAAAAAGGTCTATACCATGAAAGAATCCAGTTTGACATGACTGGTTAGGTATTCACATCACAACAACAATTTATTAGTTATATTGCCCAAGAAATAAGTGGTGGGGGGGAATCTTACTTAATAAGACTCAATCAATCATGTTGGTAAAAGACATTGAGTTTTTGTTAGTTAGGCAGGAGACTTTCCCGCATATAAGAAAAAAATGAGTGATTCTTTAGGCATAAGTAAATGGTACATTTCCCGTTTCTTTCAAAATCTAAACATATACCAATTCTTCTTTTAAATTTTCTGGCTTTTCTGAAATCTTGTTAAATAATAACAGAACAAATGGTCAATGTGTAGAGAAAAATGTAATTCAGAAATTAGGACTTCAAGTCATTAATAAAATCTTAGTCTATTCTGTAGTTGAGTCAATATCAAACGATAGCTTAACCCTTTCCCAAACAATAAATTTTCCACTGTCCAAAATTGAAAGAGTTTGTAGACGACATTTCAAAATGTGATGAAATTGTAAAATATTCTTCAGATAGAGCAGAAAACCTTGTGGGAAAAGGAAAAATTGCTCATTACGAGCAATTTCTCCTTTTTCCTCAATGTTTTCTAAAGTCGTTGTTATAGTTTGGGGAAGGGTTAAGGGATAAAGTTTATCTTTCTGACTTGTTACTTACAACAATCCAAAGTCTTTCATGGTTTAAAATGAAAATGAAATGGATCAACTTGCGTATATGACTTAATTATCCCAAAACCAAGATAAGGGTAATCTTAGGGTTGTATTCCCAATTTGTCAAAGAAAAAAGCGTTAAATAAGCAAGAGTATACAACAAGGCTCTATTCCAGCAAAGTTGCATGGAAAATTAGGAAAGGAAAATTTAGTTCAAAGGTTTTATTTTTATCGAATTGTGCAAAACCAAAACAAAGGTACTGTTAAACTTAATAAAGCTTGTTGCTAGATCATCACTAAAAAACACTTTTATTTGACCAATCAGATTTTTCCTTCTTTTTTTTAACCACCATATTTGTGTATGAAAGAGCTTGGTGCAAGGTCATGTGACATTAGCTTTTTTGCATGTTAACCCTTCGAATACTGGGTAATTTCTGAAAAAAGGTTTTTTGTGTCCTCTGTTTTCCAAAACCTTAAATATCTGCTTAATTTTGTTTAGGAAAGATACTCAGAGAAGCAAACAGGTAAGATCACATGCCAGCAGCTGATTCACTTGGCACTGGCCTGGATCTTAACTGTTTGCATAAGCATGAAGTTGGTTCCAGCACTTTAAGGGTTAATGTTATTACAACTTGTTACAAGGGTTATGCAAGAGGTTTCCCTTTTGTTATAATTATTTGACAAGTATTTCCCACTCACCTCTTCCATCAGATCTAACCAATCTTTCAGTCGGACATCCTGACTCTTTGTAAGGAAGTCTTTACCATGGAGCTGTATAAGCTGTTTGTAGGCTTCCTCCGCTATCATCTTATAGTTACCACACTCTGCCTGCAATCTGAAACCACGGGGATTTATACATCAGAAACATTAGTTTAACCCTTAAAGTGCCGGAACCGACTTCATGCTAATGCAAACAGGTTGGATTCACCATAGTTACCTCACTCGGCCAGCAATCTGAAACTACAGGGATTTATACATCAGAAACATTAGTTTAACCCTTAAAGTGCCGAAACCGACTTCATGCTAATGCAAACAGGTTGGATTCAGCATAGTTACCTCAATCTGAAACCACAGGGATTCATACATCTGAAACATCAGTAAAACCCTTAAAGGGCCTAAACCGAGTTCATGCTAATGCAAACAGGTTGGATTCAGCATAGTTACCTCACTCTGCTAGCAATCTGAAACCACAGGGATTCATACATCTGAAACATCAGTTAAACCCTTAAAGGGCCTGAACCGAGTTCATGCTAATGCAAACAGGTTGGATTCAGCATAGTTACCTCACTCTGCTAGCAATCTGAAACCACAGGGATTCATTCATCAGAAACATTAGTTTAACCCTTAAAGTGCCGGAACCGACTTCATGCCTATCCAAAGACATTAGATCCTGGCCAACCGCCAAGATATTTGTTTGGACCTTGTTGAATAGTGAAATTAACCCTTATAATGCTGGAACCAACTTAATGCTTAATCTATTTTTGAAAATAACCCAGCGTTCTAAGGGTTAATGCAAGCTTTTTATCAGGTACATTTTTATTTCTGATTTTTTTTTTCTATTTTACATCGATTGTGAACCAAGAGCATATACATTAAAAGTTATTGATCAGCATTCTGCTTCCTGGGTACATAACCAGTACCCATGCTGAATGTGAAAAAAAGAGGATGTAAAAAAGACCCTGCTCAATACAAAAAAAATCAAATCTAACGTCCTTGTGTCCTTAGGCCAAAGGTCTAACCTTGGTCCACTATTTTCAACAACCATTAAAACAATTGAGTTTCTACTTTCACGTAATTTCTAAATGATATCTCATTCAATGTGGTAACATAAAAGACAACCATTATTAATGATGATGGAAAGATTGCACTTATCAAATCAATATCTTAACTTGGTACAGTTTTTATCTGTCAGCAACATGTGTGAAAGGTTTTGGGTTTGGTACCCTGCAAGGTCATGCCAAGACCCAGAAGGTCAAAAAACGAAAAGCAATGCTTTTGGATCAAGGGAACCTGGCAATGTCACAACAACCCAAATAAAACAAACCTTGCTGTTTGATTCTCTAATTGTTTAATCTGTGAGGCATATTTGGCTACGCTCTCCAAGTCTGTGTCTATGGCGCCATTACCCAAAATGGTGGTTCTCTGTCTGGCAAGTTCTTCTCGTAATTCCTTTAATGATAAAATATTATTGTTAGCCTATTACCAAACAATAACGAAATTTGGCCAGTCTGTTGCAGATGACTCTTGAAAATATTTTGGGAAAGCAGAAATTGCACGACAACGAGCATTTTCTCCTTTTCCCACAATGTTTTCTGCCCTATCAGAAGTTTATTTTTCAATTTAATCTCATTTGAAATTTGCATCTGCAAACTCTTTCAATTTGGGATAGTCGAAAATTTGGTGTTCGGTAAAGGGTTAACTAGTTTTCATCCTGAGTTTATTTTCCAACTGGTTAGGATAGTCTTTCACATGTGAGGGTCAGGAAGTATAATTGATCAAAGGTTCTTTTTTCACATATGAGAGAATTTAAGAGTCAAAATAAAATCATGTTAAAACAATACAATTACAATGCTTTTGAATTTGAATACATATCCATTCATTGTATACAGGCTCCAAAAACTTAAACATGAAGTAATTTTAGCACACAAATGTCTGAGTCGATCCATTTAAGGCCTTCACTTTTTAGTAACAGTGTGCTACTGCTTTGAATTGGGAGTGGTAATTAAATTCTGTATAAAGTCATTAATTCTAAGGCTAGCTGAGATGGATTTTAATTCTAAGGAAGAATCATCAGCTTGAACATACCTTTATTTCTGTTTGCATTTCCTCAAATCTGATTGACTGAATATCTCTATTTACTATGGGTAGATTCTTAATGTTTCTTGCCTGAAATAGAAGATGAAAAGTAAATAATCATGGTTAGGTATTTCTTACCATTTACAAAGACCTAAAGCAACTACCGTAACTGGGATTAAATAGTTCTTTTTTTCAATTCATTATGTACTTGTAAAATACTTCACAAACCTTTTACAATAAATCTATATTTTCTGAGTTTGAAGACTTGTATGAAGTCTTATGACAAAAAAGGATAGTCACAAATGCTACAGGTATGTTTGAAATAAAACATCACTGACAATTGAAGATTTTTCTTTCAATTGTGTGCCTTTACATTTTTACATCTACCAAAAACACACACACAATTTCATAACAAAAATGGCAGGATATAACAGCAAATGAAAACTTACCCTGTTTGCATATTTGAGGGAGTTCAGAGATTCGTCGAGATTTGCAACAGATGGACTTATACAACATAACATTAATGTCTGTGCATTGCCTCCAAGGGAATCCTATGATATATAAAATAAGAAATTAAGATATTTTTTTTACAAGGGATCAGAAAAATCCAAATTTTGTTGGTTTTGCACTGATTTCAATTGTACCCAACCGATTGCAAGTTGAGATTTAATGAATAGATTGTTCCTGATAATAAGTTATTCTGTACGCTCAACAGTCTCAATGATCCGAAATTAATCTGTTAATAGTTATCCTTGTGTCAAAAATTGCCCAAGGGGTGTATAAAATCCAGGGTTTATGTGAAAAAAATCGGCTTGCTTCATAGAGAAATGCACATGACACACTTGGTCCATGTGTTATTGCAGGCTTTTCAGCTGTCTCTCTGACTAATTTGGATTTGGAGGTTTCCTGATTAAACTGACATTTTACTTGAAGATGTATATATTAATACAATCATATGTAAACATGTATATATCAATCTTTGTTTGATGTAAACATCAACTCCTATCAATTATTTTTCATGTACAATACACTCAAGCCAGTACAAAATACGAATAATGCACATACATAAATTACGCTATGCTTGATATTGACTTGACATGTATACTGCTTGCGTTTTGTTCTTGTCCCAGAATATGGCACTTGATGAAAAGTCAATAGGATTGTTAGATGAAGTATTAAATGACTTGTAAATACTGTGAACCTACCTTTAAAAGGCGTGTGATTTTCGACTCTCTGTAGGGTATATGGGTACTCTTTTTCTTGGGATCCCCAAGCGCACTGATCACATTGCCAAGGGCGAGTAACCCAGAATTGATGTGAACAGATTCTGAAAAGAGGGCCCAGTGCAATACTTGATTAACACTTACACTGCTGGGTAATTTTCTTAAAATGCATTTTTACGTTGTCAGCTCTCCAAAACCTATAATATCTGCTTAATCTTTATGAGGTGAGATACTTAGAGTAGCAAACAGGTTAGATCACAGGCCAGCTGCCAATTTAATTGGCGGCTGGCCTGGATCGAACCTGTTTGCATAAGCATGGAGTCGGTTCCAGAACTATAAAGATTAAGCTCCTCACATTTGACTCAAACTCTGATCCACTTTATCACAGGTTGGCACGCTATCAAGAGAGAGCATGGAGAAGTTTGGTGAAATCAAGTCAATATGTTCACCAACATCTTAATTAAAACAAAATCTTACAAAAATCTCTGGCTGAACTTACAAGTGGGCCTCGGTAGTCTAATGGTAAGAGTAAAGAACTTGAAATCACATGGCCCCCTCTCTAGACTAATTGAAATCACACCAATAATAAATTCAGATTTTCATCAAAAAGTGGTTTCCAGATTGTCTAACAAAATGTTGATGGCTCCACAAGCTTGAGTAGTCCCTGTTTTCTATTTAGTTTTGGGTCTTCCTCCATCAATTAACCCTTTCCCAAACACCAATTTTCGACTGTCCCTAATTGAAAGAGTTTGTAGACAACATTTCAAAATGTGATGAAATTGAAAAACAATTTTCTGATAAGGCAGAAAACATTGTTGGAAAAGGAGAAATTGCTCATTATGAGCAATTCCTCCTTTTCCCACATTGTTTTCCAGAGTCGACTGCAACAAAGTGGTCAATGTCGTTATTGTTTGGGAAAGGGTTAAGAGCTGGATATCACATTATGACTGAAATAACTTTGAGGCAATGTATTACCCTAACAAACCAAACAGACAAGTTATATTTTACATTACCTTTAAATCTATCTCCAACATTACCAGTCTTATGAGCCCTTTCTGATCCTGCCAGGTCTACAAAATGGAACTTCCCAACCATGTTGTGGTTGATCTCTGAAAGTTAAAAAGGAAATCATTGTCCATCCATCTTGAGGGGGTTATGTCTGTAAACAAAATGTCTCAAAATCCTGAAAATCAGGAATAATCCTGAACACTTTTACCCGTGCAAGAGTCTGTCAGAGGTGTCTTCACAATAGGACAAGGGTTTGATGCAATACTATAGTAAGTGCTTTACGTTTGTAAAGAACTTACTACAGTCTTGCACTGAACTCTCTAGGAGCAATTTCAACATGTTACTGTTTGTTGCAGGTTTGTGTAATCTTTTTTCGGCTCAACAACAATGAATATTTTTTTCAAGATGATTTGTAAACTGGTCAATTAACCCCAATATTCCACATATAGTCATAATTACAACCATAATTCAACATTTGGGTGGTCCAAAGTTTATAGCAAAGGAAGATGACAAGCACTATGAATGTGAAAGGAAAGTTTGTTTAGGAGCAAAGAAAGCTCCTTCAAATAAAGTGAATGTGAGAAGATCGCTTCATACATCAGGTAAACACATTGCTTTGACATTAAGAACAACTCATAACCCATAAGAAATCATCTGGTAACGTGAGGAATAATTCAATCATTTTAGTCATGTTAATCATGCAGTTTTTCATGCATAACTTTTGTGAATTTGAAGAGAAGTTGATGTGTTCTCTGTGAGCAAGAAACAGATAAAACAATCACATATCAAACATAGACTGCATTCAAAAGGTGTCATCTGATATCACAGGCAAAAGTGATTACTTGAACAACTAAAATACTTGTTTGAAGTTTTAAATATCACAAAAAAAACAGTCTGATTAAGAAATATCTAAAAATATCTCAAGAACATAGTGCAATACAATTTTGCAGAACTTTGTTAAGTTTTTTGAAAAATCATCCTGGTGAACATCATTTGCATATGACAAAATCATGCTAACCCACTCGTTTGATATGCGCAAGTAATGTTTAGCTTGGGGAATTATTTCCCATAAACAAAACAAACTGTTGATTGAAATCTATATCATCACCAATCCTTCTACACTTTAACTCACTTTAAATTGAAAGAGTTTGCAGACAACATTTTAAAATGTGATGAAATTGAAAAATAATCTTCGGATAGGGCAGAAAACATTGTGGGAAAAAAAGAAATTGCTTGTTAAGAGCAACTTCTTCTTTTCCCACAATGTTTTCCAGAGTCGTCTGCAACAAACTGGTCCAATGTCCCTATTGTTTGGTAATTGCTTAACCGAAAGCTAAGGAAAAGAAGAGTAGTCACTTGAAACAGGCACAACTGAAATAAAACACTCAATATTCATCAGTAATGGATAGTCATTGATAGATATTATAAGATGGAAGTACATGTAGCATCTTAAAAACAAGCATAAAAGTATGAAGGAAACGTAAAAGAAACAGATCACACCTTACTACATCTTTTATTTTTCTATTGTAAAAATGACTTTAGAAGCACCGTATCATTTAAACCTGTATCATTTAAACCTTAAACCTACTCTCCTCAGGTGGATTTGTGTTAGGTCCAAATTGGAGGCAATGGCAGACAACAACAAAATCAAAAAAATGATAATCTATGAAAAGGGTCTGAATCAATAACTATGAAATAACGACATTTGACAAGTTAGTTGCAGAGGACTTTGGAAAACATTGTGGAAAAAGGAGAAATTGTTCTTAATGAGTAATTCCTCTTTTTTGCACAATGTTTTCTGCCCTATCAGAAGATTATTTTTCAATTTTATCACATTTTGTAATGTTGTCTGCAAACTCTTTCAATTTGGGACAGTCGAAACTTTGGCGTTTGGTAAAGAGTCTTAAGGCACATGGTCTGTTAGCATAGGAAAAAAATGTTATAGTAATGGGTTGAATCCAATGTGACAAAAGGATAAATTGCTCATTATGAGTAATTCATCTTTATGCCACAGTGGTTTCTAAAGTCTTCAGCAGAAGACACAATAATGTGTGGTATTGTGTAGCAAGGGGTTAAAGGGATAAACATATACTTTTATACTTTAACCTAGCATCCATAAAACAACAACTGTTTTTTTTCTCTTAAACATCTGTGTTTCTATGAAACAAGCCTACAAACTTATAATTATCTAGCATTTCTATTTATTTCTTAGGATTCAACTTCTTCTTGGAGCACATGAAAATCATTGCAGCAGATGATTTTATTATAACTTACTCATAACATTCTAATAAGTACAAGTAACATGGCACCATTGAAAAATGATGCCTTATTGTAGCATGATCCAAATGTCTAATTTATACTACCGCTGTTTTGTTATCAAACTATCATTAATCTCAAATAAAAGTGAAATTAGCAAAGAAGTAACATGCTGAATGGGACAATAGAATAAAGTTTATGATGTGTTGTGAAACATTTAACCCATTACCCTACCAGGAAAAGGATTTCTAAATGAAATAATCAATTTTCATCTGGAATTTTACACAGCTTTAATCATTTCTAAGCTGTTTAAGGAGACAACTCATTTGCATACCACTGACAGTGCATATACCTTTTGAAAGTGAATTATTTACAGACTGTGACAAAAAGATAAAATTGCAAGTTCAAGGCTTTTTTTGCACAAATGGTTCTGCACTCCTACAGAGTAATGGGTTTAACCCTTTACCAAACGCCAAATTCTTTACTGTCCCAAATTGAAAGAGGTTGCAGACGGCATTTCAAAATGTGATATAATTGGAAAATAGTCTTCTGATAGGACAGAAAACATTGTGGGAAAAGGGAAGATTGCTCTTTACGAGCGATTTCTCCTTTTCCCACAATGTTTTCCAGAGTCGTCTGCAACAAAGTGGTTAAATTTCGTTATTAATGGGTAATGGGTCAAAGCAAGTTAAAAGGTTTCAAGTGATTTATTTAGCAAGCAATCCCTTCACTGTATGTGAACAGGCTAAGAAATAAAGCACGACTAATTCATCATACCCTTTGCAGCCCTGCTTCGACCTTCCAAAACAAAAACCACAGATAAACCTTACAGAAAATGATACATTAGTACCTTTTTATACATCAACTCATATTAGTATACCAGTGAATGTCCTGTCATTCCTGATTTTCTCTTGCCAACAAACTGAAATCTTTGTCCTTATTAGGAAAATAAAGCAGATATTACAGTGCCTATATAAATCCAATACAGATGATTTATCTCTTAATTCAACATTTTTCCCTCAACTTTTTGATCAATCATAAAACAAAAATAGTTGGCTTAAGAAGTGTAAATGCAAAATATCAAAAATTGATTTGCCCATAATGTTTTGAAATACTAATACAGTCCAAAAAATGACTTTGTATTATCTTCTATTTCAAGCAAGATTAAGACCAAAGATACTTAAAAGAATCAGCTTGATTTGAAAATTATAAAAATTATAAAATTCAAACACAAAAAATTGAACCTGGCTAGCACAAAGTCATTACCACCGGGCCCCTTATTTTTGTGTCTTGCAGCAGACGACTTTCAAAAGGCATTGTGGAAAAAGGAGAAATTGCTTGTCACAAGCAATTTCTCCTTTTTCCACAATGCTTTTTCAATCTATTACCATATAACAACAGCAGAACTGAAGGGTTTTTTAACATGTTTACAAAACTTTTTTAAAGTCGTCTGCTTCAAGCAAAAAAAAAAAAAGTCGTCTGCAGGTGGAAAAGAGTTAAAGACTAGTGTGGAAAAGCCAGTTTATCCCATCACTTTGTCTGTCAATTCGTCTGCTGAAGGTGTGTTAAATCAATTCTTAATGAAGTGAAGGTTAATGCAAAAACACCATGTGTTTGAGGCCAAAGCATCTCCTTGTACCATATGAATCTTCCCTTTACCAATCAATTACCGGATTCTATGTGTCTATGTTTGAAAAATAAGAGTTGCTTTTAACCCTTATAGAGCTGAAACTGACTTTGTACTTATTCAAACAGACAAGATCCAGGCCGTAACAAAATTAAGCAGATATCCAAGGTTTTGGAAAGCAGACGACACAAGAATCTATTTTCAGAAAATTACCTAGCATTCTCAGGGTAAAGAGCGATATCTTCTTTTCAGGAGCTTTTTTGGGATATAAGAGAAATATCTCTCAATTTTATCACAACATATTTTGGTTTCTTGGTCTTGTTATGGTTTAACCCTAAGAATGCTGGGTAATTTTCTATAACTATATTTTCGTGTTGTCTGCCTTCCAAAACAATAAACATCTGCTTAATTTTGATAAAGAAAGATACTCAGAGTAGCAAACAAGTAAGATCAAAGGCCAGCCGCCAAGTAAATTGGTTGCTGGCCTGGATCTAGCCTGCTTGCATAAGCATGAATTCAGTTCCATCATTATAAGGGTTAAGGCTTTCTTTATTAATGTTCACATACAAGAACCAAACCAATGGATCCATAAAAAGTGGGGGAAAAAAACTCCCTATGTTATGAAAACAATGTGTTGGAGAACTTGTTTAGCCCAATAAATGAGCATGAAATCTTTCTTTTGAGTATCATTAACTATAATAATATCTTAAGATTAAAAAAAAAAGAAAAAGGAGTACATTATTGACGTCTTCTTTTAAAAAAGAAATAAGCATAAATCAGAATAATATGTCATAAATGAATAGATTAATAGAATTGTGCATCAAAATATGTTTTCAACATCATGTTTATGTTTTCAACATCATGTTTATGTTTTCAACATCATGTTTATGTTTTCAACGTCTTGTTTACATTCGTATATGATGAATAATGATGTGTAATGATGGGGAATAGATCTAAAAGTTACCATTTAGAAGTTCCTGATTGTGTAACATCACTATGAAATCACAAAAACAAAAACATAGTAATTCATCATCAAAAAAGGGCTATTTCAGCTATTAAATCAAAGTTTTTTATAAACTTTCATCAAATTCTGTCTTTTCCCCATTTTCCATTGGTATATGAGAGAGTAACAAGGTCTGGTAGTGAAAAGGTTAATACTCCTTTACAGCTTGGTTCTGGGATCTAGAGTGGCATAATGGTTATTGTCAGGAACTAGAAACCGGCCAGTCCAGGTTAATCTGTGATGGCCATCAATTATTTAACTGTGGAGTGTCCTTAGACAAGACTCATTTCCTAACCTAGGTCTAGTACTGGTAGGTTATCCAGACAACATGTATGATAATGCTAAACCCTTAGAATGCTGGGTACATTTCTGAAAATAGATTTTTGTGTTATCTGCTTTTAAAAACCAGAAATCTCGGCTTAATTTTGTTGAGGAAAGATATCCAGAATGGCAAACAGGTTAGATCACAGGCCAGCAGCCAATTCAACCTGTTTGCATAAGCATGAAGTCGGTTCCAGAACTGTATGGGTTAAGATTGAGCGCTATTATATTCATTGATGTAAAAACACACAACAAACACATCATTTATGGCTAAAACATGGTCCATTGTAAAGTTCCCTACATTAATATATCCTTAAAACTCTTCCTACCTTGTCATACTTGACACTACATGTTGCAGTATAAGTTATAAGTTATCACTAACCTCAGGGATACAGGGATAACATCATTGCTCATCACATCACTCATTTCTTAATTGCCAAAATTACAACATCAATTAAAAAATTATGAATAACGGTACATGTTCTTCAATATTTTAATTGAAATAAGATCACTGAGACAAGGAACAGCTTATAATGAACTATTTCATCCATTGTCATATTACAGTCAACCTTGTGTTAAGAGGCCAGTCTATGGGACAGAGTAAATAGGCTGTTTAAGAGAGGTTGGCTGCTTAACACAAATCGATTTACACTATAAATCTAACAATGGGACTTTTTGTAGTGGCTGTTTAAGGCAGGTTGGCTGCTTAAAAGGGTGGCTGCTTAACACAAGTAAGACTGTAGTTCAAAAAGTATTAAATAGAAGCAATGAAGGGAAGAAAAACTATATGCAGTTTTCCAAAGCAATTATCACTTTCCTTCCCATACTCTCAATTCTACTTTGATAACAATACTTACGATCTTCACTTAATTCTGTGTCATCTGTAATTTTGCGTTTTCCTGCCATTACATCGTTTTCAGACCATGCTTGACCTAATTAAAGGAAAAAATCTATGTTATGAGGAATCTTAAGCTACATTGTATGTAAAAAAAGTATTATTCAAATTGCAAGAACGGCTGTAAACATAAAGTGAACTGAAAGCTATTAAAACTTGTTTCACATAGTAAGATGTATCAATATAAGAATAAAACAAACTACTTTAGAGATCTTTTTCCTCATGAAAATATCTATTTCTAAAATTTGCTATTTTATCAGTATCAAAATTATGCAAAGTTTAAGTCATTTGTTCTTTCTTTAAGCAGAAAACAATCCAGTTTTTGAAAATATATTTTGATCTCTTATGATACCCAAGCTTGATATTTCCGATGTCATTAGTGAGGTCAACCTCTTCATTGACACTCCATTATATACATCATATAAGTTCCTACCAATATAATCGACCAATCAAAAGTGAGCCCTTAGCTTTGCAATAAAACAAACTTTTTTTTCAACCGCTTAAACATTTAAAAAGCCGAGCACTATTTTGCATGCCTTTGACAAAAAAAAAAGAACATTCAAGAACATTGCTCTATTTAAAGATCTATTTGGGCAACAGTGGTGTAGTGGTAGAGCGTCTGCCTCTTGTACCAAGGGTCCCGGGTCCGAATCCCTGTTTGGTGAGGTGAAAATTGCCGGGACTAACCCACAATTTGGAGTGAGTACTGTCACAATGGATGCAAAATAAATAAGTTTAAACTTAAGATCTATCTACCTATGGTAATTGTAAATATAGAGTGTGAGCGACTGGAATGTTCGTTCATGTTTGTTGCCCCGGTTTGCCTCATAGCAGAGCCCGATGTCAGGAAATGCATCACTTCATCCAATGTCTCACAGTCAACCTCTCGATTACCAATCACAACTGAAACACACAATAGATTGCTAATTTACCCTTTACCAAACTTTAATTTTCGACTTTCCCAAATTGAAAGAGTTTGCAGATGACATTTCAAAATGTGACAAAATTGAAAAATAATCCTCTGATAGGGCAGAAAGCATTGTTTGGAAAGAAGAAAATAGTCGTTTAGAGCAATTTCTCCTTTTTCAATAATGTTTTCCTGAGTTGTCTGCAAAAAACTGGTCAAATGCTGTTATTGTTTAGTAATGGGTTAAACATTACAGGGCTCTTCATGCGAAGTCGCAGGGCGGGAAAGGGAAACAATAAAATTGACAATTTCATGCTTAATTTCCAGGTTTTTTTGTTTGTTTTTAGATGGAGCAATTTCAGTTAGTATTCTTCATCAATTTCACATTGTATGTCTTCTCTCCAAAGACAAAAAGGAAAAGTCCTTGATTTGGAATCATAATTATAAAAGGTTCTTATATTCTCACAATTATTCCTCCTCACACACTGTAAAGAACTTTGTTGCTTTTCCTTCATTATCGATGTATCCAATGTTGCTTAAAACAGACCAGACACAAAAAGCAATTTGCTACAATAGTGTAATAAGCATATTAACCCTTAAAGTACTGAACTGACTTCATGCTTATGCAAACAGGTTAGATCACAGGCCAGCGAGCAAGTAAATTGGCGGCTGGCCTGTGATCTAACCTGTTTGCTACTCTTAATATTTTTCTGCATCAAAATTTAGTAGATTATTAAGGTTTTGGAAACAAGACGATACAAAAATATATTTCTAAAAATTACCCAGCGTTCTAAGGATTAGGGGGATTCTAAAGGCTTACACAGCCAATGTTAAATGATATAAGCCACTCACCAGTATTACCCTTATCATCCTCGCGTACATGTAGATCAGGTTTGTTATCAACATTCAGCTCTAGCAGATCTCTCAGCTCCTCCTTGTAGATCTCAATATAGGACACTTTCACAGAGTAACTCACTGTTTTCTCTCTCTGTAATACACACTTGGCATTAACCTTGATTTACTATTTACAAAAACAAAAATCTTGAGAAAATAAATCAGAAATAAAAAGATTCCTGTTAAAAGTACTTGTATAAAGGTAGAGTACCAATAGTCCAACATTTTGAAACATTTCTTTCATTGGATTACTTGTTACTGAGTCACAATTTCACATGTAATTACGGTGGTTTATCTCGAAGTGTGAATCGACGAGATCTAACCTGTTTGCATAAATATGAAATAGGTTCTAGCACTATAAGGGTTAAGAATTGTCTGCTGTTGCCCACAATTTGAACTAGTCACAAAAACTCCTCATAAGAGAATTGAATGTTCCACCTACATTCATAATATCAAACATCTGTTTAATAGCTCGAGGTATAATGCCATCCTCATCCTCAGTGACTGGTGAAATGTTCCCACCACCCATAGTATAAGTCTTCCCCGAACCCTGTAATAAAGATATCAAATATAACGTGACATGCTAAACTCGCTAATTGCTTATAGCTAATAGCTCAGTGGTCACATATTTTCAAATATACAAACGCTATTTGGAAAAAGGGTAGCAAAAAAGAAAATACAGCTGAAATAAAAAAACATATATACACAGTTTGTTCATAATTATTTGGGAAAATATCTCTTCTTTGGGATAGAAGATTTAATCTTAAGAACTTTTCTTCAAGATATTAGGCAAATCATATTTTTTGTGACGTGGAACATTATCATTTTTATTAAATAAAAGCTTAAAAACCAGTCATATAACCCTGAATAATGATTCATTCATCTCAACATGTGTATTGGTAAATATATGTATAGATTTCATTTAAGCATTTCAAATTAGAAAAAAAAATGACAATGTGAGAAAGCATGA
This sequence comes from Cerastoderma edule, assembly GCA_947846245.1. NCBI lineage: Eukaryota > Metazoa > Mollusca > Bivalvia > Cardiida > Cardiidae > Cerastoderma > Cerastoderma edule. The sequence goes on along the minus strand of OX401416.1, from coordinate 13,593,864 downwards.
GCTTTGACAAATTATCATTTGTCTAGATCCAGTATTTGTTTTTTGATAAAACTAACAGTTACTGTAAGGTAATTATATTGAAGTGTTTAAAAGTTGGTCACAAATCATTTACCTTAAACAAACATGTTAACCTTTTTTTTTTCATTAAAGAGAATCCAGCTTACATGTAAAAACTTAACATAGGAACATCAACCACAAAAATGGGTTGATATAATAGAGCTATTTATCTATCAAAGAGTCAAGCTCTTATAAAATATAAATACCTAAATTACATTACAGTGTATGCCCATTTTGATGTTCTGTTTTAATTTCTAACTTACAGTCTGTCCATATGCAAACACTGTTGCATTGTAGCCATCAAATAGTGACTTCACGAGATTCTCTACACACACTGTATACAGTTCATCCTGCAAAACATCAAATAAAGGATTATAAAACGTAAGTAAGTAAGAATATCTTATCATAGTGACAGTATGTTATGTACAGAAAAATATTACATAATATATAATACTATTTATTGAAATCAATTAGATATAGACTCTTTGTATACCTTGCATTTTAAAAAGAAAAATCAAAGTAAGCCATAAAAACATTAAATAAAAATCTATTACACAAAGAACACATAGCTGTGTGATGGATTAAGAAAATAGGCACTGGTTTACTTACATTTTGACCTAATATTGGATCCCTATTTATAATGTGGGTAGCCTCATTTAACCCTTATATTGCTCGAAACAACTCCATGCTTATGCAAACAGGTAAGATTACAGGCCAGTTGCCAAGTAAATTGGCAGCTGGCCTGTGATATAACCGGTTTGCTACTCTGAGTACCTTTCCTCAACAAAATTAAACAGATATTTAAGGTTTTAGAAAGCAGATGACACCAAGAATTTATTATTAAAAAATTATCCAGCATTCTAAGGGTTAATATTCATAGATCCATAGAGACTCCAAAAGCACAGAATGTAGTGTCAGACCCTGCTTACCTGTGTTGTCCTGGGATGGAATACTTCATCAAAGGTGAAAGCCCTATCCTTTCCTAGCACAACCTGTTTTGAGGAGGGAATAAGCCTAACACACTCTTCTTCCCCTCCCACCATCTCTTTGGGAAGCAATGGCCTTACCTGTAATATTATGAAATGAATGGGTGAACAAATGAATGAATGAATGAAAGGTGCTTAATGTGCATCAGTATCTAAGGTCATTAAGCATTATGATGATGTGAATAAACATACATGTATAGATTTTAGAACAACTAATGTCACTCATTTTATTCAAATATATGATGCTTTGTATGTTTTATTGTTCCTAAACTAGTCTGCATTTGTTCATAAATTTCATGGGTAAAGTTGCTGATGATCACTCAGTGTTTCAAACATGGGTCAGTTGTTTCATATTCAAGGTACTCTTGCCCAGAGATGATGTGAATTTCGACAAAGTCAACCAGGTGGCATATTTTTGCTTTATTAGTTTTTGATGGGTCTTATTACCCAAGCTGAACCATTCTATACAAAGTGATTTATATCAGTGGAAGTAGGGACTTTTCCTGACAGTTTTTGTGAAAAATGTCTTAGCCATGGCTTGAGTCATTATTGATTTTTTGGAACCACTTTCATTTTTTTTACACAAAAGGCTTTATTGGTGATCAAAAGCCGCTGCTAAAGCGTGAGGCTGAAGGTCATTATTTGCTATTCACAATTCAAAAGTCTCCAAAATTAGCATAAATAAGGCATCAAGGGAAAACTCAGTATCACCATACCTGATCTTTTACATACAGTGTAAAGAACTATTGAAATCTATTTACATTTCTTGTTGTACAGTGTTTTTTTTTGTTTAGTTTTTTTTAATTTCTACACTACAAATGAATAATGTATATATCAACTTAATTAATCATATATAACCATCCAAAACCAGGAAAAGTTCACTAGAGCATATGAAAAATTGTAAACTACAATAAATTTCATAATTAATGGATGCTTTCTTTCACAGAAGAAAAGTGAATTACAACCAAAGATTGTTTCATCCAATACCTTGCATAAGAACCAAGAGGTAGTTATCTGATATATCAATAGAATTACAGGTCTTATAAACTTACCCGTACTGCAACCCTTACATTCACCTCTTGCATGGTCTTTTCTTTCACCTCCATGACTTGTCTGTTTGGCAAAAAAGGAAAAATATATTGACATAAGTGGCCAAAACATTATTTCAATCTACATATGTTAAAAAGCCTGGTATCATTTTGAATTAAAGCCTTCCATTTCTTCTTTTAACCCAAATAGCGCTGCCACTCACAACCAGATGTATCAAAGTTACCAAGTGGTTCAAGGAAATGATTTTTAACTTCTAAAAAGATTCTATTGCGGAACAGAACAGATTTTTTCACCTTACTATACAATGACAATAGTATACAATTCACCACAGTTTAAACAATAACTGCAAATGAGCAAAAACTGAAGACATTTGACACTTATGTGGTTTATAATTGTTTAACAGAGAATGATACCTTTATTTGATGGCATGTAACTTTGTTCTGCCTATCTTATTCTATCAAATGGCTAGTATACTTTAAATCTGTAAGTTTAAATTTGGTAAAAATCCTCAAATAAATTTGTCTTTCAAAATTTCGATGTTAGATATCCCCATCAGAATAAACAATACTTCATTCCTTGGATGGTGCACATGTTGTCATCAGAGTGTAAACTATAGTGCGGATCCTAAAAGCGATTTTGCTTCAACAAGTGATAAGCATGGACTCGTAAAGTCGGTGCCCAACCGAATAGACGCTTTGACATCGTATCCAGTATGTCACCATCAGCTTTGTTCTCATCCATAGAATTGGTGCTAATTAATGTCATGTGATAAAGAAAATAAATGCTTTCTTACCTTGTTTTTTAACGGTTTCTCCTTCAACGTGTCTAAAATCATGCCATCCACAGTAATTATTGAATTAAGCAGCACAGCATGTTTTGGGGTGAAAGCATGATTATCAGGTGGCAATCTCAATAAAAACTTTTTCTTCAGATAATGGTCAAATTGAAAAACTGTTTAAGCTTCGTGTTCCTAAAAAGTATGTTGAATCACTAGTATTTTAGTCCATGAATCAAGCCAGAGTAACGATGTAAACAAATAACATTCTCCATTTTCCAAGCTATTTGTAATCTGAGACGAATGTTCGTATTATCTGCAATTTCTTTTTACTTTTTAAATTGACATTTACTGCTAATATAATTATTTAATTCTGATCTCAAATATATTTATTTATGCAATATACACATTATTGACCGTTTAAAGATAAAACAAAAAAAGGCAATGCGAAGATATTTAATACGAAACCAAACTTGGGAATTAAAATAAAAGAAAGAGTGATAAATAACAAAAACAAAATCAATTGACAAAAAGGAAATATATGAATATTTCCCATTATCTTATGATTGGACCAGGACAAACAATAATTGTTTTTCATGTCTTTGATAAAGGTAACTCGGGGATGATCCGAACTGTAATTGCATCAGAATATAATTAATCGATCCTAGATCTATATATTGCGGAAGAAGGAAAAGGAATATTTTCACAGTGAAAACTTACTAAAAGGGCAAAGATGTAAAAAATAGAAAACTGTACTATTACCATCATTATACCAGAGACATAGGTAACATAAATATTTAATATGAAACTGTTCTATTACCATCATTATACAAAGAAAACTTCCAACTATTGTGGTATAATCAGATCATGTGTTATTTAATGTTCAGAGTTGAGAAGCAGACATATGCATTTTACTAATAATGATTTACTCCTACCTCAAGAAAAGTTGAATAACATTTCTACTTCTTTTATTACTAGCATTATGACTTTGTCTGCAACATCTATACTGCTGCCAATACTGATTTTACTCATTTGATAATATTTGTTGATGATTATGATCCTCTAAATGCACTGATCATATTTGCTCTATGTGATCGTAATGATTAGGGCTTTCTTAGAACTATGTTACTTAACACACAAAATATCAAAGTCCAACATGAAGGCGTCCTCAAATCTGGATATCAGGGAAGTGACCTTTGTTTTTCTGAGGAATTCTGAATGCGCATGTACGTACATTACACATAGGCATGTTGGCTCTCAAAGAAGTTTATAGAGCGAAACGATTCTTCCCACTATTCTGTGAAGTACGAACGATAACTCTGCATAGGAAATTGACATCCGCACATAATGTGCGGTCCATCGTAACACCGCAAACCACCACAGAACACTGTACACCACCACATGATATGTTTATTTTCATTTCTGTTGTTTTAATGTTTAATTTACGATGCATTAATTGTGGCTAAAAATCTATTTAAAATACACAATTCTCAATTACCTTCAAAACATTTTTCTGCGTATCAAGAAGATTTATCTTAACACTGCACGGCAGTATTCCTCTTCCTCACACGCACTACACATGGTTATACCTTTATTTTCATGTTTTTATAGCTTACCCCTTTACCAAACGCCAAATACTCGACCGTTCCAAATTGAAAGTCTTTGCACACGACACTTGAAAATGTGATAAAATTAAAAACAATCTTCTGATAGGGCTGAAAACATTGTGGGAAAAGGAGAAATTGCTCATCAAGAGCAAATTCTCCTTTTTTCCAAATTGTTTTTCTGAGTCGTCTGCATGCAAAGAAATGGTCAAATGCCGTTCTTGTTTTGTAATGGGTTGATTTTGCAAATAATGTATATTTGACAGTGTTATGGTGTATCCCATCAGCATATATACAAAGGAGATGATTTCCGTGATTTTGAACAAGAAGTTATGATGCACCTTTTCAATAATGTCAGTATTCTCATAACCAAAGATTTCAGATCCATATGTAAGAAAAGGGAGGACCTTGTGATCAAATAACTTGATAACCAGATTAATTTGCAAGTCACATTATTTGATCTCGTGCATAAGACGTACATAGCCTTAGTTGCTTGTTCTTCAACATGTTTCCTGGCTTTTAGAAAAGAGCCATTGCTTGAGAATGTTACTTCAATATTATTGTTACCCAATGTTAAGCTGAAGTTATTTAATTTACGTGCCCAAAAGACAACAACTTTAGTTTTATTGGTGTTGCCATGGATATGCTAGATATCACAATAGTCTGAATAAATCTAGACTATTTTGTAACTCAATAGAGGAGTTTGCTAAAAACATGGTGTCACCTACATAGAGTAGGAATATCAATTGGTATCAAGCAGTTGTACTCCAACAGGCGCAGAACAATAATTATGATTCATGAATACATGTTTAATTCCACATAAAAGTAGTACTTAAGTTAATGAGCATGAGGATTGTATCGCAATCGCTAGTCCAAATCGTCCAGACGTAGATATTTCATATCATGTGACACAGTTACAGCTTGGATCATCCGAGTTAAGCAACAGCCGATAATCAAATGAACATGTGCGGAATAATTAGAGCAGTAAGGAATTTTGCTTAACGATGTGCCTGCAGGTTGTTTGTAAATCACGATTTGTCTGTTGAGACGCCAAGTCACTTGTGGTTTCTTTGAGATCCGGGCTAAACAATTCATGTTTACTTGGCTTGTTCACATTGACTGAGGCTGTCTGTTTGTTCTTTTGTTTTTTTCTGATTTGGAATGAGTGTCATGCCAATCTGCATTATACTGCCTAGTATAACCGCATTACTGAGATGCATCGGAGAATTACGAAATATCAGTCAATTTAACAAGTTAAAAACTGAAACTTTACTGATTGAAATCAGTTCGGATTGAATTGTGCTTTTAGATTTTTGAATACTTGTCTGGAAATGCAGAAAATAGCAAAGAAAAAAACACATGCCTACATTAAAAAAAACTTTGTTTTGATGCGCAAACGCACCATTGGAACTTGCACAATGGATTTCATCATCAGCACCATGCTTCGGGAATTTTCGTGTTAATTTTCACACATTGTATTTCTAATGGTACAGAAGTGTACAGCATTGATGTGTTGCTAAACACGTGTAAACCATTACCATACCTCGCCCATAACATATTGAAACACTAAAAACCTCAGTGATATACTAACGAATTAGACAGAGTATATAGATAGGACTTAATAAAACACCTCACATCATAGAATTTTAAAAATTCTCTTTTATTCACTAACAAATACAATCAAAGTAAACATATACAACACTTATAAGATTCTTGGCTGTTATACTTATCAATAAGTACTAATCTAACTAGTTATCTGCAGGACAATAATATAAAGGAGATGTTCAGATGCTTTTACATTATTGTCTCATATCATCCATTATAATAATCAACATATAAAGATTCCACCTAAATTATACAATTGGACGGATTCCAAATATTTCAAATCCCTTATAACGTATGTGCCTTTTGTGAAAATCTCATACATTGTATGCTATATGTACCTTGTGTACAGCATGTATATGTAAAGCTTGTATAGTAGTTTTGATAATTACTCGGTCAAAGAAGTCATTTTGTACTTTAGCTTTATCACTTTTGGCATATAAAAATTCATTTTGTAACTTGTCATCTGTGGCATATACGCATGAAGCACTAACTATAGTCTTGCAGTGAACCATTGATATGGGGATTTGTCTCAGTTTCATGACATACAAATTGATCAAAGCAGTTCCCAATATATGCAAAGTATGATAAACTTAGTTTGTAGCATTGAACATGTTAAGCTATGCTGTGACAAGACTATTTTGTGCCATTAGTTACATAGTTATATATTGGACCCTGTATCGTGTTGATTATTTTTCAATCATGTTAACCCTTTGACCAAACACCAAATTTTTTACTGTCACAAATTGAAAGAGTTTGCAGACGACATGTGATGAAATTGAAAAATAATCTTCTGATAGGGCAGAAAACATTGTGGGAAAATGAGGAATTGCTTGTTAATGTTTTCTAGAGGCATCTGCAACAAACTGTTCAAATGTCTTTATTGTTTGGTAATGGGTTAATTGTTATACTATACAATATCTTGCATGATGTGTGATGTCACATACATATATTATTTTGTTCAATTAATATACCCTAACATATTTCATTCATGCTGTGAAATGAGCTTATCTTAATGGGAGTAAGTTATGTAACACAAATTTCAATTTAAAACAAATGATATAGCTTGTTAAAAATCACAAAACATAATAATTTTTAAACCGGTTGAAATGAAAAGCAAAAAGCTAAAATTCTGATAAAACTCTGTCATTGAAATTTGTTGTGAGCAATTCTTCATGATGTCAAATAAACTTCTTAGAACTGAAGTAGCCAGTTTCATAGGAGAAGTACCGGTATCTTTCTTCTACATATTATGGGTTTAACCAAACAAAAATGTGTGAGTTTCCCAATTTGAAAGCAATATCACAACAAAACTGCTATAAAAATACTCTTTTCTTTAAGACTATGGATAGAAATCCATTCTGACAAATGGATTGGAAGCTTATGAGGAGCAATTCACCTTTTTGTTATAAAGATTTTGAAATACCTTAATTTAAAGTTTTAAAACCAGCCTGCTTTATACAGATAAACAATAGAGACTTTAAAGCACAATCATTATACAATAAAAACAAAACTAATCAGTGATGTCCTAAGTAGTAAGGGATTCAGTACAGATATATGTGAGCAGGGCATGTAAGAGTCTTTTACTTGCAGTATATAAACAATAATTTAGTAAATCATTTTTCATTGCACTCGTTAAAAATCTTTAGACAAACCTATTTCTAACCAGTACCAATAATATAGAATAGAAAAGTTTATTTGTAGACAAAGTCCTTTGGCCCATAAAACAATATACATATAAAAACATACACATCTTATTGGGTTGTTCAAACTTATAATCAAACATCTAATCTCAACTGGGTTTTCAAAGTTCTTATAAAACATTTAATCTTTATCTAACGTTATCAAAATTGTATTTTAAGATTGTTTCATGATAATAAATATGTAGAGTTTAAACAGGAAACAATAACTTAAAACCTCCTAACTTGACAACAGGAAACTGCTTTGAGCTATAGAAATCTACAAAATTCATCAACAATAATTTACACAACAGTGAACTGTACACTAAAAACATGTTTCTATCAAAAAGTATGATTAGCCTGTGTTGGGTTTCAGAAGGCAACAACAGTATTCACAGAAACACAACAGTAGACTGTAGTACTCAACTTATTTCATGACATGTGAATTTTATTTTGATTGATCACACATGACTCTCTGAGTAACCTAACAGGGCTCAAAAAGACTTCATACTTAAAATGTTTACTTATATCAAGTATGGCTATCAAGAATTCTGTATTTTGTGACCAAACGCCAATTCCTGGTAATGATCTTGGCATCCAGAAAAGTGTAGACCTGTTGAGCATGAAGTTTGTTCCAGCACTATAAGGGTTAACCTTTAACCCTTTACCAAATGCCAAAATTTAGACTGTCCCAAATAGAAAGTTTGCAGACCACATTTCAAAATGTGATAAAATTGAAAAATAATCTTCTGATAGCCCAGAAAGCATTGTGGGAAAAGCAATTTCTCCTTTTCCCACAATGTTTTCCAGAGTCGTCTGCAACAAACTGTCAAATGTTGTCATTGTTTGGTATATGGGTTAAAGGTTTATGTGAGTGGACTGAGTACTGGTATTTCATATTACATGGGCCACATAAAAATGCTTAAACAATAACAATCAAAATCTAAACTTAAATACCACAACATAGTACCTCATTTGGAATATTTACTCTGCAGCAGATGACTTCAGGAACTACTGTGAACTAAAGTTTAAACCAAATTGCTCCTTATGAGCGATCTAGCATTTTGAAATAGTGGTTTATATCCAATGCCACAGGAAATCTTGTTTTTTCTTGCTACCTTTTCTTGTGTGTTTGCTATGAGCTTGCATCATTTAGTTATTCAAAACAGGATAAAGTGTTACCCTTACAGTGCTGAAACCATCTCTATGCTTATGCAAACAGGTTAGATCCAGGCCAACCGCCAAGCAAATTGGCATCTGGCCTGTGATCTAACCTGTTTGCTATTCTGAGTGTCTTTCCTCAACAAAATAAAGCAGATATTTAATGTTTTGAAAAGCAGACAACACAAAAATCTATTTTTAGAAAATTACCAAGCAATTTAAGGGTTAAAAAATTTCTATTATGTAACGCTCATGCATGATGTAAATGTCATTTGCCTTGCATGTAAATGTCATTGAAGCTGTTATTGCTGCAAGAAAAACAAAATTTTATAACCTCAAGCTATCTTCCATACAAGAGGCTATCATGCTTCAATATTAAGAATTCAGTGCAGGACAAAGTAAGTGCATCACAAATGTGAAGTACTGTACTTACTATAGAGTTGTATTGAACCCACACTGTGGTATTTTAGCTCAACAGTTCCAATAATTGTTTCATATGATTGCATTAATATTTTGTCATTTGACAAACTATGATGAAGGAATGATACAGATTTATAGTCTATGTTTAAAATAACTGTGTTGATTTTTGTTTATGGTGCTTGTCATTATGATATGGAAATATGTAAGCAACAACCTGTAAATGTCATGCTAATAAAAAAAAATGATAAACCATACAGATATAGACTGTGGGAGATTATATGTAAAAAATAAGAGATTCAATGCCTAGGCTTTACTGCAATAGAATTAAAAATGGTTGAGAGCAAAAAATTTATCAATAAAAAGAACATAACAAGTAGATAAAAGATAAAAAGTTAAAACTAAACATCATTTGAAGCAAAAAGATACAGTAAAGGACTTTGAAATAAAAAGAAATAAGTTTGCTACAATCAATTTCTTCTTTGTTTCCCAAAGGCTTTAAGGAAAAAATTTGTATCACATATGTAAACCTTTAACCCATTACCAAACAATAACGACATTTGATCAGTTTGTTGCAGAAAACTCTGGAAAACAAGCAATTCTTTTTCCCACAGTGTTTTTCAGAGTCCTCTGCAACAAAGTGGTAAAATGTTGCTACTGTTTGGTAATGGGTTAAAATAACAGGTTTACCACCAAATGGAGGGAATCTACTTTTAATTCAAGGTTCATCTGCAAAACTATAATAAGTGTTTCACAAATTACTTTAGTCTTACACTGAACCATTGAGATAGTCTACTACAATGCAACGGCTTGATGCAAGACTACAATAAGTCCTTCATAAGAAAGAACTTACTATAGTCTTGCATTGAACCTTTAAGTTTAAACGTCTGAAACAAAAAAAGATTATAATGGGGAATCAGAGGGACCGTTTGCCTCTTCCACCACCAACTCGTGTTTAACTTCAACACCATTCTGATGAAGATCGGCCGGTACCTTCTCCTCATTCAAACCATGGCCAGCTGGTTCCATCTTTAGACCAAATGTAAACAGAAACTGGGAGATGAAGAAACTAGCGCCCACAACTGGGTATAGCCACTTAATATTTGTCGATAGAACTGTGGGTGCTAAATACGACATGAAAAAGCTTGGGAATGAGATAACCATGTAGACAAAACCCATGGCTACCCCGCGGATTGACGTAGGGTACACTTCAGGTGTATATGTGTTCAAAATGGAGTAAATCGGCGCCATGAAAAAATACAGCACCATCAGGGCTACGGCTTTCATAAAATTAATCTTAACAAAAACCAACACAGCTAACGACATGATGGTGAAAAACGAAAAGAAACGTAAACACTTAATCCTCCCAAGCATGTGGGGCTCTATAAGAATCATGGCTAATGCTAGACCCGGCAGCTCACTAACAAAGGTGAAGAATGTGATGAAATACTGATCAACGCCTATAGATGCCATATACTCTGGGAGGTACAGGGTTAGACTCCAGAATCCCATGGACTGCGTGAACCAGACCAATGTCGTGAACACAGAATGGCGACGGAGCTCTTTGGTGAACAAGTCTGGAATTCTTCCCCTATCTTCATGCGGTGGACACACTATTTCAACTGCAAATAGAAATGGGCATTGAACACGTTCATTTGTACCATCAAAGTTTGAAGCTGCAGAAAAAATGAAAATACATTTTGCACATTTTGAAGGATTTTCTGGAGCTTGAAATCCTATTTATTAACCCTCATAGTGCTGGAACCCCAACTCCATGCTTATGCAAGCAGGTAAGATCAAGGCCAGCTGCCAAGTAAATTGGCGGCTGGCCTGCAATCTTATCTGTTTGCTTCTCTGAGTATCTTACCTAATCAGAATTAAGCAGATATCTAAGGTTTTAGAAAGCAGACGCCACAAAAATTCATTTTAAGAAAATTACCCAGCATTCTAAGGGTTAAAACATAGTCCCTTTTCTGAGTAATTTCTTCAGAAAATCATGAAAGAAATTATCAAAATGCTCAAATGGAAGACAATATGATAATTGATTAACTTTGTTACAAATGTTCTGTGTTGTATAAGAAAATGGGGTTAAAGATAAGTTAATGCTACAACATATCAATCAGTTTTTTGTCTGCAGACTATGTCTGTATGATGGTAGGCCAAAAGTATGAAGTAACTCAGCTATTCAAACCTATTATGCTTTTTGAAAATACAACAAACAATGATAACTACGTTAGGTAATTCATTCGCAAGCATGACTTTGTAAAACTGTGTCAGAGTTATGAATAATTGCAATCCAGAATTATGTAACTAGGTATTAAATGAATGTAAGGTGATTTCTAAAGTGCACTAAGTCTAAGAGCAAAGATTGTGATATGTTCACTTTACCAGAAGTCGACAATGTTGGTTTGTTTACATTGGTTTAACATTATGTCAACATCATATCAAGTATGTTGCAATGCCCGACTCATAATGATGGAGGAAGACCAAAAACATAACTGCAAGCAAGGTAGAACCATCAGCATTATGTATGTCAGTCAGGAGACTGCAAGCAAGTTAGAACCATCAGCATTATGTATGTCAGTCAGGAGACTGCAAGCAAGTTAGAACCATCAGCATTATGTATGTCAGTCAGGAGACTGCAAGCAAGATAGAACCATCAGCATTATGTATGTCAGTCAGGAGACTGCAAGCAAGATAGAACCATCAGCATTATGTAAGTCAGTCAGGAGACTGCAAGCAAGATAGAACCATCAGCATTATGTATGTCAGTCAGGAGACTGCAAGCAAGTTAGAACCATCAGCATTATGTATGTCAGTCAGGAGACTGCAAGCAAGATAGAACCATCAGAATTATGTATGTCAGTCAGGAGACTGCAAGCAAGTTAGAACCATCAGCATTATGTATGTCAGTCAGGAGACTGCAAGCAAGGTAGAACCATCAGAATTATGTATGTCAATCAGGAGACTGCAAGCAAGGTAGAACCATCAGCATTATGTATGTCAGTCAGGAGACTGCAAGCAAGGTAGAACCATCAGCATTATGTATGTCAGTCAGGAGACTGCAAGCAAGGTAGAACCATCAGAATTATGTATGTCAGTCAGGAGACTGCAAGCAAGATAGAACCATCAGAATTATGTATGTCAGTCAGGAAACTGCAAGCAAGGTAGAACCATCAGCATTATGTATGTCAGTCAGGAGACTGCAAGCAAGGTAGAACCATCAGAATTATGTATGTCAGTCAGGAGACTGCAAGCAAGATAGAACCATCAGTATTATGTATGTCAGTCAGGGGACTGCAAGCAAGGTAGAACCATCAGCATTATTTATGTCAGTCAGGAGACTGCAAGCAAGGTAGAACCATCAGCATTATGTATGTCATTCAGGAGACTGCAATCAAGGTAGAACCATCAGTATTATGTATGTCAGTCAGGAGACTGCAAGCAAGATAGAACCATCAGTATTATGTATGTCAGTCAGGAGACTGCAAGCAAGATAGAACCATCAGCATTATGTATGTCAATCAGGGGACTGCAAGCAAGGTAGAACCATCAGCATTATGTATGTCAGTCAGGAGACTGCCTCTCATGAAAATCAAAATACCATCACTGGGATTTGGACCTACATTGAGAAGGGCTATGTAATTTCTTTATTCTAAACAATAGGTAATAGGGGTTCCTAAATACAATTTCAAAAGAAAGGGATAATCAGTGGTTTTGATATGTATCATCCAAACTTAGAATGATGTAAAGAAATCCACAAACCATTCGGAAGCTGATCTCCATTCTGTCTCACAATTTCTTGCAGAAGTTTCAATCCTTCTTCTTTTCTGCCGCTAACAAACAAGTATCTAGGTGACTCGTAGTTGACGACGAGTCTATATAGCAGTGTGAGCAGTGACGGCACGGCACACATCCCGACAAACCAGCGCCAGTTGTATTTCTCCATCATCAGCCATGCCATACCAGCTGTGTAAACAGCACCAAGAGCTCCACAGAAGGTGATGACGACCATTATACTGCCTCGATTCTTCTTTGGTAAGAACTCTGAAAAGATGAACAGATGTATTTTCATCCTATCTGCTTTTACACTAGTTTTAAAGCCATACTTGCGCTCATTTACACTAAAAAGTTTTAGAATAATTGAAAATTAACTTTAAAAAGTACTTTAAATTCCCTTTAACAGAGGAACTGAGATGGTAAGACATTCACATGATGCTTTTATAAGAGTGAATATGTTGAGGCTTGTTTACATTAGAGATAAAACAAGGTCAGCCGAGAATTATCAGGAACAATTGAAACTCAAGAAATTCTCCATTTTGAATGTTCACGTTATTGGTATTGGGTAAATGACAGTATTTTCATGTGTTTCACATGATTCTCATTATCAAGTGTTCGCCACTCATTATTCCAAGTGTTCCTTGCTATTAAGATGTTACTCGATTATAAACAATGAAGTTATATTGGTGGGTACATAATTTGTTAAAATAGCACTTTGAAACATAGATAATAAAAAGTGCAGGCATTTTTTTGTTGTGATCCTGTGGTGTTTCAATATGTTCAACAAGTTCTGTCACAATTTTCTACTCATTTTACCAAGTTTTGCAGTTTTTCTTAGCGCTTGATTAGTATGCTTTTAAGTCTGGCCATTCCTTCATAGGGTATTTTTTCCTTAAGTTTTAAATCAAATCAACACTACATGACATTTATATATCAAGACTGAGACAAAACATCTTCATTGAAGTGTCTTGCCGAAACTATTGAATTCTTCCCAAACCCTTTTGTGTGCATACCCATTAATATCTGGTTGAGATGTCCAGATTGATAGTGTAGTTTTAAAGCTGTCTTCTTTTTTTCCCTCTTATTCCTTTATCACAGGCACTCATTAGCATCGTCTTGTAAAGATGTTTTTTATTGTGATTGACTGTTCCTTTGTATCAAACAAAAGAAAATAGTTCTAAATTAAAAATGCCACTTGTTTTGGTGTGAGTATGAGACAAATTTAATGAGCCTTCCAGACTTGATCATTTTATGACCTAGATTTTAATTTTCAGAGTTTAACATCACAGCAACTCTTCATGAATCAAGCTATTTTGGAAATGAATACAATATTGCACTTTAAACAATGTAAACCATCAAACCCAAGCATTTTAGACATTTTTAAGAACAAAGGGGTCAATTAAGTAGCATGGAAATTTTGACATTTAGGTGGTGCGGCCCCACAACAGTAATCAGGCCTTGGGAAGACTTTAAAAGTTTTTCCAAATGTTTTGTACACTGATAACACTGATAACAATTCCTATTCTTGACCCCCTAGGTTTATAATCTAGTACTCTAACTCAAGCAGGGTTTTCCTCAACCCCCATCCTTCCCCTTTTATATAGTAAATGACCCCCAATTCCTGGATATGAACCCTCAAGACTATCATTTTTCATTCACAATTCAATATATAAGGGTTCAAAAGTCTCTCAGATTAGCATAAATCAAGGAGTCGAGGGAAAACCCTATTCAAGTAATCAAAGCTCAGCATAAATATCCCTTTTGCTAACTTCTTTACTAACTCTCTATACCTTCATTTAATGGAGGTTACTCGATTGAATCAAGATGATGACAGATGAGTACAAAAACAATTAGAAATTTTTCATTAATAAATTTGTTTTTAAAACATGCACTGAACTTGACATTACTTTCCTCTAATTTGTTGACCTCCAAAAATGATGGATTTATATATACAAAATGTTGGAAGAATTATTAAGTATGATGTGCAAATCATACTTTATAATATAAGTCCATCAGAGGAATGCATAATTTGAAAATAAAAAACCACAGCTTAAGATTCAATCAAGACATCCAGAGACCTATTACAAAACAGAAACACATCTTTGCAAGTTTCTGTTGATAAATAGTGCCAGGGTTGTCATTAATTTTTCAAGTAAGATGCCAACTTTCGTTTTGAATAGGTCAATGAAGCAAACAGCAAATAAAAATTAGATGTTATTAACAGTTACTTATGACAACCTATCATATGATTGTTATTTGAGCTGACTAAAAAGTCACTTGAAGCAGTCAAATTGGCCGGCAGCCAGCTCTTAATGACAACCCTGAGTGTGGTAGAAAAACTTGCATGACTGAGATTTCCCTCCAGGTATTGAGAAAATAGGGACAGTCTCAGTTCTTTAAAAGTAGTGTACAAAGTACAGGTTGGGGTAATGCCGTATGCAACTTTTAATGCATCAAAAAGATGGACAAAGTTATTGAGTGAGTGAGATATAAACTTACATTACACCAAATAATGGCATCAATTGCTGTTATTCAATTAAAAAACGCTTAATACTTGGTTTTTCAAATTCCAGTGCGCAAATGTATCAGGAGTAAAAAATCCTCACCTTGTCTTAATTAAACCCTTCTTACAAAGTTGTTATGCGGAATACAGACATGTTAAGTGCATGGATTGATTAAAAAAGGATTAATTCACAACTGTGAATACAATATTTTGTAACTTCACAATTACAATGTTGCCTGATGCAAAAATTTCTTAATATTTTCCAACCGCTTCAAATAAGTTTGACTAGTTGATCAGGAAGCAGAAAATTGTCACCTTGTTTTAATTAAACCGTTCTAATAAAGTAAATATGCAGAATACAAACACTACTCAGTCAGGGTTTTCTTTAAGGATTGGAAGTTGGCCTGAAGACCTCTTTAGGAGGCAAGAGTGCCTGGGGGCCAGTTCACCAAAAATGAGTTTTTACCTCTTATAAGGTACCAATGATATATCTATTTTAACCATTTGGCAGTTTTAAGCAGGTCAGAAAAGGATTTGAGGTGGTCAAATCAGCCTGCAGCCGCCTCTTAAGGAAAACCCTGCACAGTGTGCTCAATAAGAAGAGGCCTCCGGCCTAAATGACCACTCTAAATTATGTTTTGACTAGCTCAAATTCACGGCGATGTTAACAGCCCCCATGGACACCCCTTCGCCTCCCTCAAAGTGGCCTGTTCAGATTTTACTTTTGGTCTGTTCAACCAATTCATTTTGAGAACACTGGCTACATATATGGATTGATTAAAAAAGGATTAATTTACAACTATGAGTAATGATCAATTGGTATTTTTAAGTTACGTGTTCCATCGCACCGTCAACCATTAAATGAATGGTTCGGAAGTTTGACTTGAAGGGAGATATTACCTGATGCAAAAAGAAGTTCTCAATATTTCCCGATCACATCAAATGAGTTTGACTTATGCAATCAATAGTCAAACTAATTTGACGAAATATTGAAAAAAAAAAATGCAAAATTTGAAAAGTCTGACACTATTTTGATCCTTCGAAATTTTGATGTTAGATTGCCGCTCAGAAAATAAAAAGCAATCTTCGTGTCAAATCAGTTTGACTAATGCATCTATAATGCATCCAACTATTACAAGTTTAATTACAAACCTAAGAGTAGTACAAAGTTTACAGCTTCGATTGCGGACGTTCCAACAGCTACCATACACACAGCACCAATCAGGAACACAAAATGAGGTGGGAAAGCCGTCAAGAGTCCAAATACAAACACCATAACTAATGAAATGAGCAGTGGTCTCTGTCGTCCAAACTTATCTCCCAGGCTGCCAGCTGCAAAACTTGCAATAATGCTGAAAATGCTACGGAATAATGGCAGCATCGGATAGATCATAGGATCCAAGTCCCATTCTGTTTTCACTGGGTTGCTTAAAAAAATCAACAGCATCATTTGTGTGCATGCTGAGAAATAGGCACCACAAGCCAAAATTAGCATCTTCCAGTGAAATATTCCAAACTTCAAGTTGCCTATCACATCGTCCAAGTATTTTACCCCTTTGTTGCTTAAGGGGTTTGTCAACTTGGATGTTTCTTTAGAGTTTTCGTCATTATCACAGCAAGGTGATGATTTATCCTCACAATCAATGCCTTGACCTTCCATGCTTGTTTATAAAAAAATATGGGTCTCCTTCGTCACCGCAACTTCTTGGATAAATACAATCGTTACTACTCGGTTATTATCTGTGTCTCGATTTTCATTGGATAGTCATATTTTTCATTTGGCTTACTTTGCTAACGTCCTTAAATGTATGAACAAATCTCAGCTTTTCGGACCATTGAACGTTTATAATTTTGTTCACACGTAATCATTAGATATTTATCTAATCCCGATGTCTAGATGTCGACTTCTCGACAATTTCTGTGTTCAGTAAGCGATGTTTCACTTTATAAAAGCTCCGATTTCACCCGAATATCCGGTGTTGTGCAATCAAGGTGGCTTGTCATTTCCATTTTTAGCCTTCTCTCCGTGAAAACAACGAACGACAACTTTGCTTATCAAAATATCTGACTTGGGAAAAACCAGCAAATCTATATATAGACCATTGGGCTGATAGAAACCAAAGTTTGCACAAAATCGAACCTGCAGCTCGAAACAAATTGAATAATGGTAGATAGATGATGTTTGACATTTTCAAATAAACTATTAGACATATGTCCCGTCACATACCTGTAATGAGCCTGTCAGTATTCATAAAGGTAAAGGTTTTGTTTGTTATAACCGCCAGTTTGGCTTATGAGGTGACTTTTAGTCAAGTATAGCTTTTTACCGAACCAGCCAGACCCTTTACTATAGTTTACTTTTTTACCGAACCAGTCATTTACCGAACCGACCTGTAATCGGCTTATGATACCCTTTTTACTGAATATACCATGTACCTCCCAACATCTATCCCATTGCCTGGCACCAATCAGATATAAGTCGGTAATGATTAGTTTAACCAGCTTGCGGCTGATTAAAACGTATCTTCATGATGCATTATGTAGACTAAGTGTTAAGTTAGTCCAGATTTCTGGTCTCGAACGCTATTGCTATTTTGACTGACACCTTAGAAGCAAAGCATGATAAATGTCCAAATGATGAAAAAAGCTTCATTCACTGATCATTATTGAGACTAAGGGTTTAGTGAGAGAGACTTATTGAGTATTTGGGACATTTCCTCTTAACCCTTTCCCAAACAACAACTTCGACTGTCCCAAATTGAAAGAGTTTGAAGAGGACATTTCAAAATGTGATGAAATTGAACAGTATTCTTCAGAAAGAGCAGAAAACCTTGTGGGAAAAGGAAAAATTGCTCGTTACGAGCAATATCTCCTTTTCCCACAATGTTTTCTAAAGTCATCTGCAATAAAGTCATTAAATGTCGTTATTGATTGAGAAAGGGTAAATACTGTTTATCTAGTCAAGTCTTTAATTAGGAGTTATTCGGACAGAGGTGCAGTCCAAATGCCTTACAGCAAAGTGTACACATTTTTGATAAACTCATCATGCTTTGCAATAAAGATGATCAGAATTCAAAGAAACTTCATTTGAATTCTATTTCTGGTTGAAACTGCTCGCTGCTCTATCCAACAGCTATCATATATGAAAAGATGACGCTATCATTTTTGTGAAAATTTTTCTTATAGAAAGATAAATTGCAGATATCATAATAGATTTCTTTTATAAGCTCGCTCCGCGCTGGTGTCAACACAAGTGTCTAAATGAAGAAACTAACAAATGCATTAACCCTTAGAATGCTAGGTAATTTTCTTAGAATAGATTTTTGTGTCGTCTGCTTTCCGAAACCTAAATTATATGCTTAATTTTGATGAGGAAAGATACTCAAAGTAGCAATCAGGTTAGACCACAGGCCATCTACCAAATAAACCTGTTCGCCAAAGCATGAAGGCGGTTCCAAGCACTTTGAGGGTTAATAACATGTATTTAAATACATTGTATTCTCTTTTTCAGGAAGCATTATTATAAAGTTCAAAGATGCTGAGAGTTTGCATTTACAAAGGATATGGAATGTACGAACATGATGGGAAGATACTCTTCAAACTTCTCTCTAGATATGTCAGTGCCAAGAAATACAGTGTCATCTACATTTCACCAGAGGATATTTTATCAGGTAGTTAGGCAAATGAAATGAGAATACATGAAGTTATAGCATTCATCCATATGGGACTTGGTGACTTATTTAAAAAACAGGCAAAATAAGTCTAAACAAGATTGATCTTCATTATGACATTGGGTGTAAACCGAGGCCGTTTTTTCACGCTGAGGGGAAAATTTGATACCCTTTTTTATATACAGTCAAACTTGTGTTAAGAGGTCAGCCTATGGGACAGAGTAAATTGGCTGTTTAAGACAGGTTGGCTGCTTAACACAAATTGATTTACACTATAAATCTAACAATGGGACTTTCTGTAGTGGCTGTTTAAGGCAGGTTGGCTGCTTAAAAGGGTGGCTGCTTAACGCAAGTTAGACTGTAGTAAGGTTGGCTTCTTTTTCAAATCATAATTTTCTATTTTTTATATATTTTCTCATCTTCTTATTTTCTGATCATCATAAAAGACATGTAATTTTTCATTTTATGTTATACATGTACATAATATGAAAAATTGCATGTCTTTTATGATGAAAAGAATTAACCCATTCTTTAATATGAAAATTTTGGACTTGTCCAAATTTGAAGCCACAGCAGACAACATATTGTTGACTGCTGTATATTTGGACAAGTCCCAACTTTTCATATTAGGGAATGGGTAAATTCTTTTATCAGTTTAAACTTATTTATTTTTACACCGATTGTGAAACAAGTTCTTACAACTTAGGTAAATCACTCTTGATTCTGCTTCCTGGATACATAACCAGTGCTTGTGCCGAACATGGATTAATGAAAGGTCTCAAGGCAGATCCCGCTACTCACAGGATTCGAACCCAAGACCCTGAAGTCCTGAGGCCGACCCTTTACCCCTGAACTACTGTCCTCCATTCTTTTATCTCTATTATGGACCATGTTAGTTTTGTACAAAATACACTGAGTCTTGTACATCAATCAATAACCTTGGTTATGTATATTTCAGGTGTATTAAACCAGAAGACTTCTCTCTTTGTGATAGGTGGAGGGTTTGATTTAGGTATAATGAAAGGTAAGTTTTCATCAACAGACCATGTGATTAATCCATATAGTGCAGGAACAGACTTCATGCTTATGCAAACAGGTAAGTTCACAGGCCAGCTGCCAAGTAAATTGGCGTCTGACCTGTGATTTAACTTGTTTGCTACTCTGAGTATCTTTCCTTATCAATATTAAGCAGATATTTAAAGTTTTTGAAAGCAGACGACACAAAAATCTATTTTTAGAAAATTACCTAGCATTCCTTTGGTTAAACTACACACTGCTGAAGTGACTTACCTTAATATTGAAATAAGATTATAAACAGTTTAACCAATTGCTCCGAAATATTTCACTTTCCTGCAGAAGACTCTATACAGAATACTTAAAGAACAACTGAGACAAAGGATAAATTGCTCCTTATAAGCAATTTATCCCTTTGACAGAAATGTAATTACCTAGAATCATTAAAAAATATTCCTTTTTTGTCGTTTGATATTCTTTGAAGAAATTAAGTTTTAACCTCAAAATATCTTTACATCTTTGAACAGCAGCTTTAAGAGTTCAGTGCAATCCTTGACTAAAGAAAGACTTACAGTAGTCTTGCATCGAAGACTATATATGTAATTCATATTATATTTCTCAGTACTAGGCTCTAAAGGGATGTCACTAATCAAAGACTATGTGAGAAATGGTGGGAGCTATCTAGGTATATGCTGTGGGGCTTACTTCGCATGTGATTATATTGAGTTTGATAAAGGAGGACCATTGGAAGTGACAGGGGAACGATTCCTGAAATTCTATCCAGGTATGAAATTAATTTGATGGGATTTAACATCACATCAACTGTTTATTATTAATATTTTTGTGTCAGACACTCATTAGTAATGAAGAAAGATGCCACTTGATGATCTTAACTGTCCGTCAGGGCATTTATTGAATATCTGGGTAGAACCATTGACGCAGTACTGGGATTTTGTGGGAATGTCCTTAGACAAGACTACAGAGCCATGCATATCTACATGTGTTTGGGAAACCATGGAAAGCGGTAAAATAATGAGATATTGTTGACATTATTAAACCCCATATCAAGTATTTGGTTAGAACCATTAACATGCAATTTGTTAGAAGCAAGAATATCTCATTCTGAAATATGAATGCATCAGTACTATGGTTCGATCCAAGGGGGAGAGAGACCTTGATGTTTAAAGTTCAATACTCTATCCACTTACATTTTTTATTGAATTGCTTTGATTGGTTCAACACAATATAACAAAGAAAAACTATTATTTCCTTTTTTCTTACTCCTGTCTACTGTTCCTTTCAATTTGCTTCAGTCACAAAACCTAATATGATATGTGATGGAATTGATAAACCCTGAGAATAGAATGCTGGGTAATTTTCTAAATATAGATTTTCGTGTTTTAAAAAACCCTAGATATCTGCTTAATTTTGATGAGGAAAGGTACTTAGAGTAGCAAACAGGTTGGATCACAGACCAGCCGCCAATTGACTTGGCGGCTGGCCTAGATCCAACCTGTTTGCATAAGCATGAGGCAGGTTCAAGCACTAGAAGGGTTGATAGATGTAAGAGGAAAAGATTAGTGTAATTGCAACCCATTTTCTATTTATGTTTAACAGGTCACAGTTACGGCCCTCTATACAAGCCATATGATTATAAAACCAGAACAGGAGCTGCTGCTTCCCTTATAACCTTACAGTCAGTGTTAAAACCAGATGGTCACCAGTACATGAGCCAGGATCCAGTTAAATCTACCAGGCAAAAGGACAAAGAGAATGTAAACAGGGAACCAGGAAAGGATGCCAATCTTACAATGTATTCAGAAGATCTGTTTGAAAATCAGGGCATTTCTCGGCAGTTCAAGGTCTACTTTAATGGAGGTGGCTTGTTTGTAGAAAAGAATGATGGTAGTGCCATGAAAACAGGGCAAGCAGAAGGTTACAATTTGGCACCTGGGTTAGAATCTCATGAAGGCAAGACTGAGGGACGAGGGTTTAAATCTCAATGGAGTTGCAATATGGTTAAGGGAATAGAATCTTGTGATGTTGACACTACAGAGCAGGGGGTTGAATCTCAAGGGGTTCACACTACAATAAAGCGAAAAGAATCTTGTGATGTTGACACTACAATGCAGGGGGTCGAATCTCAAAGGGGTCAGGCTACAGTAATGGGAATAGAATCTCTTCAAAGTCATCGTACATGTAGACAGGAGGAAGAACAGGGAAATGATTTGGTGCAGCTGGGATTTGAGAACGTAACAGTCATAGCTAGATATGCAGATTTGGAATCAAAGCCAGCAGCTATTGTAAAATGTGTGGTAGATAAAGGGATGGCCATTTTGAGTGGGGTTCACTTTGAATATGATGCAGTTGATATAGATGATGGAGACCCTCTGGTTAAAGACATTATACCAGAATTGAGAAATAGTGCAATAAACAGGAAGTATCTTATGCTTTTGATATTGAGACATCTGAACATATCAACACAGGAAAGTTTGTGATAGGTAGACCTAGATGTACAGGTTTTTTACAAAATTGTTTGGGTGTGTCTGAACCCGTATAATGCTGTGTATTTTTCTAAAAATAGATTTATTTGTTGTCTGCTTTCCAAACCCTTAAATATCTGCTTAATTTTGTTGAGGAAAGATACTCAGAGTATCAAACAGGTTAGATCACAGGCCAGCTGTTAATTTACTTGGCCTTGATCTAACCTGTTTGCATAAGCCTGAAGACAGTTCCACCACTTTAAGGGTTAGTTGGGTGCTTTTATAAGTGTTTTCTAATTACTAATGTTTTCTTAAGACCTATACATTGTGTCAAAATAGATCGTTCTTTATTAGAATTTTTTTTCCTTTGTTATCATGATGAACATGTGATTATATATCTATTATTCAATTTGATCTAATGTTGTCATTTTGATTCCTTACTTATATGTCCTTTTCTGCAAATTACTCGAAATGGGCGATTTCCCAGTTGTATTTAGAAAATTAATGTAATATTCATCTGCCAGATTTAAACTTTCCCTTGCATGTAAGAGGTAATTGATTCTGTTGTAAACTACATTAAAAAATATATACATGGACTTAAAATTATGGCTGCAAGATCATACTGAATAAGTTAACTCCTATAGTGCTGGAACCAACTTCATGTTTATGCAAACAGGGTAGATACAGGCCGGCCGCCAAGTAAATTTTCCATTTTCTTATCTGTGGACAAGGGCTTTCTACTAGTCAACATAACTTGTGCTTGGTTATAACTTTACCTAAACATCCTCAAAGATGTATTGATAATCAAGAAAAAACTTCAATGAAATATTAATTTACAGCATTCATGGATTTGTGTTTAAAATGGATTTAAATGATTTAACTAAAACTTATGAATATAATCACAGATTCACAGGAGTTTATTTCCTCATTATAAATACCATTCAGCAATGTACATATATTTACACAAATTAACAAAACAATTGCACAACAGTCAGTGAATGTGGTACATATACAACATGATACTGCATGGAACAAAATTGGTTTTGAGGCTGGTTCAAAGTGAAAACAACAAATTTCCATCATAAAGTATCACTTTTTTCAAAAATAAATTTAAGATAGAAATATTGTGACAAAAGCAAAGATTGCATGTCTTGGGCAACTTCAAGTAAATGTCACAAAGGTATCTATTCTGAGGGATCATCAAAGTGTTATATTGAATCGAGGTTTAAATTCTAGATTTGTTTGCTAAACAATATTAGTCGACGATGATTGGTCATCTTGAGCATGTTTCATTAAAATCCATACTCTACCGATATCCATACTCTATTAATAAAAATATTAACCATTGTGCCTTGGTTAACATTTTTCGTACGTACCTATTGTAATATAAAAGTTGACACCAGATTCTCTACATTTGGATCAGTCCCACATAAAAAAGGGGGTCATGTACAAACATCAAAAACATAGTTGGAACAAAAGCAGAGGCATCCAGCAGGCAGTTTGTTTTAATTCATCATGTTTTCTGTTTCTTTAAATAAAAACCATAACAGTTAATCAAAAAATAAATAAATGATTTACTTCAGTTCATTCTCAAAATTTGCTTAGGTTTTATGACGTGTCCGAATTCAAAGTAACAGTTCATGATTAATATAGCGTTAGAAGGATGACATTTCCTTTGTTATATTGGGAAGAAGCCATTTTAACAAAATGCCCAAAATGAGCAATTTCTTTTGTCATAATTGCTTCCTCAATTGTCTTAATGGGTACCTTAAAGAGCATGTATATGAATCGAGGGTTAAGTAAATTTTAACTGTTCCAAAGAGATTTTCTGACAGACCATTACAGACTTATTGAGATTTTCATAAAATCACCATTATCTCATTTAACCCATTACCAAACAATAGCAACATTTCACCAGTTTATTGCAGACAACTCTGGAAATCATTTTGGGAAAGGAAGAAATTGACCATAACGAGCAATTTTTTATTTTCCCACAATGTTTTCTACCCCATCAGAAGATTATTTTTCAATTTCATTGCATTTTGAAATGTCTTCTGCAAACTCTTTCAAGTTAGGACGGTCGAACACTTGGCGTTTGGTAAAGGGTAAAAGAGCATATAAATGAATTGGTGATTAAGTAAATTCTAACTGTTCTAAAGAGATTCTCTGGCAGACAATTACAGACATTTTGAGATTTTTATAAATTCACCATCATTTCATTTAAGACCAATGGACGGAATGTGTTGTTAAGTGGCTGACTCTGCTATCAGGCTCAGCTACCTCCTGTTTTAATAATCTTGAACAAAGCGTTAATGTTATTGTTCTTGATGGCAGCTCTACAAGCATTCACAACAGAGGTTTTGTACTTTCCAACTGAAAAATAAAAATAAGATAAGATTGAAAAAGTGGAAATATGACTAGTGGATGAAGTTTCTCTGTATGACTTTAGAAACTAATGTTGCAAAACTAAAAAACTGCTTATAACTAGTAAATTTGTGCTTTTTAGACAATTTTTACACAAGTGGTTTCAAATCATTTTTGTTAAGTAATCATCACATGGTAAGCAGTATCACTAAAACATAGCCATGGCAGTGAATGGTTCCTTAGATTGGCTGTGATTTTGTAATCCTAAATGGAAACCGAATGCTTTTAAGAGGCTTTTATGAAAAACAAGATTTTCACATCCAAATTCAAAACCACTTGTGTATTATAAATAATCTTATCTTTCATATACACTAGCTACATGTATAATGGACCTTTTACAGATGTCTTGAGAAACAGTTGTGACAAAAGAAAATTCCCCATGGAAGGAATTTTTTCTCCTTTTGTCACCAAGAGAAAATGTTATTTAATCACTTTATGATTTCTGATGCTGTTCCTTTAATTTGACATTCAAACAGTCTCACTTAACCCATTACCAAACAATAACAACATTTAACCAGTGTGTTGCAGATGAATCTGGAAAACATTGTGGGAAAAGGAGAAATTGCTCTTAACAAGGAATTTCTCCTTTTCCCACCATGTTTTCAGCCCTATCAGAAGATTGTTTTTCAATTATATCACATTTTGAAATGTCGTCTGCAAGCTCTTTCAATTTGGGACAGTCGGAAATTTGGCCTTTGGTAAAGGGTTAAGGGAATATATTAAATGATTTTACCTCTCATTCTAGCTGACTTCTGTATAAGTTGGTTGACCTGTTTTAGGGACGCAAGAAGTTCTTGGTGGTTACCACATCGGATCTTATAACCATTGATCAGATCTCGGTTCATGTTGTACAACTCTGTATATCCTTTCTTCATATTGTTCCTAAGGAAATGAGAATAGTTCAATTCATAAAGTAACTTTTTAAAAGAATTATACACTGTATTTGGTTTAAATGAAGGTGAGGTCACTAAAACTCATACAGGAAAGATAATGAATTAAAGTTTTCATGGCAAAATAGAAAGTTTGCTAATAATGAATTATTTCTGTTTTGTTGCAATATTTAGAAAGTTCAGTTTAGACTTATTTATTCACAGTTTCCATCCAATACCTTAATGAAATTGTACTTTGTCCATGCTTCACTTTTTTCGTTAGCTGTTTCAATTTGGATCAGTGACATATTTACATTTGAATTGGAATAGGTAAATATCGCTGTATGTATGACATGGTTAAAGTGATACCAACAGCCCTTTACTTACATATCCCCCATAAGTCTTGCATCCTCAGCTCTAACAACCAGACTCCGAATCAAATTAGAATGATCCGCCATTTCTGCTGTCAGTTTTTGTCTTACTGCATGGAACTCATCCACCTGGAAATAAAATCAATCTATGTTTTTCTTGTTTTGAATGTTTCATTCAGTACTTACACCACACTGACAGAATTCTGGTTACATTGTGGTACCCAGCCAATTAACACTGGCAGAAAAAACAAAATAATGAAAATTTACATCTTTGCAAATATAGGAAACAATGCTGCAATCAATAAATCTTTGGGAGAAATTAACTGCTTCATTACACTGTTTTCAATAAGATTAAGACCTAAGCAAACAAATGTTTTAACCTTCAACCTGGTAATAGGATAAATCAAATAAAAATGTGAATTAATTCTCATCAGAAATGCATACCTCTTTTTTATAAATAAACACAGCAAGGTTTCTTATAACAGTTTCTTAACCCATTACCAAACAATAATGGCATTTGACCACTTCATTGTAGACAACTCTGGAAAACATTGTGGGAAAAGGAGATATTGCCCTTAACGAGCAATTTATCCTTTTCCCACAATGTTTTCTACTTTATCAGAAGATTATTTTCTAATTTCATCACATTTTATAATGTTCTCTTCATGCTCTTTCTATTTGGGACAGTCGAAATTTGTTGTTTGGTAAAGGATTCAATAAACACATCAAGATTTTTATAAAACAGTTTCTTAAAACATTTTCAATTTTACAGAAAAACATCTCTTGGTTCTTTTTTTAATAACAAAATTTCAATGTTCACCTTGATCAGAATTTCCCTCAATCGTTCCATCTCCACTGGGAAGTCAATGGTTGAATGAAGGTCATCCAAGTTGAGAAAAGTAGCAATTGCCTGTACCACATCCCCAGCCAAGTCCATGTCGTCCGTTTTCAGTGTTATCTACAATAGAAAAATCCCTCAACTAACTAACTACCAGCATGCCAGTGACTCTTCCCAGCTTCACCTAGCCCTTATCGACTGTCGATACCATTCATTCATTCATTCATTATGGACTGTTAAGTCTGGGTTCTTTTTCCATCAATTAAAAAACATGCGTTTTACAACTGTTCAAATGTTTTTTTGCAATTTAAAAACCCGATCAAATAAAACGAAATAGAAAGGATAATTATTCAATTCAATTATATTCATCGAAATATGGGTTTAACATCATGCCAATGCCAACATTGTTTCAGTTATGTTGCGATGCCCAACTCACAATGATGAAGGACAATCCAAAACTAAACTGCCCACAAGGGCTGGTCAAGCTTGGTAGAACCAGTAGAAATCAGCCAGGAGACTACCTCTCATAAAAATCCAAATGCTGTCACTGTGATTCAATCTAATATATCTCTTGTGTCACATTTTCAAAAAATCTGCCATATATTCAATATGCAAAAATTAAAAATGGATGAAAAACTGTATTAACTGAAAATGTTTTATCATTTTTCAAAGCTTCAAATAAGGTTTAACTATTTCCTCTTTATATAAATGTTTAAAAATGGACCTGTTGCAGAATTTTTCTAAAAAAAAAAAACTGTGACCATAGAAAAGCATGCTTGTGACAAGCAATTTCTTCTTTAGTGCCAACTCACAAGTGATTTCTTTCAGATGTCAGAACCAAAATGTGTCTTATTGTAAATTGGCGGCTGGCCTGTGATCTAACATGTTTGCTTCTCTGAGTATATTTCCTCATCAAAATTCAAGCAGATATTTAAGGTTTTGGAAAGCAGACAACACAAAAATCTATTTTTAGAAAGATTACACAGCATTCTAAGGGTAAAAGCTATGGTTGTTTCTATGACTATAATACTTACCGTGCCATTGTTGTCCATTTTAAAATGGAAAGGACCTGTTCCTCTCAGTGATAAGAACGCAAAACTGACCCCATTGGCATCAGCTTGCACATCGTCTTGAAGTAAAAAATTCTGATTTATCCACATCACAACCTGGCAATGGAAAAACAAGGAACATTCAATTTTATTACCTAACACCTTAATCCATTACCAAACAATAACAATATTTAACCACTTCGTTGCAGAAGACTCTGGAAAACATTGTGGGAATAGGAGAAATTGCTCGTAACGAGCATTTTTTTTTCCCCCCACAATGTTTTCTACCCTATCAGAAGATTATTTTCATTTTCATCCCATTTTGAAATGTCATCTGCAAACTCTTTCAATTTGGTACAGTTGATAGAGGGTTAAATGAACAGCCTACGGTCTCGGGTCAACAGTTCAAAAGTCATCCCCTCCACCTCTGGACCATAGTTTTGACTGTTCCACAAATGCCCATGAAATAACCGTTTACTATCAATCATGGATGGACTTTTTAATTTAATACTATTAAGAGTCCTATGTAGCCAAGTGGTTAAAGCGGTGAACAAGGTACTCAAGGGAAACATAGCCGTATCAGTGCTGCTGGTTTAGATGGAATGATTTTGGTAAGACACTTCAAAACCCTAACCTAGTACTAGTAAATTGTAGGACAGGAGTAATATAACTGAAAAATCATTGAAACAGCACTATATCCATAAATCTCCACAAAAATACAATCCATTTACTAATTCTTTCTTATTCTCGTTTTGAACAATGGCATACTCACTACAAAAGAAAGTTTAATCCCATCTGGAAGCATGTGTCGAGAAATAATCTAACCATGTCCCTGTGTTGAGATATTTGCCGCAGATGTTATTTACACAAATCATCGACTTCAGAAAATATTCATCAAAAATTGCATAGTTTATAATAAAAATTCAAGCTTTTAATTCAAACGATTTTTTATTAGCAAATAGCAAATTCTTAATGTCTTTTAATGCTGTTTTTTCCAAACATACTTATTATCTTCGTCTTAACACATTAAACAATAACGACATTTGACCAGTTTGTTGGAAACGACTCTGTAAAACATTGGGGGAAAAGGAAAAATTACTCATAACGAGCAATTTCTCCTTTTTCAACAAAATTTTCAGTCATATCAAAAGATTGTTTTTCAATCTCATCACATTTCGAAATGTTGTAAACTCTTTCAATTTGGGATAGTCGAAAATTTGCCGTTTGGTAAAGGGTTAAAATACCCTAGCCCAAAGCCATTGGTATGTACAAAAGGTCTCCAAGATCCCTCAAATGTCATCAGAGGGAAGTCTTGCTCCTGCACAAAGCCATTGGTATGTACCTACCCTTTGGACCCTCTCATTGACCTGGAAACTACAGGTTCCCTGGGCCTCCTCCTGCTCTGGACCACACAGTGCGTACATGGAGAACCGGGGCAGTTGGCGAGTGAGTTCAAACACATGGTACTGGGCACTGGCAGTAGAAGAATATGTGTATGGACAACTATTCGAGATGTTGGGACATTTATTGGAGATGTAGGAAATACACTCAAAATAACTACAACACTCACAGTCATACAATAAAGCATATGTTACATACACAAATACAGTATTTCAGAAATTATTTAACAAGTCTTTAAGATGAGGATAATAAGTACCAACAATATAGGGTTAAGAGAAGAGAGCAAACAGGTAAGCTAGGGGGAAATGTCTCTAAATTTAACCTCTGACTCATCATACCTTATCTGTTAGTATAATTTGTTTTCTGCTTTAACATATTAAAAAAAAGTTTTAAAATGCATAGTGAAGAACATGTCTTTAACCCTTAGAATGCAGAGTAGTTTTCTAAAAATAGATTATTGTGTTGTCTGCTTTCCAAAACCATAAATATCTGCTTAATGTTGATGAGGAAAGATACTCAGAGAAGCAAACAGCTTAGATCACAGGCCAGCAGCCAATTTACTTTGCGCCTGACATGGAACCATAAGAGAGAGAGAGTGAGAGAGAGAAAGTTTAATCATAATGTATCAGATTTTTGAAACAAGAAAAAGAAAGAAAGTTTGATCATGATGTATCACACTTAAACAACTTACCAGTTTTTGTAACCAATGAATGCTTTTATATGTAGATCTACTGGTACATCCTTAGGCGGTACTATTGGGACCCTCACACAGTTACTTAGTGAATTAGCATTTGGATGGCTATAGATAAATAAATGAATTAATAAACAGGTCTATTAACACATTATCACCTAATGCCACATTTTTTCATCTTGCAGCAGACGGTTTTCAAAAAGCATTGTGGCAAAAGGAGAAATTGCTTGTCACAAGCAATTTCTCCTTTTGCCACAATGCTTTTTCAATCTATTCACATATAACAAAAGCAGAACTGAAAGGTTTTTAACATGTTTACAAAGCTTATCTAAAGTTGTCTGCTTCAAGTAAAAAAATATAGCCTACAGGTGGTAAAGAGTTAAAATGACCAACTCACATAATTCATTGTGTGAGTAACAAACTTTGAAATGATAATCAAAACAGTCCTCATCACTAAATAAATTACCATTTTTAATACCTACATTTCAAAGATGCTAAAACCCCATGTTTCTAATGAATAACTGTGGTATGAGCATTAGGGCCATCATAGCTTTGAATGGAAAAATTGGTTAATGAAAAACAATGGGTTGCTCTCATAAGCGCCTTACTAATGTCACCTTAGAGTGTCAGCCTATTTCATAATCTAGGTCCAAGGCATTGTTACTCATTTTAATTTAAAGATCATTGTTTACAAAGTAAATGGTTCACAAAATCTACAACATAAATGTGCAATATCTCCACTACACCGTTATGAAAGGAAATGTGTATCAATAATCTAGTTTTCTGTAAACTAATAGATATGTGATGCATCTTATTCATAGGAGACATGTCATCTTAAAATATTAAAATCTTAATCTCGGTGATAGTCCTTTTAAATTCATGAATAAATTCTCAAACATTTTTTTTTACAATATTCCTCTGGTAAGAAAGAAAACATTATTGCAAAAAAATAACAATTGTATTTAAATTTTTCCTTTTCCCACATTTGCTTGAAAAGCATTATCATGGGGGGAAATGAATTGAATGAAAATGTTTTAAATTTTAAGCATAAACCCAACTTACACAACATGACTCTCTCCTTCAAAGATGCCCTCTGCGAATATGAGCACGGATCTAACAATGGTATCTGAAAGGAAGATAATATCAAAGATCAGTCAATGTTATGATATCCTGTCTGGTTTATTTGTCTAGTAGATATTTTTAGATCTCATTAAAATTTCATTTATTATATTGCAATGCCTGACTTATCAGAAATGGAGAAACACCTGAAGCCTAACCCTTAGAATGCTGGGTAAATTTCCAAAAACAGGTTTTTGTGTCATCACAGGCCAGCCGCCTATTTACCTGGCGGCTGGCCAGGGTCTAACTTGTTTGCATAAGCACGAAGTTAGTTCCAGCACTATAACATTCATGAAGATCTATATCCATGAATATCAAGACTCAAACCCAAGCTTAGAGGAATGTGTGATTCCAAATAGAGTTCTGTAATGACTGTAATATTGGCTTCAACAAGTATCTGGATTTTATGAAGAAATTAAATTGGGAGTAAATCAAGTAAGACTCATATCTCTTATCTTTAGGTTTCTACAATGAAGCTTATCTTTAAAAGAAAACTTAAAGGAAGTTTAAGTGTAACCATTGCATTATTTAGGAACGTGATCATTGGTAGTTATCAAACTAATTTCAAATAGAAAAACAAGTATGCTATAAGCAATTTTTTGTTTCATACATTCTCTTTTATGACATTTGAGATTAGTCCAAAGTTCTCATAACAAGCAATTTCATCTTTCAGTTTAGTTTTCAATTATTTGTGTATAAAATGTGTATGTGAGGGAAAAGTTCTTAGTAATAATGTATCACTAGATTCTCTTTTTTATAGACAAATGCGTTTAGAAGGCATTTCAATGGATATTCAAGGACTGACAGTAATATTGGCAAAATGAGCAAAAGATATAACAGTGTCAAGAGTTTCTTGCCACAAGTTATAATCTTAATTTAATGAAGGAGACATACCATTCCAGCATGGTATTGACTCTGAGTTACTTTATTTTTTAACAAAGCCAAAGTCTATCAATGAAATACAAACTTACCATTTGTTGTAGCAACAATCAACTCCACATGGGCCTGGAAGCATTAAAAGCAAGATGAATTTACAATCTTGAAATATCTAGAAACCAGGTTAATATTCATAAACATTATGCACTAAATTAAGACCAAACTTCAATGAATCTCCCTTTTGATTGGCTTATTGAGGAATTGGTCATTGTTAAAATGAATAAATTATTCTGCTCTTCCATTGATTATTGATATTTGATTGAGTAAAGTTACGATCAATTCAAACCTAATTTCAAGTTTACCTCTATGTTGAACACATACCCTGTCTTAGAGCCTCTGGCCAGGTATAAGCATATATACTTAACAATACATATATCCTGAATTGTAATTCAAAAACATTAAACAGTTTTTTGACAAAGCATTTAAGACCGGTAATAAAAGGGTTATCAATTTAAGGCACTTTTCTCGCTGACACATCGGTTTCTATGCAATATTGCAAAGAAAATGTTTCTATCTAGTCTGTTATAACTGTCATCAGCTTTAACTTACAAATCTGACCATTAAAAGAATATAAAATGAATCAATCAAATAAAATTCATTCAAAATGCAAATTGGTCAGCAGCAATGAAAAGAATCAGGCAGAACAGGTGATGAAATACCAAGCTGGTGCAAAGACAGCCCAAAATGACTAAAATACTGTTAAAAAAGGCATATGGCAAATGGCACACAACTAATATCCAAACATACACATTCAATAAAGTTTATACCAGAGTTTATCAAACATATTGTCTTAACTTACAGCTTTTGATTCATTTCCCAGTTGTACAGTAAGCGTGGTCTGTAATTGGGTCGCAGCCTGTAACAAATTAAAATGTCAAATGGTACATTGAGAAAAATATAAATCAAATGCTACAAAATCTTAGACAGACTGGCAGGAAAACAGACAGATATGGATGATTTAATTCAAAGTTAGATCAACAATGAAAGAATACATCATCTTTACATAATGGTTTTTACTAAATCTCATGAAGAATAATAACCTTTCCCAATCAGCTGAAAAACAACAGGACTGAGGTATAGGAAATGTCAATGAATTCTTCTATCTAGCTATGATTGTAGCTTAGATCTTAAAATGTTAAGGGCTAAATATGTGCAAGCACAATAGATTTTCATATTCCTTGAAATAGTCACGCAAATAATTATGCAAAGGAGAGCTGTTTTCTATCACATTCATTAATACCAAACTTGCACTGATCTCTAAAAATAAATTTAACAACAAAATGTACTAAAAACTGGAAAAAAAGACAAACTCACCGGAATGACACCCATTGTTGACTGTTCATATTCTACCCCCGGAGGAAATGGTCGATCTGCGGATATATTCCCATCTTTACCGGCCGCAGATGCTCTCGACTGCATCACGGAGGAGGCCATGACACCAGCTTTGGCATTTTCTTCATAATTACGCAGCTCCATCATCAAGTTCTAGGATTGATCAGGATGAAAAAGAAAAAACATAATGAAAGGTCTTTACAATGCATAAATACAATAAAAGTTTAAATCTTTATATTTTACATTGATTGTGAAACAAGTTCTTACAACCCAGATCAATCACTCTCAATTCTGGTTTGTAGATACACATTCTCATGCCAATTGTGAAATAATAGAAGGTAACAAGGAGAATTTCACTTCTAACAGTATCCTGAAGTCAACACTCTACCCCGGGACCACTGTCATATAATGCACAAATGTTTAATAAGTCACTACTCCTACGGCCCCTAACACTCACCATGAAACCCTTAATAATCACTACAGTGACATTCATACAGAGTAGAGAAAACAGTAGTATTATTCAAATATGAACACATTCAGAATAAATGCCGTCATAAAAATCAAGTATTTTATGCTGTCATAAAAATCAAGTATTTTATCATAAGAATTTTTAATGAATTGAAATCTTTATGTGCCACCATTTAATCATGTACTTTCAATGTAAAATTGATAATTAAGGGGAGGTATTCACTATAGATTTGATAACTGAATTATTGATATTTATTTTGTAAATATCATTTTAAAATTAGACAAATTAGGAAAAGCGGCTATACTAGGTGAATGCCTTTAAAATGATATACTTTCATAAATATATTTTCATTGATACTATAACTAAAGTAAATACATGTTTTCCATCAGGGCTTAATTACCCTAAAGTAAACATTGAATTACCTGTTTTCTCTGACTCAAGTCTCGAACTGTTTCCTGCTCCATGTTGGTATCCATTAGGTTGCCTCTCATTTCTTCTGATGCACAGTTATATCCCCTCACTGTAGATTAGAAAAAATAAAGTCTTTTTTCCTTCATAATGGATTCCTGACAGGTCCAAATATTGAAACTAACAGCAGATACCACACTATCTTGAAAAAAACAACCTTTCCATTAAAATTTGGGGTGGAAAAGATTGTGACAAAAGAATAAATTTCTCTCTAGGAACAATTCATCACTTTGTGGCACTGGTTTCTAAGTTTCTGCAGCAGATGTGTCAAAGTGACTTACTATGGAATAACAGGTTGTGCTATTTCAAAGCATTTCGAACGAAAGGAGAGTTTTCCCATTATACTCATTGCAATGCATCTGAAGCAAATAACTCAGGAAACCTTTGAGGCAAAAGAAGAAATCCAAAATGTTTCTTGATATTTGAATTCTACATGACTGGGGCCAACATGTTTAATGCGACCATTTTTAGACAGTCCACGAAATTCTTATCAAGTTTATGGCTATCTTCATACAGGACACAAGTCATTTACAAACCTTCTACTGGAGCTTTCTGAATGACTGGTGTCCATATTTAGCTGGTATTTGATGTTTACATCATAATTCATGTTTACGTCACTTTTATCATGGTTTCTTCAACAAGATTGACAACATTGAGAGCATACTCGGAAGACATGAAGACATTGCTTTAAAGTATAACACTGCTATATAATATCATATACAATATCACTTTCAATTACACCTACTATATTTGAATCAAATGATATCTTTGTTTAATAACCAAGTGATAATAAAAATCATCAAAAACCAACGCCTTGTTTATATATAAATAGTTCAACCATTGTTTAGCATATGCTACAAATAAGCACATACTAATTTATATGTTTGGGTATCAGAACAAACCTTCTCCCTCCACAGATACACAAATCAGCTGTTGGGCACCATCTTGTCTGTAATCACCCTAGTATAAGAAAAAGAAAATGCCTTTATTAAATTTTTAATTTGTTAAAAACAAAAGTTAAGTCAAAAGTGCTCTATGCCTTTAAAAAAAAAAAAAAAGATATTTCTTTCCGAGCGAAAGCAGGGTTTTCGTTTTCATAAAAACTTAAAAATAAATACCCAAGGTATTATAAGTAATACAAAAGGTAAATGTAAATATGTGATTATGCCCAAGAGAGAGACCCTGTGCAATAGACGAATAAGAAGAGGTACTTTTGAGCCTTTATCATGAGATTCCTTTAAAAGAGTTAATTTAACTTCAATCCATCTCCATAAAGAATGATTCTTACATTCCAAATGAAATTGATATAAGAAAGAATAGTAAATGCAGAAAGATTATACTTATTAAGAACAACCAACTTCTTAAAATTGTTCCTACTTTACTTCAAAATAATAATCAACTTCATCTTTATTGTAAAAAGAAAAGTCATAATATTCTATTGGTTTTTAGATTTCATTCCTCCTCTTGTTTGCACCAGCCAGAAAATCCTTTGTTTGAAAATATGGTAATAAAAACACTACCTGTACAATTCCAGCCACTGCATTCTGGAAGTTATCTTTGAAAATTACTTCACCTGTTCTGTCACTTCTGGCATCAATCTAAGTAAAAACACACAATAACAAATAAACAAAATGACCTTTTCTGTGATCCGGAGTAGAATTTAACAATGGAACTCCTGGTAGAAATATTGACCTATCTTTATAAAAGTTATTTAGAAATAAATCAATATGTATGAGAAAAATGTATTTTACTGATTCAGCCTGGTGATCCAGGTTTTGTAACCCCGTTCCAAACTTGGCCAAGAATTCATTGAGACAAACAGTCTAATAATCCTGAAAAAAGATTCACTTATCAGATAAGAAATTAGAATTTTCACAGTATTTTTAAGATTATTTTACAAGTAACCTAGTTTTAGACAGAACATGATCCACTTTGGAATTAAGCCAAAATTAAGTTATGACAAATATCGGAACAAACTTTCATGAAGCAGTATATAATGTATGAACGAAGGGGTAAAGATGCTTTTAGTTGCACAACCATTATCAAACATGAAAAATAACATTTCCTCATGATAAAGGCCTAAGAAAAGCCTAATGACAAATAGTATAGAAGTGTTATGTGAAATGGGCAGTCTAAACTTACCTTCCCATTACTCCATCCGGTAATCAGCTCTGGCACACCGTCCGAATCTAAATCAAAACTGTGAATGGTGGTAGCCTGGTTTTTGGACTGAAAAAGGATAATGTACATGTCTGCATACAATATTTACAAAAGGATTATGTACGTGTCATTATACAATATTTACAAAAGGATAATGTACATGTCATTATACAATATTTACAAAAGGATAATGCACATGTCTGCATACAATATTTACAAAAGGACAATGTACATGTCATTATACAATATTTACAAAAGGATAATGTACATGTCTGCATACAATATTTACAAAAGGATAACGTACATGTCTGCATACAATATTTACAAAAGGATAATGTACATGTCTGCATACAATATTTACAAAAAGATAACGTAGTCTAACTTGTGTTAAGCAGCCACTCTTTAAAGCAGCCAACCTGCCTTAAACAGCCACTACAGAAAGTCCCATTGTTAGATTTATAGTGCACATCAATTTGTGTTAAGCAGCCAATCTGTCTTAAACAGCCAATTTACTCTGTCCCATAGGCTGGCCTCTTAACACAAGTTTGACTGTACATGTCATTATACAATATTTACAAAAGGATAAGGTACATGTCATTATACAATATTTACAAAAGGATAATGTACATGTCATTATACAATATTTACAAAAGGATGATATACTTGTAAATATAAAAATTCCACACAAGCTGTTTCAAATCGTTTTTTTTTTGTAAATAAAACTTAAGTAAGTTAATGTGTGTACATACAGATTTTGATTAATCTATGCATACATTTTTATACTATCGATAGAGTCAACAGTTGGAGTTTAGTGACAAAATGATACTGACAAACAGTTCATGAATGAGTTTTGCATAGTTATACAGTTAATAAGATGTTCTGCCATTAAACATTTTACAATGATTGACAAATTAAGGACTGGAATTAAAAACTCAAATCCCTCACAACAAACATTTGGTGCATTTGTTGGTTGAGATGTCAATATTAAAACAATTCTAGTAAGTTCCAACAATATAGGATTCTAAGAAGCCAAAAAGAAGTTCCCTTGGAGAATACACCTCTTATCTGATCCTCTCCAATTGTCCTCTGGAGTGGGAACCTATTATATAATGAGAGCCTGAACCTGATAACAGTGTTACATAATTATCTTTTAAGAGACAAAATACATAAAAAAGTTATTATTACACATGACCATAAAAAGAAAATTTAGCAACTGTATGTCTTCAAATTAATCTTTATGTTAAAAAAAACCTTGCTTAATTTATTGACTTAGCAGATAAGCAGAATAAAGAGCACATATGATTCTAATGCATACGATATCTATATGAAAATAAATCATATGCCTGACATACGCGTTTTTAAAATCATGCACTCTTCACCAAAATCTATATCCGTATATGTTCTTTGTAACAAAACTATTGTATTATATGATCTTTTCTATAAACTGGAACTATTTCTACAACAAATGATATTGATATCTGAAGGTCCTACAGTTATATTGTATTTACCTTAATCCTCCAGTACCTGGAGGTCCTCTCATAAACACCCACGGTTCCATTGGCAAGGGCGTAGCCAAACTTACTCTCTTCCATTGGACACAAACATGTGATAGACTGTGAATAAACAATCATACATGGTTTTTACATTGTGTCAACATTATTACAGTTTTACTGCAATGCCTGACTTAAAATGATTGAGGATGACCTCATACTAAACTGCCAATATAGGCTGGTCAAGCTGAGTCAGGCAGAACCATCTGCATTCTGTAACTCAGTCGGGAGAAGGAGACTGCCTCTCATAAAAATCCAAATGTCCTCAAAAGCATTTTAACCCACACAGAGAGGGGTCATGATTTCATGATCAGTACTCTAACCACAGAGGCCAAAGTGAATGAACAAGCATCATTAATCTTTAAACCATCATATAATATAAGCAGACATCAGTGGATTACAATGATGTAAGCAGACATAAAAATACTTTAGAAAGCAATGTAAAAAGCGATTTCGTCTAATGCCACAATGTTTTCTTCTCAATTTCCAAACTAAATGAGGTTTGTCATACTATGCAAGTGTAATATTTTATGCATTAACTTCTGAAGTAAATGTGAAATGAAATTCTGTTAAAAGGCATTGTAAGCTCAATCTGTAGAATGACTAACTTTTAAAAACATTGGTCCTGAGTTCAAGACCTGCCTTAGCGAATGTTTTTTTTTTTTTTCAATGTTAAAAGCAAGTCAATATGACATGCTTTAAACCCAAATCCAATTAACCTAAATGACTTACTAGCTAAGTTGTTTACTTCACCATCATCAACTGAATGTGAATCCAAATAACAACAGTTATGATCTCACTTGAAGCTGATCTCATGGAATAAAATGTCCCAACAAAACAAAAGAGATCAAAACTATGAATTAAAAAAAACCATTACAACAAAGAAATTTGATTTTGTGATAGTTTGAAAAGGCTTGACACATTTCCTTATATTTGTTTTTGTCACTCGCCCAGAACTAGAAGCAATTGTAGGGGTAAAAATAACAAGTACCAAAAGTAACAATTTTCCATCATGAAAATGATAGAAAAAACACTGCGACATAAGGAAAATTGCTTATTTGGATCAATTTCACCTTTTGATTTAGCTGTTTCTTAAACTTTGAAATGCATAAGTGTTAAGACATAAAAATATGAAGGAAATGGTTCAAAATACTATCCCAGTCATACCCTTCTGTCAATGGGTAGAAATATATAAACCATAGTCATAGAATGAAACTGTAAGCTTTCACCCAAGTTCAATTCATTTCATTCATAAACCATTTCATAAAGTTTAGAATAGTTTGGTTTTGTAAAATTTTGTAAACAAGAAAAATAGCCCTGTAAGTGGAGACTGCAGCAAAGCCTCTACATATACATACCTCGGTTTCTGTCATTTCTGCAATGATTTCATCTTCTTTGAAAACTCGAATATCATAATCCTCAGAGCCAACAACAAGCTGTAATGATATTTCAGTGATAAGGTAAATGTATGCATCTCTAAGTAAACACAAAGAAAGGTGTTTTCAATTTATGAGAAAAGAATAACATACAAATACAGAAGTTTATTAAAGAGAGCAAGTTCTCTTTTACTCATAATATTTTGAAAGAGCCTTATCTTCATAATCATGAAAAGGTTCAATTCATGTCAACACAATTTTGGATAAACCAGAGACAAAAATACAGAAAGATTAACAATTATCACAAATACGTACATTAATACTCAAGCTTCTTAAGCTATCAAAAGTAATTTGCAGTTTACATCAAAACAATAATCATTTTGACAAAACAAATTCTGGGCAATCTACAAAATTGCTCTATGAACACTGAAAACATTGAAATGTGGAACAAATTTTCTTTCTGTCACAATTCATCCAAATGATGCCTATTGCAACTGTGCTTTTATAAAGGTAAAAATTTAAAACAAATATCTTGTGATTGAACTGACCTCATTCTGTCCATTTCCATTGAAGTCTAAGAGAGCTAAAGAACACACATTGTCACCTGTCACCTGAAAGATAACATAAAATTTGAAAATGTAACTACTTATTAAACATCACAGTTCACTTGTGATTGAACCCTGTCCTTAACGATGATCGTCAGTGTGACATAATATTTTTCATGAGGGGCAACTCATCCCATGTTAACAATTCTTTTTTATCAGATGTGGTTCTGAATGTAGCATTGCACTGACCAATTACATGTAATGTGTTGGCTTCTTTTCTATCATAACCAAAGTTCTATACTACCTTGCTAAATGAACTGATTAACAGGACAAGTCACTATCTATACCAACTGCTTAAACAGGTCCATTGCTAAGACATTCTCATGAATAAGTTATCAATTGAAATTAGCATTTATTTCCTTATTTCTAATCAATCTAAATTTGAATAGAAAATATTTAGTGATTAGGGTTCTTTCCTCAGCAAAGAAGCTAGAATAGAGAAATCATGATAAACTGTCTAAAAACCTTGTCTTCTGCAAAAACCTTTGGTCACAGACCAGCAGCCTTGACAGAATGTAGAGGCCTGATGACGATATCAGTTTAGCCCTTTACCAAAAGTTAAATTTTCCAATGTCCAAAATTAAAAGAGTTTGCGGACGACATTTCAAAATATGATGAAATTGAAAAGTATTCTTCTGATAGGGCAGAAAAAATTGTGGGACAAGGAGAAATTGCTCGTTAAAAGCCATTTCTCCATTTCCTACAATATTTTACAGAGTCGTTTGCAACAAACTGGTCAAATGTCGTCATTGTTTGGCAATGGGTTAATTTCAGTCATTGTATATTTACCGTCCAGAACTTTTCATTGCCCTCAATATCAAAACCTTGTAAAGAGCAGTTTCCTCCAACTATCACCATGGTGGACTCAATCTCTCCAAGATTGCCAATAGTCACAGCATTGGAGCCATCATGGGTCTGAAATATGAAAATATTGAGAGATACATTGGGAGCAGGGATCAGGAAATCTCCAAATCCCAATTGGTCCTAGATATGGCCAAAAACTCTCTGATCGGTTTTAAAAATATAAGATACAGTTCAAACCAAGCACAAAAGCTCATTCAAGGGCTCTATACATGATGCTTTGCCAGCATTAGTTAATCAACACCAAGTAAAGGTTGTGTTTTTAAGAATTTTCTTAAAACAAACTCATATATCATTGTCTGACCACTAAGATTAGATACAAGATAGCAAGACAATAAAAAAGATTTGAAAAAAAATAAAGATTTCCATAATGTAGAGTAAAATCTGGAAGAATCATCTTATCTTCTACAGATATATTATGAATCAAACCTTAGATAAAAGAGAAAGGGATAATATAAGATTGACTAAATTAATGAATTAGGAAACAACTGCTTGCATACCTCTTTATAGAAGAGATCTGTATTTTTCTCCACATCATACACCATGAGATTGGTCTGAGAACCAACGGCGAGGATATCATTAGGAATGAAAGGGTTGAGTTTCCCTGCATGGACTGAAGAGACCTGCTGATTTATACTCAAGAGCATGACATCTCCCTCTGAACTCAACAGCCTGCCTTCCTGTGCCCGGTTGTGAGGGTTGTGGATGAAAACCTGAACAAAAGATGGGATACATTTAATCTGTACTAACTATACTCTAAAGAAATAACTTATATGTATCTGAAAACCAGAACAGTAAAAAATGATGGGACGGAATTAATCTGTATACACTTTACTCAAAGGCCTAACATACATATTTAGGTTTAGCCAATTTCAAGTTTTTCAGATTTATTTAGCAAGAGTCAACATATTCAATGAGCCTTTTAAGATCGTTCCATCTTGAAAGGAATGACAGATATAATCTATAAAGTATGTTTTGAAATCATTTTGTTCAATATATGACAGAAACCATAGTGACAAAGAAAAAGATAAGAAAATAATTATAAATCTTCTTTTGTCAAATTTTTCATTAACCCTTATAGTACTGGAACAGACTTCATGCTTATGCAAACAGGTTAGATCCAGGCCAACCACCAAGTAAATTGGCCACTGGCCTGTGATCTAACCTACTTGCTACTCTGGGTATCTTTCCTCAACAAAATTAAGCAGATATTCAAGGTATTGGAAAGAAGACAACACACAAATCTATTTTTAGAAAGTTACCTAGCATTCTAAGGGTCAAAGCAATCTGGTACAGGTGCATTAAAATGCCTACATATGGGGGGGAGGGTAAAGAAAAAGTACAGTTGTCCTACCTTTCCAGCAGCTGTTGCCCCTGTCAATGCACAGTGTATGCCATCATACTTTCCAATGGTCACCATATGGGCATTGACCCTATGGTGAAGATTCAGCGTAAAAATAGGCACAAGTGGCATTCTAAAGAAGAAAAAAAATCAACATTTTTCAGT
Organism: Cerastoderma edule; assembly: GCA_947846245.1. Lineage (NCBI taxonomy): Eukaryota > Metazoa > Mollusca > Bivalvia > Cardiida > Cardiidae > Cerastoderma > Cerastoderma edule. Next base: position 13,551,056 of record OX401416.1, on the reverse strand, counting down.
TAAAAACAAGACAATGTGTCAAACCAGAGTTATGGGACTCAAAAACAGTACTCTCAATAAGAATTGGTTGAACAGGCCAAAACAAAATCTGAACAGCCCACTTTGAGGGGGGGGGGGGGGTCCATAGGGGTTCAAATCATTTCCGCTTATTTGAACGAGACAAAACATTTTTTAAGCAGTAATTTTGGCCTGCAGCCTGTTCTTATTGAGTACACTGCAATCAGTGACCCTACATTATGACCCAAAGCACATGCATAAAAGTTGTCAATTCCCTGAAGTATTTAATGAGATACAAACTTGTATACAAAACTTAAACCAAAGTGAGGCACTGACATCCGGAGGAGTTGTATAGCTCTCCTTATCTTTTCAATAGTCACCCTAAAAAATGTTTAACCCACAAACACATCACCATAAAGACATAAAAGTCGTCTCTATGACTGGAACATTTTAATAGCAAACATCGTTAAATATTTTAAGCATCAGTAACTGCCCAGGATTCCATAGAAATGTATTCAATAATTGCCTGTGTTCCATCATTCATTACCCAGTCCACAGTTACTCGCCATACCCAATACTGACATTAACTTAAATAAGCCAACAAAGTAAATGTATCTCTTAGCAAGTTACTATTAATGTAAGCTCTATAAGATAGAACGATTCTAATAGTATTGAATATATACTTTTGCAGTTTTGCTTCTGAGCTTCATGGACACCACCAAATTCAATCTACAATCCAAGTAGAAAGGCATTTTGCTTTTGTTCTTTGGAAGGACGAGTGAATCCTCACAAACTGCTTTATGATAAAAACCAAAGGATCTCAAAATGGTGTGCTGGATTACTGAACTAGCTCTTAGGAAAACATGTCTTGCATCATCAAAGACCTCAAATTGAATCAAGAGCTGATTGTTAACTGTTTGCCTGCATGGAGTAGAACACAGGAATGATTTAATGGCATAGGGGAAAACTGGAAAATGGATAAAGTCTATCTTTCAGATCAAGACGTATGCATGACTTTTGGTTCGAAGAAAAGCATCTTGTAAATTACCTTGTCGCGTTTTGGCTGACTGGTAATGGTGTGCGTAATAAAGCGTAGAATTTGCATAAAAGTTATAATTTCGTCGGCAATGAAAACAATTTTGGCGGAAATGGAGACTCGCAGAGAATGTTTTTCTTCTTTGAATAATTAAACTAATGACCAACATATCTTTGGATTTTAAAAAAGAAAATATTTTCGTTTAATGAACATCTATTTCTATTAAAACGATTTGTTTCATCCTAAATTAAAAATGTAAATCAAAATATTAACCGGAAATACATGCGCGACTAGAACGAGCCAACATGGACAACAAACTGTCATCGAAAGTTGATCTGTCATGAAGAATCTTGTGCTTGTAGTGTCACGTTGTTTTTGTTATCCATTTTCTAGAAATTTTCGAATTCGAAACATGTGGTGGAAATCGACCGTTGTGAATGCAGCGTCTAGATTTAATACATTGAACAGGTAATGATGGTCAGGGCCGTAGCTGGACTGTTTTTAATGATACGCACAATCGACATAATGGAAGGGGGGTTCGGGGGTCCTCCCCCGGAAAAAAAAAAGACGGCAAATGGTGCATTCTAGATGTATTTATTATGTCTTATTATTCCAAATATATGCTTATATAATTGGTCGGAGTTGAAGAAAAATCGAGCGAAAACTTGTCAAACATGTCACTATAGTATAATAAAAGTTAAACATGATATTTTGTGTAAACAAATGACGATCTCTAGATGTAATATGATTTTTGATGCAAATAATGTTTATTTCAATCATGTTACTATATTACTGTTTATCCCTGATTACATCAAATTTAGTATAAAAGGGAAACACAATTAGACTCATAAGAAATTCAAAAAATAAATAGTTTCCTATTTCTGTGTGCATTTTCAAGCCGATTTTGCTGCATTAGCAAAATATGTTTATACAGGTGTTAAATCCAAAAACAAATAACTATGAAATATCAAAACGGTCAGCTGATCATAATCATTATTATAATGATATTCACTTTATTGGAAATAAAAAGTATCATATTTTTCAAACATAGAGAAGACATAATACTCACAAACGTTGCCCTTCTTTTGTGACATAGTGTAAGTGACCAAGTGTAACTTATAAGGTATGTGTGTACACGGTCGTACATGTGAAATAAATTTACTGAACATGTATCAAGCTAGAATCCATCTAAACATTGAATATTAGAGAAAGCCGCCTCTCCTTTCTTCTGGCAAACGTATCCATCACCGCTTCTGAGTCAATCTCTCTCTCCCTGTAGATGTTGAGGAGACCTAGGCCAGACAGTCTCTTTGTTGTCATGGTACTTCTGGGTACGTCTTTACCCTTCGCATTGTGCTGAATGATCTTTCAGCCGAGGCTGTCGACACCGGCATTGCGAGAAGAAGGGAGAAGCAGGCATGGACATTGGGGTACAGCTCTCTATTGATCTGCGACAGCGCCGTTTGGAGACAGTCGGTTGGGTTTTCTGACGTCTGACAGCGGGCCTTCCATCGCCGCACCTCACTCAGGAACTGGTCAATGTCCGCCGTCAGGTCCGATGCACATGCCGCGTGAATCTTTCGTATGACATGCGTTTTGGCTCTATAAAATCGGTCCCGTCGGCCATTATTCAAAATAAGACCGCCTCGTAAACATCTCATTCGGAACAAAATGATTTATAACGGTGCAGTGCTAGTAAGGGGGCTACTTAGATTCACCGAGTACAGTAGTGTCCCTTCGCTGTACTTTTTTTATTCAATGAACGCACGTAGCATTGTAGTACTTATTGTTTTTGCGATGTTAATTGTTCTTGCTAAGCTTGAAAATCTTTGAAAATAATTGACAAACTCTTAAACATTAACCCCTAACCCCCCTTAGGCTCTGTTCTTTATCACATTTTTGGACTTTAAAAGACATTTATTTTTTTCAAGTTCAAAAAATGATGATACGCCCGGGCGTACGGGCGTATGCCCAACTACGGGCCTGATGGTTGTTTTGAAAGATTCCACAATCCCTTCATAATGAAAGTACCTCTAGTATTGGAAGGAGATGACCACTGGGCTGACTTGGTTGATTCACGTTGAATATTTTTCGGTGCCATTGTCAACTGATTATATTCTGTCTGAAATCATGTACCACAATTTCTGCAAAGACCTGTATGGTTGTTTGCAATCTTAGATACATAGTTAAGGGAAAGACTGGTGTTGTTCACTATGGATGTACCTGTGGTTGCAGGAGATTTTGCCTACTGATGATAATGCATACAATGCAACATATAGTAAACCAATTAGAGAATTGGCTTTCAGAGCAAATGTAAAGTGATTCGTTTGCTATATGTTTTGTTGTAAAAGGACCCCATTGGAAATAAGTTGAAATCTTTCATTGGTCAACCTTACTCAAAATAATTAAAAAGTTGACATGACAGGAGTTATAGCCTGATGCAAAATTTTCTCAATATTTCCCGAGCATGTTGAATTAGTTTGACAAGAAGCATCCTGTGTTATATATATGTCTCATTCTTTTTTATTGAAAGTGCTAAGTTTTATATTAACTCCCTTAAATCTGGAAAATGCCAAATGCGCATAAGATCTATTTAACATGCTATCCAATTCGGCGATATTGATGTTTTAACGGTTTTATTTATGTATTGTCTGTAAACTAATGATGTATGACATATAATATATGCACTAATATATACCAACATACAAAGAGAAATCATCAATATGCAAAGTCTCTATGCTTTGTATCTGCTGACTTATTTGATGCTTAACGGTGAAGTGTTCTGCCGAGATCGCGGCCACGCAGGATTGACCTCTAAAAATCTGTGGATCCCGCGCTCTGAATCCTTATAAAGCGCCCACGGGCGCGTCAGTTTTTGGATTACAAAATCGCGAAAACTCATTCATTGTGGACACGTAAATATCACGGCCGTGTAACTCGGATGGTGAACTGCATCGTCATACCGCGGGAGGTACAGTATTTTTCATTGGTTGCATATGATGCTGTCAAGTTAGGTAACCAATCATTGCTCATGTATTATCAAGCGTAATATCCATTTCCGTCATGGATGGAATCATTTTAAAATCTGTGTCGAAGAATTCGCGACAAAACAATTTTTTTTTTTTAATGATCTTTAGTTTCTTTAGTGCACATTTTTAATCAACCCCCACCGGACCCACAGGCTAGCACTAGTACCGATCATGAGCTAGCGACAGTAAGTACAGATACGAAACGGTCCCAAAAAGCTTTTTCAACTCTTGTGGTTGAGAGATTTTTCGTGGTTGAAATTTGACGAGGATAAATATGAAATACTGTGCAACGTGTGTATAAAACATCATAAACACAATGTTTTCACCTTGGGCAACAATGATTTTTGCACAAGCACATTGAAGATGTATGAACAATATAAAAAACAATGATATGCCATTATGGCGATGTTTACAGCCACCACACAGACACTAAACACCAGTTGTTGTGAAGGTAAATATAATCTGGATAAGTTTGATAGGGATAGTCATATTTCAATTGATATTGTAATCGGGCCCTCCTTTTTTGCCAAATGACCCCTCTTTTTGAAGTCAAAGGGGTCATTGTCCCTTCATAATAAAAAGCTTGGCAGAACAGTGGGTGTAAATCAATAGATTTCCAGAAACTTACAATATTTTTAGAGGCTTACTGCGGTTATTTCCTGTTTTCTTAGAATTTATTTCTTACATTTAGGGTACCATCCACAATAATAAGGAACACTAAAGCAAAATACTGCCAAATAGTGGTTGAATTTTTGGAAGATGGTATGAAGATTTTCAAAGTATCAAAGTTTTTTGTTTGTTCAACAGTTTTTCTGTTTGCAATGCCCTTGTCATTACTGCTGGAGGAAGACCCCAAACTTCACATTCCATAAGCAGGGTTTTCCTTAAGAAGCGGCTGCAGGCCAATTAAACCGCCTCAAATGCTTTTCTGGCCGTCTCAAATTTGCCAGATGGTCGAAAATAAATCGATGGTACCTGAAAAGAGGTAAAATTCATATTCAGCACACTTGCCCCCGGACACCCTAGCCTCCTAAACAGTTCTTCTGGCCTTCTACTCCAATTCTTAAGGAAAACCCTGCATAAGGGCTGATCAGGCCAGGTAGAACCATTGGCATGCCATAAGACACTGAAGATTACCTCTCAGGTAATTTCAAATACTGTAACCTGGATTCGGACCTGAGAGGAATAGCCCCAAGTGATTCCAAGCTCTATACTCAACATTTATTACTTAGAAGCAACACTTTGTGGGTATATAGTTGATACTGTCAAATTATCTTAACTATAATAAGGTCACTTCTAAGTGATTCTCTTTGTGATGTTCTTCTTGTGCATGCTATTTAAAGTAGTGATAACATTGCATTCAAAGAAAAATATGGAAACTTGAATGCTGCCCTCATAAATATTTGCATTGATCAACATGTGCAATGCAATTATAGAAATAAAGTTGTTAATAATGAAAACGTATGTAATACAAATTCATGACATAGTCTTTGAATTTATTTTTTTCTTTCAGGTCAAGAAAGATTATTATTGGTTTGCTAGTTTGTTTGCTGTTTTTGTATTTTTTCCTTCCCAAATTGTTTGGTCACAGCAGTCCTAATGTGCGAGCTGCAGGTAAATATATTTTTGTCAGTTGCCTATAATGTGGTTGTCTCTTTTTAAGTTATTACACAAAGGTCCAATTAAAAAGCATACTTCCTTAGCTATTACATTCATTTTTACCCTGAACTCTATACTGTCGTTACTCATAAAAACTCTCCTAAGGAGACAATTTTAATGAGCATGCACAATATACATAGATTTTGCATGCATAAGACACAAATGTCTCTCAATTGGACCTCTGATTACATCTCATTGGGAAGATATAGAGAATAGATGGTTGGTGTCGTGAATCGGAAATGTTATCGAGCAAGGCGTAGGAATATTATCCAGTGAGCCGAAGGCGAAATGGATAATATTCCGATGCCAAGCCCGATAACTTTTCCCATTCAAAGACACCAACCATCTATTCTATTTATCCTGTTACCTTTATGTATTCTTTCAAACAAATAATATACAAATAAAACACGAGAAAGAATGAAAAATATGTAGAGAATGATGTAAACATGACGTCATTTCGTTCTTATGACGTCATGATTTGTCGCGTGGATGTATTATATGGTTAGTGCCGGATATCACAAATGTTATACGGCACCTAGTTATACGTCCCAAAATGACACTAGTGACAGGATAAGCTTGTTTATTATCTTGTCCTAAATACTTAACATTTTGATAAAAACATATCAGAATAAAATGATGAAATAAGAAATCTAGCGAACTATTTTTTAGATATTTAAACATTGCAAATATAGAACGCATGAGGAAATTGACAAAATATATTCAGAGTTTGACAACAATGTGAAAATTTAGAAATTCAAAGAAACATTGAAATTTTTGATTTTGTTAAAGTTTTGCTCCCCAAAAGGAAAGAATTGAGCAATTTGTCCCTTTCCCATGATATTTTCTCATATTGGTCCCATGTAGCTGAGTAAAATCCAGGGAATGTTTAGTGAAAGTGTTAACTATTTTTGTCTTGCAGGATACCAGTCAGTCTGCATAAACAATAAGTTAAATGAATACCAGGAGGCGGTGGACAGGTTTGATGCAGTATTAGACTTTGTGCCGCCAGTTCCCGGCCAGGCAAATTTCCCTCCATATGTAGGTAAGTAGACTTGCTAGACTTATTTTCATTTATATACATGCTAATGGTCAACTGATAACATGAGAAACCTGTGTTACAAAATGAGAACAGTGTGGGTTCAAATCCCAGTGTTTGTATTTGAATTTTAATCTGAGACAATATCCCATCGGACTTACAGAATGCTGATGGTTCTACCTGGTTTGACCAGCCCTTATGGGCAGTTGAGTATGGGGTCTTCCTCCATCATTAATGGTCAGGCATAGCAATATAACTGAAATAATGTTGATGTGATGTCAAAACAATGAAAATAGATACAAAATAAGATATGAATTGTGGCAAGCTATTTCTTACTTTGATCTCAATGGCATTTTCCCATTCTAACAATAATATATCTTTTATCCTTTAGTATTCTTGTCTGCTATTGCCTATTTATTGTATAATGAAAGGGTAAATTTATTATCTTTATGTACATAGGTCGGTGCTGTTTATTGAAGTTATAAAACATGCCACATAAATGATAATAGTTAAGGTGATGATTCCTCCATCTGTCTCAACATTTTCATCTTTAAAAAATCAGGCAACTCATAACAGAAAAATAAACCTTCGCAATGAGCCTATTTTCCAATCTTGCATAAGTTTTAACCATTTTTGTGATGACATTCTTACAAACATATGTTTAATCTGCTTCCACTGTATATGCATACACAAACAAATATATGTGCTACTATTATAGAATCGTATATTCGTGTGTAAATATTTGTATTTTTCAATATATGTTTTTTGTTGGACAATAAACATTTCATGTTCAAGTCCCTATTAAAAATGAAAGTTATGTTTAAAAAAATCAGATTTTACTGTTCATAAGGGATTTTATTCAGTATCTTATGAACAAGGATGAATTGTAAACTGTACTGATTAATTAAAAAAAAAAGAGTTGAATATACCAATCTTTTTTTTTTTTAAATTGAAATACAACATTACATGATAATTTGAAGTATGACAATTAACCATTTCTCTGGTTGATGTTGACTGAAAACCTTAACAACATGAGGAGAACATTTTCTCTTTAAGACCAGTTTCTTTGTTTGTCCTGATGGTTTGATAACTTGCCTGTTAAAGATACAACAAAGGAATTCAATTTGCAGTACAGGATTTTATGAATATTTCACTATGCCATATGAAATAAGCACAGTAGGAACAATGATAAAGACTTTGATGCTTGTGTTTCATTACAGGGAATGGGTACATTGCGGCCTCGTTTGACAGCCAGAATGGTCTGTATGTACGATTGAACAGGGCTCTATCTTTACCTGTGAAGTATTATCCTATTGTTGAAACATCAATAGATGGACTGAAAAAAGAAGGTAATATTACTTACTATTGCCAATGAAGAGGTTAATATTCTATCTGTAGGGATTTAAAAAGAGGAGAAAGCTAGGAGTTATGATGATAATATTATGAAGTTTTTTGCAAATTATGTTTTGCATAGTGCAAAAAGTTTAATTGAAAAGGTAACAAAACATGGTTTGAAATGAATTAACCCTTTCTCCCTTGAGGAAATGTGTAACTGGTCCACATCAAAAGGTTACAGCCTACAACAAGTAACATTTAAGATACATCCTATTCATATGATGTAGGGCAGTAAGTTAGTAACCATAAGAGCAATTTATCATTGTGATTTCTATAAGCTTATGCAGCAAATATGTTACAGTGAAGCATAATGGAGTAAAAGGTAAAATATCCATTGTTATTATTTTCATTTAGATATAATTGATTGTGATACCATACTTGCACCATTGCTTTTCCAGAGGTGAATGTGTTACAGCTTCGTAGTGGACTTGTTAACAGAATACAAGGGTTTAAATCTGTAAGTACTCTTATCTATAGAGGGCAGAGGGATAGAGATTCATTATCAGGTAGTGAATATCAATAAAAGAGAAAATGCTAGATTTTTGTATTCAGCATTCTTATAAGTATAAAGGTATACAGTATATGGTATATTGCCAGGTAAATCTTCTAATGTCGATTCTACATAAAGAAATAGTCCTAATGATAAGATTTTGATCAGTGCCTATTGATATAGGGTTAAAAAAAAATGGGAGACATTAACCAGAAGGATATGTTTCTCACCTGAAGCTTAAGAGTATTCATTCACTGGATACTGCATTTTAAACTGATTATCTCAGTGGATATTATGTACAACTTGGAATACAGGGGTCATGATTTCAAGAACTGCCTCGGCCAATATTCTTTCTGACATCTAATGAAGTCAATGGGACAAGATATTGTTGTCTTTCACCACTGATTGATTATGTTCATATAGGAAAGCAGTCATTGGCTTGTTAAGAATAATGAACAGTACTACCATGAGTATGGATAGGTGTGCTGGCTGAAGTACTGAAATATTGTTAAAAATGGACTCAAACCTAATCCGATTCACCTTAGAACTTTAGAAAATGAAATATTATTGAAAAGACAACAGTTTTCTCTTAGTGAAATTTCTGCTCAAATGTTTAGTCCATTACGATATTTATTTTCAAGAGTGGTGTGTTAACTGGCAGAATTGTAGTAAAGAATTAGATTGAATATAATTTTCTGTCACCATTGCAATCATTCTACTGCTGCAAATTTGTCAAAAGTAAAGCATACAAAGTGTAAGTACAGTTGTTTTTTCAATATCATAAGGGCATCTCACTTTTTATAACAGGAAACTGTATAAGCTGTCTTCCAAATTGAAATTTTTTTTAAGATCATGACTAGTCTTCTGATTTAAGTTTTTTTGGTTTCCCAATTAATCATTATCTTCCCAAAAACAATAAGGCCTCTTTCAAGTAACCCCTTCATTCAATGATCGGAAAAACAACAAATGGAAAATTCCATAATTGAAAGACCTCCCTCTGAAAGCAATGCAACAAAAGGTTAATGTGTTCATAATGATTGAAATGGAATTATAGAGACCCTTAGACCCATTACCAAACAATAATGACATTCAACCACTTTGTTGCAGACGACTCTTGAAAGCATTGTGGGAAAAGGAGAAATTGCTCGTAACGAGCAATTTTTTCTTTTACAACAATGTTTTCTGCCCTATCAGATAATTATTTTCTTAGTTCATCTCATTTTGAAATGTTTCTGCAAATTTTTTCAATTTGGAACAGTCGAAAAATTTGCTTTGGTAAGGGGTTAAAATGTTGTTTATAAGATAATTGTATGCTCAACCACCAATGTGAATGTTTCAGGGAAGCCACTGTATAACTGTCCAATCCCAGCTGTACGCCCACAGAACTCACCCTTCCATGCTGATACAGGAGATTGAGATGCACAACCCATCCAGGTCTGATGTGATTGTAGACCTGGACCAGATAGGCCAGTCTGGCTGGGCAGACACCCAGGAGGCTGTTGAGAAGTGAGTACAGTTCTTTCTGAAAGAGAATTAAAAATCATGTGCAGGTATTCATTTCCTTTCAGATATTTAACACATATATGATTTATACATCATATTACATTAATTGTATATTCAATGGTATGTAGCAATAGTGATAAGGCTTTCAAATTTCATCTACAGTCAAATTCTGGTTTTTCCAACAACCGTAATCAGAAAACCATGTCCTATCTGAATAAGAACCCTGGTCCTCATCTTAATCCTTTTTAATTCCATATAAGACATGGCGGTCTAATACAAATTCAGATGATTGAAAAATCAGCCAGAATCCAAAAAGTAAATTGCCCTGTGTATACATATTAAACTATTATTCACAACTTTAATTTAAGATTGCTTACAATCAGACCATTCAGTGATAACAATCATCAGCAACAATCAACATGGCTATGAACAAACATTGCATGGTGTAGTCATTTCTATCTAACTACGGTTGAAGTGGTAATTGTAAAAAAAAAGCGTTGTTACATGAGGCTCTGGGGCTAATTCAATGGCCAAAGATGTTATATTTTGATTTGGAGTTCATAAATTGATGGTTTGAAGATTTGTATCACATGTTAAATCAACTGCTCCTTGTAGACATTTCATGTCTGTCATTTTCCCTGTATTTATTAATGTAAAATGCAGCAGGTTTATGTACTACTAACATACAAATATATTATGCTTACAGTGAGAAAACTCTCTCAGGTGAATTCATTCAGTACAAATTGACGAATGGGCTGATTCCTATCCAGTCTAGTGCTGCAGAGCCTGGTCTGTTTGTAGCGCTATCGGTCGCCTCAACAACAGTGAAGAAACAGCAGCACCTGAAAGCTGGAAAGTAAGTTGATTGGTAGGGGGCTTATCACCTGTCGTAATGTGGTCAATTCCCACTTTGTTAGATTGCACTTGAACTGAATAAGATAGTGTTCTCATGAGCAATTTCCTGTTTTGTCACTGTGTTTTTTAACTAGATATCATAGAAATTGTTTTTACTTTATATTTGATTTCTGTCATTGCTTTTTTTAATGTGACTCTTTTGTGACAAATGACTGATATATAAGGAATCGACAAATTGTCATAAACAACTCTTATGATGTTGGAGTTGTTTCTTTTGTTCTCAAGAAATATCACTAAATTTGTAATACTTTATACCTGAAATTGATGTGTCATGTGGATAAAATCTTTGGCATCTGATCTGGTTAACCCTTTACGGTATATAGCGCCGTTCGCCGCCTTATCGATTACCGCATAAAACGCTTTTCGCCGGTATACCTATTACCGTATAAAACCTATTTTGACGGGCTATCGATTACTGCATAGAACGCTTTTTGACAGCTGAAAAATTGATTCAACTTCAACCCTTAATTACACAAATAAACACACACGTCATTTTCTCCAAAGTTTATTTTCCTATTAAACAAATATGTTTTCTTTCATATACGATGATAAAATCATGGGGTCAAAGTTTAAACTTTTGCTCTAGAGCGAATCTTTTGATAGTGGTCACGCGGCACACTTCTAAAAGAGACGCTATGGGATTGAGATGAAGGGAAATGAAATACCCACCCCCAATAAAACTGAAAGCGGCCTTCGATATCCTGTCATAAAGATCAAAACAATGCCGATTTGTAAAGACTTGATAAGGATTTCCTGCAATTCTTTACAAACTAACACTTTTCTAAAAATATTATCCAATTAAAAAGAACATAGGGCACGCGACCCGTAGACTATTTAATGAGAAGTCTTCCGGTCATAAAAGATCAAAACACTGCCGATTTGTAAAGACTCGATAAGGATTTCATGCAATTCTTTAGTAACTTAACACATTTCTAAAAATACTATCCAATTAAAACGAGAGCATACGGCACGCGACCTGTAAAGGATGTTTATGACACGGAGCTATTGTTCAAAGTTTAAAGGCGATTGAAAATCGAGCCGTCAAATAATTGACGTTATAAAGACGGCCTTTTTAAAATATTTAGCCAATTTGGTGTTTCCGATCGCAAGTCGGACATCAATGTAGATTCAGAGCAGTAATTTGATCGTTTTTTATTAAGCCTGAAGATGATGAAATGTTGATAAATATTACCAATTCACGGACAAGCAAATTAGATCATTCCTCCGACTTTGACTACAACTACGAGCTTTTGGTAAATTCATCACCCATGGACACGTATTTTACGGAAATATAAGCATGTTTCGTTGCCAAAATGAGTTGATTTTTACTGTTTTACATTTATAAGAAGGACTAGGTTTAACTCCTTTACAAAGCAATATTGCGCTGAAAAACATTCTTTTATATATTTTGGAAACGGTTTGAATGGGAATTGAAGTAAAACGATTCAGCTTTGTTGAGAAATATGCAAAGACAAAGTATGTATCTCGAGTCATGAACGGTATTTTTCGGCAACAAAATTCCCTGCAATTGATGACAAACGGAAAACAAATTACGGATCTCTCAGGGAGAACACATAAGTCATATTATTAATTTTGATTTTGTATAATTCACACCGTAATATACATTTTCATTGTTTGTTTAATTTTCTACAACTTAATCCTGATATGAATGTATCACTAAATAAAGAAAAAAAACATCAACTTAAAGGAAATTTTGTTCTCGTCGTCTTTTATTCTTTGAAAAAATCTATTAGATGAATGTAAAATGCATTAATTTAGGTTTGATTAACAGTACCCAAATCAATAACAATTATCGGAGATAATCCTGTGCAAATAGGTACCCAGGGTGACTAGTTATGTATGCGTTAATGGTCTTCGATAATCGGATGGTTTATACCTATAGTGTCACTGATAAGCCTTATCTCTATACCTTAAAGGGTTAACCAGTTTGGAGATCACTTGTCATGAAGTCTATTGTTACTAGGACATGAACCCACCTAAAGGCCCTGTGATTTCAAGTTACATACTTTAACAATCATTCCTGAAATCAAAAATAGAGCTCTCAAAACTCTATTTATGATATGATAGTTAATAGATTCAAGTGGCTTGAAGACTGGTTTTTGAAGTGAGAAATGCTCCCACGAAAAACATTTTTTGTTTGTATCATTTTTAGATATTCAAAAGAATATTTAGTGACCACTGTTCAATATTCCAAACCTATGGACAAAACTGCAGCAGAAACACAGTTTCCAGTCTTAAAAGAAAAATGTAAAAAGGTTTGTTGTTTGAAATATTCATATTGATAAGATTCTATTTCTTTGACAAAGGCGTCCCCCTTTGATAAACTATAGATTGATTTACATTGGTATTTTGTTGCTTGTTCATTTAACTTAAATGTTGCAAATTATTGAGATGAAGAAACAATGTACTTCCTGGATTATTTTCAAGATGCCTGTATGCGTATAGCAATTTTTTATTTGTCCAAATGAAAAGCAGTATCAGATACCAAAAAAAGGAAGAAAAAAAATTACCCTGTAGTATTGGAAATAAACCAAAGAAAAAAAATGCTTGTGAGGAAAACTTCTGCGATAAATGTATCAAAGTGAGTAATAAGGGAGAAAAAGGATCGATACAGACTTGATTTGCTATTCATGTTTCTATAAATGACTTTTTTGGTATCATTTCTCATTGAACAGGACATGACATTGGCCCTGCAAACAGAATCTTCACAATTACGGAACCAGCATACATCTTTATGGGGGCAGGTAGAGGATTAATTCTTTATCAAGTTGTTTCTGTTGTAACAATCATTCTTTTCTATTGGGTTTTAATGTAATTTTGTTCTTTTCAGTTGAATTTGGCCTCCTGTGTAATCTACTAGTCTAAGGTTTAAGATAGTGAAATGATTGGCTGTTATAGATTATTCCAGGTTGAAGTTCCCAATACTTATCAATTCAGCACCAGATAATCCCTATTTATAAGGCAATTTTTTTTTGGTTTGCTGTCCCTTACCAAAATAGCCTTTTGTTAGAATGACATGAGGTGAATTGTTGTCTCCTTTTTCAAATTTTCCACAACATTTTCTATGATATGGGCCCGCTTAATGCAAGATTACAGATGTTTAGAAATACTCATAAAAGTAATCTCTCATTTCAAATTACTTTTAATTGCCTTTGGCTTTACAGATGAATTGGTTGTATATCAATTGTTTTAAAATTTGATCAATTAGAAACAATGATTTTTTTCTATGAATCTCTTAGTGTAAACAATGTAATTCTCTTCTCTTTCTTCAATTGGTACTCCATGAATTTATTTTGTTATTACAGCTATGGCAAAGTGGCTTTGGCATAAGTCTTTCTAGAGCATCTGGTGCTTTGAATGGAGATAGAATCAACAGTACAATTTATTATGTGTTAAGTAACACGCCAGCACCCCTTCATGACCCTAAAACAGAACCAGCTGTCGCCCTAGAACTAAGGAAAACTCTCCACTATCCAGATAAATGTTATAATGGCCACACTTCACTGTAAGTACCATTCATCCATCTTCCATCACGTTAAATTATTTAACCCTTTACCAAACGCCAAATTTAGACTGTCCCAAATTGCAAGAGTTTGCAGACAACATTTCAAAGTGTGATAAAATTGTAAAGTAATCTTTATATAGAGCAGAAAACCTTGTCGAAAAAGAAAAAATACTCGTCACAAGTAATTTCCCCTTTTCCCACAATGTTTTCCAGCATTGTCTGCAACAAAGTGGTTAAATGTTGTTATTGTTTGGTAATGGGTTAAATGTATTGGTAACTTTGTAGCTGAAGATAGAAGAAACTTATGTGACAAAGGTAGAAATTGATTCATTCCCATCCAACCATCCATCCGAATATCTTTTCTCCTCTGATTCTTCAAAGTTCTCAGCCAATCAAGGGGATAGGATGAAAGTTTCGTGGCCTTGAATTATCAATCTGGATAGATATTGTTCACTGAACTTCAGAGTCATGACAGATGATTTACCCAAATTTTGCAATCCTAACATTGTCTGTTGCTTCAGACAAAAAGTTAATATCCATTTTTCACAGATCTTGAATTGGTTTTTAAAGCTATAATGTCTAAGCGAACTGTGAGAACCATCAAGTTTGACCATTATGTCATAGAGTTATGGCTCTTGAAAGATACAAGATTTACTTAGTCTTGCCATAGTTTTAAAGGCAAAATTATCTCAGAATATTTTCTTCAAACCATAAAAACACACTTTATGCTTTGATATATTTCTCCAAATTTCAAAATTAAGCAATACTTTACCAGGTATGTTTCTGTAAGAGCCCTGGATTTGCAAAACCCTTGTTTTAAAGGTTTGTTAACTATCATAGTGCTGGAACCGACTTCATGCTTATGCAAACAGGTTGGATCCAGGCCAGCCCCCTAGTAAAATGGTGGCTTGCCTTTGATCTAACCTGTTTGCTACTTTTAGTATCTTTCCCCAAGAAAATTAAGCAGATATTCAAGGTTTTTTGAAAGAAGACAACACAAATATATATTTTTTTAGAAAATCACCCATCATTCATAACATTAAACTGATAGAAGACACCTGTTTGTGTTAAAAAGGTACTTAGATTTTTCCCCCCTTTAATTCAGACACTCAACAACTCTGTGGGCAGATGCTGTAGATGAAGATAGTATAGCCCAGATTGTGACTACCTGGATCATAACACTGGAGAAACAGGGATGTAGCATGATGATAGCTGCAGGTAGGCAATCTGGATTCATTGATGTAGTTAAACAGTGCATATAATGAGAATAATTGCTGAACAAATATATTGAGGGTTCAATGCAAGACTATAGCAAGTGCTTCATAATCATGAAGCACTTACTATAGTATTGCATTGAACCCTTGATATGTGGCATTTGAATCTTAAATGCTTTATGCAAGAAATGCATATGGATGTTCATGGCATATTGATGCCAGCATTCAGTTCTGGTAACCTTATTTAGCTTTTCAATTTTGAAATTGGTTGTAGAGAAGTAGAGTATTTGAGGGTGTGACCTGGATTGTATTTAAACAACAAACACTGAACCTTCTTAATGTTTTGAAAGGATTGCAATGAAAATATATGTTGTTTATTTTTCAAACAAAGATAAAAACATGAAGTAGTTAATTATTTTCATGGCTTTTTTATATTGATATACATAACCCTTTCTTATACTGGGCTTTAATAATTTCATGCAAATAATGCAGCCTCTCTACTTAGCTTGTGCTAGAATTACTTCAAGACATTGTCACCTTAAAATCAATTGCATTAACAAGGGTCCAAATAAACAGATGTGTAAAAAAAGGTGTGCTATCTCCTGCTGTTTTTTTTTCTAAATCAAATAATGACGACCGCTTTCTGGGCTTTTTTCCCCCTTGAATTTGGAAGAGGCCCAAGCCTGTTGAATTTGGGAATTTTTATAGCTAAAATTCCTGAATTGGAAAGCCAAAAATCTTGTATGACTTTGAGTTTTTGGAAAACTAAATGAATTTAAAGAAATTTCCAATTTGGAAGGTGCCTTTTATGGGCCCCTGTAATATAAAGCAAAAAAAACCTGGCTTTACCTGTTTGTTTGTTTGTTTTTCCATTAATGTACATGGCTCAGTCTTGATTGTTATTTTACATGTTCCCTGGATGACTACCAGTACTAGGCTAGGAAATGTGTCTTGCCCAAGGACACTTCATGGTGAAATAATTGGCCGCCTATGGGGATCGAACCCGGGGTGACCGGCCCCTAGTCCCCGACACTAACCATTACACCACCGCGGACCATTATGTGAGAATTGTTCAAATCACGTCAGTTGTAGGTTTGAACACCTTGCTCATTAACAGATTGCCAATAGTCTTACATGTCTTGACCAGCCTTTATGAGCAGTTTAGTTAGAGGTCTGTCTCCATCATTTTATTATGAGTCGGGTATTACTATATAGCTAAATAATTGTTGATGCTATGTTAAACCTAACTATGACATTGAATAAACTCATTGGAAGGATTCAACTGAGCACTCATAGTATATGGAATTAAGAAACTATTACTTATTAGGGTGTTGGATCTCTAGCATAAGTATATCATTGTCCAATGCCTGGGATTAATTTAAACAAAGATATAATTTACCATTTCAGGTGTGGAGGGAGTTCTCCAAGCCATGTTACTCAGCATAGGACCCCTACAGTTTGGCAATGAGCATTTAGAGATGCGTCTTCATCCAAAAGATACACATAGAGACTTGAATTTTCATCGCATTAATTACGGAAATAACACTCACTTAAATATTTCCATATTAGTGGGAGATGACAACAAAGCGAGTATATTTGTGTCGTTAGATCGTAATGATAAACCATATTATGCGTGTGACGCAGGTTGCCTGGATCCACCAACAGCTTTGAGGTATAGTGTCTGCTGTTTTAAATCTTTATCACCTGCAGAAGACATTTTTTTTACTTCAAGCAAACGACTTTCGAAAAGCTTTGTAAATTTGTGAAAAAACCTTTTAGTTCTGCTATTTTGATATGTGAAAAGATTGAAAAAGAGTCAACCAAGATTTCCATGTAATCAATTTTCTTTTGAATAAAGCCATCTCATTGTCATCTTTCCTGTTATGGGACAAACTGATATGACCTTTTAAATCTGCTTGATCTAGATGCTGAAAGATACTCAGAGTAGCAACCATGTTAGATCACAGGCAAGCCACCAAGTAAATTGGCGGCTGACCTGTGATCTAACCTGTTTGCTACTCTGAGTATTTTCCCCAACACAATTGTGCAGGTATCAAAGGTTTTGAAAAGCAGACGACACAAAAATCTATGTTTTGAAAATTACCCAGCATTCTAAGGGTTAAGAGGTCCAGATCAATGAAGCTTCACTTCACTTACAATATGTCGGAAGTTTAGTCTGATTTGTTTGTTGGTGAATTCAAGGTTTAGAGGTGTAGATTGTTTATTCTTATATTCTCTTTTCAGCAAAACCTGGTCCAAGTTTCCAGTAAAATTAACCGAGCCTTTAACATCAATTTTATACATTACTGCTGATCTGCAACATATTGATGAATACAAGCATGCCATACATGTAAAAGAAATAGTAGAAGGTGAGTGGATGGGGAACCTGTGAAGCATCATCCATGCTGTCCTTGTTCTGCAAAAAACAAGATTTATGTCGTTTCTAAACCGAAAGATTAGTAGCAGATCAAATATGAAAAAATTAAGTATTATTATGACGCTTTCTTTGTGAAATGCGATAGAATCCATTGTGAAAAAAGCAGAAACTGCTAAAAATTTAGTAATTTCTACTTTTGTCACAATGTTTTCTGTTATTGTTCTGCTGCAGATGTATTTAGATAGGTCTGTATCAAGAAATCTGCATCAAGAAGAGGCCAAGTTAACTCTTTACTCCAAAAGATCTTGTTTTACAACAACTGCTACAAAAGACTTCAGAAACTACTGTGACAAAAGGATAAGTATCTCCAAAGATACGTTTATCATATTCTTTCTGTGTTTTCTACCCAATATTTTTAAGAAAATATAGTGATTTCCTGCTAATGTTGTAGTCTGCTGTTCATCAGAATTTGGCGGGGTTATGAAGTCCCATATGGGAGAGTGGGTTAATAAACATACAACTCACAACTTAGGAAATAAAATATCATAATTTGTGAAGCACTAGATCATGATAGCAATTTCTCTTTTTGTTCTGATAATTTCTTCCAATTATGAAATATTGATTTAATTTACTTAGAGAACTTTAATCTGCAAACAGTTTTGAAATCCGTATCTCGCAATCTGGTACATGTAAGTGGTAATGATTATAAAAGGACAATCTCACAGGTTGAGATTTTAGTCTTTTTAGAATAAAATGTCATCACAAATCTATAGTAACATATTACTAGATTATTGATACACTTTTCACCCTCCTTCATAATGTATGGTGAAGATAAAGCACATCTACATTGCAGAGATAGTAAACTGTTTAAACAGATTTATTTTGTAAACAGTTATCTAAATTTTAAAGTTTGATGATAAATTTCAATAGGTAAAGTGTGGTATGTGAAGATACCATTGCCACATGGGTCTCACTAACATTTGACAGCACATGTGCAAACATTTTTTCCATAATATGAAATGGTCAAATGGGGCATTGCTGCCAAAGCACTGAAAGAAACTGTTTCTTGATGCACTATTTTTTCAATGAAAATCCATGTGAAGTTCATCAATTTGAGAATAAAAAAAATAAAATTGGCCTTTTGTTCAGTGACAAGGATAGTTTTAGACACAATTTTTGCCCTTAGAATACTGTGTAATTTTTTGCGTTGTCTGCTTTCCAAAACTTTAAATATCTGCTTGACGTTGGTTGAGGAAAGTAACTCAATGTAGCAAACAGGTAAGATCACAGGCCGGCCGTCAATTTACTTGGCAGCTGGGCTGGATCTAACTTGTTTGCATAAGCATAAAGTAGTTTCCAGCACTATAAGGGTTAACCTTTGTTACTCAAACAGCACAATCTGTGAGAGTCCCTTAAAATCACTTACCTTTTCTTACCTTTTTCTCCGCAGCACCTGCTCATGAGCACCATGTGATAGCGTTGCATCGCCATGGACACCATTTCGGAGGCTTGCCAACCATCTTCTGGGTTTCCATAGCATTTTTAGTGATAGTTTTCCATTTGTTTTTGTTCAAATTAATTTATAATGAATACTGTCAGGCGCAAGACAGGTTTACAAAGAGTAGATACCATGTATAGCATTTCAACATCAATGATCTAGAATTCCAGAACGTATCACGTAACTGCTGTGTATTTGTGAAACCACTTTTAATAAAGTAAAATAATCATATCACTTAAGTAGCTACAGAGTTTAAATGGTGTAGGCAATTTACATGTTATTTGTCATTTTGACTCAGAATGGCAATCTTATATACCTAAACTGTAAACAGGGTCTCAAAAGTTTAATGCTTGAATGATTTTTTTTTTAAAATGTTGACATTCAATATGAAATAGCAAAGTGTAGTTTTGGATTTTGATTAGTTTTGATTGCTTTTATTTTATCTTCTTGCCGAGACTCATTTCACCATTCCTTCATCATGCATCAGAAGTTAGAATAATAAAAGCGGAAATTAAGAGGAACTTTTCTGTTAAAAATCATATTCTTGTTTGTTTAAGCCATGCAATTAGATATATTTCAGAGAAATAAGTAAATGTAAAGTTAACCCTTTCCCAAACAATTAATTTTCAACTGTCCCAAATTGAAAGAGTTTGGAGATGACATTTCAAAACGTGATGAAATTGAAAAATAATCTTCTGATAGGGCAGAAAACATTGTGGGAAAAGGAAAAATTGCTCGTGACGAGCAATTTCTCCTTTTCCCACGATGTTTTCTAAAGTCATCTGCAACAAAGTGGTCAAATGTTGTTACTGTTTGGGAAAGGGTTAAACAAAAATGCATTCATCCCCCTTTGTGTGCCTTGTATTTTAGAAGAGGAATCTGCATGGTGTCATGTTTGAATCTCCATGAGAGCCTTGTTAGGTTTTGAATATTGTTTTTGTTCTTTTTTACATAAAACAACAACTAGTCCTTTTTCAAACTGCATTGTAATGTGGTTGATTATTCAATTGCTCATAACTGATTAATGTTCAAGAATTAATTATTTCATGTTAGCACAGTGTACAGCAACATGATTGTGTTAACATTGTGAAAAGGGAGAAATTCAGCTACAAAGGAACTTCTCCATTTGATTACAATGATTTCAGCTTTAATGAATGTTTTTTACTTGTAATTACGAAAGACAATTTCGAGAGTTCAATGCTTTATGTTTATGAAGCACTTACTATAGTCTTGCGTTGAACCTTCATAATGTTAGATGTACAGTAGTTGGTAAATGTTGAATTTGTGTGGCTTGAGATTTCAACAGCAGATAATCACTGGTTTATACGTTTTATCCATCCAGAATTAAATCTGCAGTCCATTTATACAACAGCATGAGCGGACCAAGATCCTCAAACATAGTGAACAATATTTCATTTTTCAAGATAAATTGCAATCACTGTGACTAAAGCGTCATTTGCTTGGGAGGTTGAAAAATATCTGCTGAAAATTTACCAACATACAATCTAGTTATAAAAAATATGCATTAGACCATTTTGGCAAAAATGAGAAATTTGATTATAGTGAACAATTTTTTTTTTTTTTTTTTAAATTATTGCAAAGAAATTAATATTTGGTCAGATTTTAAATCCTGCACAATTGAGAGGGGCTTAACTCTTATAGTGCTGGAACCGACTTCATGCTTATGCATATATGATAGATCTAGGTCAGCCGCCAATAAAATTGGTGGCTGACCTATGATCTAACCTGTTTGCTTCTCTGAGTAACTTTTGTTAAAGTTTAGCAGATATTTAGGGTTTTTGAAAGCAGTAGACACCATTTTTAGAAAATTACCCAGCATTCTAAGGGTTAGAACAAAATACACAATGAGTTTAAGTGACACCATATGTATCCTTTTATATTGGTAACTACTTAAGTGTATGCATAGTCCTTATGTATTTATTTATGTTATATGTTTGTAAATAAGGGATTTTTATTCTAGATTATGGTACTTTTTGTCAGGGCAATGTTGTGTGCAAGAATATAAGTATTTGGAATAACCTGGTCCATATGTTATCTACAAGTACTTAATAATTGCAAAACCATCTCCATCAAGGTAATGTTTGTATAAGTGAAGTGAATTTTCATGACATTGTATGATTGGACATAAGATTGTTTATACCAAGTTATGATTGTTTATGGCATTATGGCCCAATGCAGTGGTCTTCTGGCCGCATATGTTTCTTTTTATGTGTTAATTGATTTGTTTAGACCAAATGAAGTGAAGTCTCATTCATATATCTGATCTCTTTGTTGATAACCAGTTTAAGCAATTAACATGATAAATTATCGAGATAGCTTTCAAGACCTTTCACTAGTACAAACATCTATGCAGCAGACAATAATTGATAACATTTGTGACAAAATAATTGTTCTTGATTAACAAATTCTTGTTTTATTACAATGGTTTAACCCTTATAGTGCTGGAACCATTGTCATGCGTATGCAAATAGGTTAGATGGAGCCCAGCCACCAAGTAAATTGGTTGCTGGCCTGTGGTCTAACCTGTTTGCTACTCTGATTGTCTGTTCTCATCAAAATTAAGCAGATATTTAAGGTTTTGTAATTCTTTATAGGAAAGATACTCAGCGTAACAAACAGGTTAGATCACATGCCAGTCACGAATTTACTAGGCAGCTGGCCTGGATATAACCTGCTTGCAAAAGCCTTTTAAGGATGGAGGGTTACTTATTTACCAAATTGTAGGCAAAGATTGTCTGTTTGAATAACCTTCATAAACCACATAGAATAAAACAGTTTACACTCTCCATGAAACCAATGTGATGGAAAACTACTTCTGCTTAACCCTTTACCAAACGCCAAATTTTAGACTGTCTCAAATTGAAAGAGTTTGCAGACGACATTTGAGAATGTGATGAAATTTGAACGTAATCTTCTGATAGGGTAGAAAACATTGTGGAAAAAGAAGAAATTTCTCGTTACAAGCAACTTCTCCTTTTTCCAAAGTGTTTCCCAGAGTCGCCTGCACCAGAGTAGTCAAATGTCGTTATTGTTTGGAAATGGGTTAAGAAAGATTTCCCTTTTTGTCATTTTATGCATTGTTATCTGTTTACTTTCTTGATTCAAACCATTCTTTATGGTAATGGGTTGATTCATTTGCATGTATGTATATATAATTATTTCAATGCACCGCTAAACAGAAGGTGTATGGGGAAAGTATGTTTTGTGGCATATTATAAAATATGCAAATAGGATTTTTTTTTATAAAAAAAGTCAATAAAACATTCCAAACAAAATAGTTTCTCTTCTTTTATTTTTCAATTGTGTATTTCCTTACCCATCGAAACTTGTGCCATGTAGACAGCATTTTTTTACATGTCTGTCTTGGGCTTTTGCAAGCAATTGAATTTGCCCATTTAAGATTTATATTCTTTTGAAAATTAGGGGACTGCAGACCAAAACATTAGTATCAATTAGCATGAACCCCACCCCCCACCCCCCTTTCCCCTCCCTCCCCCCTCCCCCCCATATAAATTTGTGACTGGTCCATATTCAAAACAATAGCAGAGCACAAAAATGGCATGATGCAAGTTTCCTTTCACTGCATGGTATTGGGTATAAACCATTTTTACAAAATGATGAATAACTCAATGAGGTAAGGTATGAAGAAGCAATGGTTATCAAATACAGGAATAATGAATAGCATTTGATATGCTGATAGGTCCTTATACCAGGTCAACAATGGTTTATCTATATAATGTATATACTAAATACATTTTTTTTCTGATGATAATGCAATGTTTGGTTGATTTGTTTAACATTGGTTGTGAAGGATGCTTCAATAAGCCTCTCAAAGTCACTCATGACGACTGCTTCCTGGATAATACACCAATACTTGTGCCGGTTTGTGGTCAGTCCCGGCAATTTTAACCACGCCTAACGGGGATTCGAAATCTGTACAAGAGGCCGACGCTGTACCACTAGTACTGTTATGGGGGTATCTACTCAACATATCTAAACAGATTGCCAAATACATTTAAAATTTTGGAGACGAAATTGAAAAAAACAAAAAACTGTTTTTTAGGACTAATAGATCTAGTGGATATTGGCGTCAAGATCTACAGGTGCTTGAAACAATCTTCAGTTATACTACCCCATTATATGCACTACATGTATATACTATATACTAATACTCTTATATAGTATATAGTGCTTATATTGGGATATTATCGAAGATTGTTTCAAGCACCTGTGCTCCAGTTAATTGTTTTCTTATTTCATGTTTGTTGATGGAAGACATTTACAAAACTTTTTAACTAAGATAATCCTTGAGACTTAGTACCTTTGTAATTAAAACATACGACTAAAACAACGAGTGAGTTGCTGGAACAAGTTGTTTAGTTTCAGAAATATCAGTGATGGATTGAAAAAAAAAATGCACGTGACTGATGACATATGAAAATAAAGCAGTATAATAAACTCTTCTTTCTTTGCCACACGTCGAAACGATAGAAACTGATGTAATCTAGACAAAGAATAGATACATAAATAATATTTATACAAAAATGGAAGACTACAAACATAGCAAGACATAGTCGGAAACGCATACTGTGGTCAAAGTATGTTGAGTTCGAAGTAAACTGGTTACGAATTAACTTGCTTCCGCCCATGGCTCGAAAGGAGACCGGCATACAGGTTTGTATTATTGTTGTCATTGAATTGTTTAAGTTACTTCAGCAACTTAACACAAGTATTTATTTAACTTTGCCAATTGCCCGAGATCGTGTACGACATTTAAGTAACAGCTTAGAAACTTTGATAGGTCTAATGAAAAACTGTGGGTATATTCGGACACGTGTTATTTCGACCACAAGTGTCTATCTTTCGTATAGCCTCTGAAAACTTAACATAATAGAAAATATGTGTGATTTAAGGCGCAATTGGAAAAACCGAGACACTCTATTTTTTCCTTTATTTTCTAATCGATTGGATTGTGCTAGGCTGCATCTAGCGTCCCTTTGGTGTTCGATCCACAGACTACATAACAAAAATCGTCTGCTATTGAAACAGAAGCCAGTACTTAGTCCCCAGACTCAGACACAAGATAAACCACTGTGAGAAAACTATTGCTTGGCGCCTAATGGGTATTTTGTCCTTTTATCGACATTGTTTCAACAAAAAGCACTGAAGAAAAAGGGTTCCATGAAAAGTAAATGCTTATTTGACTTTGTTGTGTTAGGGAGACTTTTTACTAAGTAGACTCTATTTTTATTTCTTCTTTAATTGTTTCTTCTGCTGTTACAATTGATTCCAGTATCAAATTTGAGGATGTTTAACAACTTCCCAACAATTGAGTGTGCCTGTCACATGGTGTCTTTTTAAAGACCTGTGAAGTATCTATAGGTTAATGTACAAACATTTATTTTTCCTTTATTGCAGTTCCTTGCTCGGTTAGGTTCAAGACCTTCGCTAGGTAATCTTGAGCCAGCAGTTTTTGGCACAGGACCAAATGGAAAAGATGTAATAGAACTGTTTGGAGAGGAAGGAACAGGTTGTGATATTTCTTTTAACCCTTTCCCAAACAACAAATCCCAAACAACAAATTTTTGAATGTCCCAAATTGAAACCGTTTGCAGACGGCATTTCAAAATGTGATGAAATTGGAAAACTATCTTCTGATAGGGCAGAAAACATTGTGGGGAAAAGCAAATATTGCTTTTTACGAGCAATGTCTCCTTTTCCCACAATTTTTTCTAAAGTCGTCTGCAACAAAGTGGTCAAATGTCATTATTGTTTGGGAAAGGGTTAATTAAATTCTTGATTATAAATGGAGCTGTGGGAATGCAAGAATGGTGAACCCCATCTAGATCTAGAGTAAGAGTAATGTTACTATATTATGTCTGAAAGATTAAATTTTGTCTTCCTGTTTCATCATGTTTTCTTTGTTGGCTATATGATTACATGGAGACATATAGAGCTCTATAGCAGTACACACTTTAGACACTAAGTTACTCTATATATGAAATTTGCTTATCAATGTAATACTTTTTATTTACTCATAAATAAAATTCTGTTATATTGCCTAAATCATAACTGTAAAGCTTAAGCAGCAACAGTTTGTTGTTACAGCTAGAGTTTGGAAGTTTGCATACCCTATTACAAAAGTCTTAATGCTCAAATCAGACATGGTTCATGTAGAGGAATTATAATTTGTTCACTGTTTCACTTAACTGTCTCTAGTAGGGGAATCAATGTCTACTTTCTTGGCTTATGTCCGAACAAGATGGCAGGACCAAGGTATGTTTAGCCTTTTTCACCTCCTTTTGTCAATGATAGCCACATTGTGTACCTTGCATGAGAAATTGTAGTCCACGACTGAATGTTTTGAACATGCATGCCCGTCTACTGCCATTTTTGTGCACAATGTGGCTATCATTGGCAAAAGAAGGTGAAAAAAGCAAGAAATAATGAAAAGTATTATTCCTTTTCAATGGAAAAGTTAGATTGGTTAAATATATTCATATTAAGTGTATACTATTAATGGATATGATTTACATGTAAAGTGTATGATATTAATAATGTAAATGATTTTTCTTTTCTAGGGAAGAGTCAGATGTGCCTTCATCTGATTGCGAACTGTATTCTGTCAGAAAAGTGGAATGGGGTAAAGGTCGGAGGTCATGAAGCAGCTGTCGTTGTCATAGATACCAACTATAAGTTTCCAATTCTACGACTTGTGAATATAATGGAGAAGAAAATCCTCTCTAAACTTGGTAAAGATAATACATGCCAAGATAAATCGGACACTATTGAGACATTTATAGCAGACTGTCTAAAACGCTTGCAAATTTTTAGGTGTTCAAATAATTCTGAACTTTTGTTAACACTTCATAGTTTAGAAAAAATACTGAGTGACAATCTCTCTATAGCGGCGGTATTAATCGACACAATTTCTGAGTTTTACTTTGATGACCGTGCAAATGGAGGAAATGTGAAATCAATTCAGGAGGCCAACATGAGACGTATAACATGCATTCTGGGTAAACTTGTAGACACGTACAAACTCACAGTGTTTGCTGTCAAGTCTGCCGTATATAAGAGTAAAGATACCACCGAGTGTTCGGACATTATGAAGAGGGACTTTGAGTCAGATCATTCAGAGTTTTTGTGTCGAACATGGCAAACCTTTGTGACACACAGATTAGTTTTTAAAGCTGTAAACATATCCGATTCTGTTCAACCTTTGTTTGTTGTTGGGGGTGACTGTGTTAATGGTAATACTTTGTTTAAAGTTGTTGAAAATGGAATACAGTTTGTTTAAACCTTTCTGTGATGCAGTGGAAATTTGAACACACTGCAACAAAAGCAGAGAGCAGACTTTCCTTTTGTCATAATGATTTCCTAATTCTTCCTGTAGTTTTTCATGATTGTTTGTTGTTAAGATCATTTGTATATGCTTTAATATACTAAGAACGCCAGAAGAAAAAAGTTTTAACGACAACTCTTAAGTACAGAAAATAAATTGTTTATTGAAGAAACCATTGTGATAAAGGTACAAGAACGACATTGTAAAATGATTAAATTCGAAAAAGTGATTTTAACATCAAGTGGGAAAGTGTTTTACCGAGAGAATTTGCTTGTTTCTTGCCTTTCATTGAAAACAGGAATTCGTGACATTTTCATGCCAAGCCAAACAAATGCTATGAGCAAGTTAATTGACACAGATTTAACCATCTTGATTGTTATTTTGGTTGATTAAAAATTGTATGTCTACATTTTCTATTATTTGTTGAGTCAAACCTTTGACAGTAGTTATTATTTTCATGCCATGCTAAACAAGTTATGAATTTAATCTTGAATTGGAGGAAGGTAGACTACATTAATTCAAGAAAAACAGTAAATTGCAGGATTTTTCTTTCCAGGCAGGAGGGGTGGGTGTGGGTCCCTTGATTTATGCTAACTTTGGGGACTTTTGACCCCTTATATTATGAACTTGTGAACGGCAAATGATTAGATTTAGGGGTCAAATCCGGGAAAAAGGGTCATTTACTATATAATTTTGGGGTCAAGGAAAACCCTGAAACTGGTCCACATAGTATTACATCACTTAAGTACATGGTGTTAACCTTTTTAGTGCTGGAACCGACTTCATGCTTGTGCAAACAGGTTAGACTCAGGCCAGCCGCCAAGTTAATTGGCCTCAATGGACTATACATAGTAAATATTGTCTTAGTTCCATATGTACACAGTATGTATTGGACAGACAAGACCAAAGCTCATTTCTTGATGGGTCCTCTATGAACTTTACATGGTAAATGTTGTCTTAGTACCATTATGTACAGAGTATGTGTTGGACAAGACCAAAGCTCATTTCTTGATGGGACTTATATGAACCAAGTAAAAAAAGATAATCCTGTCTTATTCTGGTATGTATTTGATGTCTCTTGGACAGACAAGGCCAAGCTCATGTCTGTTGGGACCTCTATACATCAAAAATAATAGATAACCATATTGTCTTATTCAATATGTACACACAATATGTATTGGACTTGCAAGACAAAAGCTGATGTCGTTTGGAACCCTATTTTTTTTTTTTTATATGGGTTTTACATCACATCAACATTATTTCAGTTATGTAGCGATGCCCGACTCTTAATGATGGAGGAAGACCCCATACTCAACTGCCCATAAGGGCTGGTCGAGGTGGGTAGAACCATTGGCATTCCGTAAGTCAGTCGGGAGACTGTCTCTCTTGAAAATCCATATCCCTCTTAGGATTTGAACCCACGCGGAGAAGGGCCATGTGGTTTCAAGTTCTGTACTCTAACCACTAGGCCACGGAGGCCCCTTGAAACCCTATATGCCAAGAATAATGAATAACTTGCTAGTCTTAATGTACATTACAAGTTATGATAGATACCACGATGATGGCGATGTAAGGACTTGCATGGTCCTGTAAAATTGTCAAATCGTATTCTATCTCATAGAAAGATAACCAACCAACTGCAGGCATTTGAAGAGGCCTTTCTTGGTCGTATTGCATTGTATGTGTGATTTTCTGGTAAATATTTTGGGTGTCTTGGGGACTTACCCATTGATAAAAAAATTTCAAATGAGCAATTTCCACCCATATTTGTGATTAAGATGAGTATCGCTTATGTTGCTATGCTTGACTTTTATTTGATGGAGAAAGACCTCATAATCAACTACATATAAGAGCGGCCTAAGCCCGGTAGAACCATTGGCTTTCCTAAAGTCAGTCGGGAGACTACCTCTCATGAAAATCCAAATGTTGTTCCCTGGATTCAAACCTATGCAGAGTGGGGCCATGTGATTTCAAGATTTGTACTCTAACCACAAGAACACCCCCATTTTCTGAGGAAAAGTAATCATGATTTTTTGGGGGAAGACTAATTGTGATTTGTTGGAGGAAGCGAAATTGCATATGTTTAGGCTGGTATGCCCCTGATTTCATTTCTAAGGGTGATAATGACTTCATAAGGGTGATGAAAAAATGTATTTTTGGAATGAAAGAAACAAGCCACACAAAGTTTACAGATAGTAATTGATGTATTAACTGAGAGACAGCTATATGCACCATGATACCATGAAAAGCTCTCTAGAAATTAATGATAAAAATATAGACAAATCAACAAGTTAGCATACACAGTTAATATAACAGGTCAAATGAACTTGCTAACCAAACTACTATCGCTGCGCAAAAAGCAATCTTAACAGGCTTTAGAAAGATTGAGAGAATCTTTGCTCTTTTTATGAAGGATCCACAGTCATATTGAAGAATTTGAGACCTGTCAACCGTGGTTTGATTCCAATTCCCAGCCAATTATTTCATTCCAAGTGTCCTTGGGCAAGGCATTTTTCTTTAGCCCTGCACCCATAGAATTAATGCAATCATAAATGAATGAAATGTCCTCCGCGCAAATCAAAAGTAGATATATTAGACTGGTTAGGACTTTGTTACAGATTACTTGAAGGCAAGAGAATTTAGAAAACACCTAAACCAATTAAGAATTTACTCGTTGCAAGAAAAATTCTTCTATCTAAATAGATGTGATTTTAAGATTGTTTTTGCATGTCCAGTTTTGGATACTTGTTTAACTAATCCACAGTACAATTTAGTCAGTAGTCTGTTATTTCCATATTCAAGAATGTCTCCAAGTAAATATGTATAAAAAAGGAAGCTTGGAAACCCTGCACCTGGGAAACATTTAATTTCTATGATGTTGGTAGGAATCCTACATAAAAATTTAGCAAAGTTTTCAAAAAGAAAATGAATTAAACCTCTCAAAGCAAGCCAAGCCTCTGACAGTGACATCATATGAAGTTAACGCCCTTTGTGATGGGTTCAATTATACATACTTAGTATTTGGACGGGTGTGCAATGGATTCTGTGTGTTCATAAACAGCAACTATCACGTTCTACTTAAAACCAGTTCAAAACTGTTTTTTTCCCCTTTTATTCCTTCTTTTCTTCTATGTTCCTTTTAATATGTACCAATCACACAAATCTTTATTGGGGATGACATTTTTTGGTGTTGACTATCTATCCGCTGTCTAGAATGAATGAATGGTGTTTTAAGGCGCATCAACAGCCAAGGTCATTAAGCGTGGCCACTGTTAAGAGTACACCTAGTCCAGAGGCTTGTTCGTTAGTATAATTATTCAAGATGGTATAGATAATGGTTAGCATGATCGACATGGGTATACCTCATCTCCAAGGTAGTATTACTCAAGAAACAAGTGGTTACATATAAAATTTGTCAATACATTCAACAAGGTACAATATAATTTACATGGTTTCTAGTATGTAGGTCAAATACGTGCTCTAGTTCTATATATTGATTATTCCTATCTATGGCTGAACCCACGCCTAACAATACCACATACACGTATTTCCTGCTCTTGTGATATCTCGTAAAAATCTAGTGTGGGTTGCCGATACAAGAGACACCCATTGATACCAACCATAGCCCTTTACCAAGCCAGCTTTTATGGAACTCTGACAGGCAGCTTAACCCTTTACCAAATGCCAAATTTTCAACTGTCCCAAATTGAAAGAGATTGCAGACGACATTTCAAAATGTGATGAAATTGGAAAATAAGCTTCTGGTAAGGCATAAAACATTGTGGGGAAGGGAGAAATTGCTCGTTACAAGCAATTTCTCCTTTTTCCTACAACGTTTTCCAGAGCCATCTGCAACAAAGTGGTTAAATGTGGTTATTGTTAGGTAATGGTTTAAGACTGGAAAAAGGCAAATTTGCTTGAAAGTTTTAGGCCACATCCAACACATGTCAACTATTAATATGGCATTCCCCATGCTTAACAGACTGAATAGCATCTTGAGGTCTTCTCAATCAAGTTCTATCATTGAATGTTGAAGTTTCATGGAAAAATACATTTGTGAAACTTTCTTGACAGGAATATGACGAGCACCAATGGTTTTCTCATGCAATGTTTTTTAACTATATTCCGAATAAAAATGCTATGCAAAAACAAACTTGTATGTGAAACACATTTAACATACGATATTGAATCATGATTAACAAAATAATCCAAAGATGGGAGAAAAGATAGAACCTTCAGACAACTTAGCCACAGATTACTACATGTAGTCTAAAGCACTTAATTTAGACAGATCAAAGTTGAACCAAAAAACCTCATTCAAGCATTTTTTACTCAAGGGAAAGTTCTTTTCTACCTTCATATTCACATTTTCACGTGAAGTCTTGTCCTAAATTTGCATTGCCATCACTTGATGAGGAAAAAATAACTTGTATAATAAATTTCCCTTTTCCAAAGTTATGTCTTTTTGGTACTGAAACTGTCTTAACTTTTCTATTTTTCAATAAGGGCAAAACAAGTTTTAGTATTGTACAGACAACCCATTTGTCCAAAGGTCTTTTTCTTCTTTTCCCGTTCTTTGCAACACAATCAATTAAGGCAACTATGGTTACTGGTGATACACAAGTGCAAACAAATTCATCCTAACATATTGGAGTTGAAACAACAATTTTTTTTTTGTAACTATTTATGCTTTCAGTGGCCAATTAAAAATATATACATCTGATAATCGAGTCCCCATTCTAACCAAGCAAAAACATTCATGCTTCCCGACCCAAAACAAAATATACATCTCCTGATTGGTGTATGTTGATATCAAAACTGACCAATCAGATGCTTAACACAAGACTGGTCCAAAATAAAGATATAAATCACAAATGGATGGTATGGTGCAAGATCTTTTCACTAAACTACAAAACATTGATATGTAAGTGAAATTCTGTATGACTTTTCCTAATGGAGTCAAAACTCCTTTTAGTTAACACCATGAAGAATACTTTAATTTGTCA
The DNA here is from genome assembly GCA_947846245.1 of Cerastoderma edule. Classification (NCBI taxonomy): domain Eukaryota; kingdom Metazoa; phylum Mollusca; class Bivalvia; order Cardiida; family Cardiidae; genus Cerastoderma; species Cerastoderma edule. The sequence goes on along the minus strand of OX401416.1, from coordinate 13,519,009 downwards.
TCAAACTATTTGACATGTATATTGTTCCTGAACACCACATTTTTATTGATAATAGGTCAAGAAAAATGAGCCTATATAAACAATTTATTTATATACGATTTCTTAATTATACATACAAGTTTAAAACTTGATAATTGCATAGAAATATTTGAAAACAGGTATACATATGTTAATGGGCAAACAAAAAGTCAGAGCAAATTAATTCAATAGCAGCAAAAATCATCTTTCCCTCACAAAATTGAATACATTTTAGAAGGAATGATTCATATTAGCTGTATTCAAAATAAAAATGAAAATGTCATATTTGAACACGTTATCCCAAAATGAATGTTGGGATATGACAAAATTGAATGTTTCAGCAAACGACAATAATGATTTCCTCTTACATTGAGATGATAATGTGCAAGAGTAGAGTAAATCCTTCCAACTATGTGGGGGACTTCATAGTCTTGCATTGATCCCTCACTTGGTTAAAACAATTATGATGTAATAATGAAATTAACTTTACATGGAACGTCTTCTTTTTCCAAAATAATTTTTCATTTTAGATATAAAGCTGATTACAAGCTGATTAGAAAACCATCACATTATGAAAATGTCGTGAAAGCGTGGAAATGACTGAATTGAAAACAGGAAAGTCTTATCCAGAGGTATATTTCATCTTAGCTGCTACACGCCATCGTATCGTTTAGTCCGGAGAATGATACAAATATGTGACAATGAAGCATGCTCTCCATGGCCACAGTTTAAATCTGACACCTCCAATCATCCATAAAACATGAATGGTATATTTACATTGATCATTTACAATTCATATATTTATTTTATTCTATGCTCTTGGTACTAATTGGGTTGGTTAATAGATTAATTAGCTTCCTGTGTGTCATCATCTTTCTTGTGCTTCATCCAATCTAAGGTCATTAAGCAAGCAAATATTGTCATCACCATCTTCTGCTTGACTTCAACAATATCCTCTGGCAATGCATAAATTCTCGCACCAATTTTTCGGCCCATAGATATGGCATACTTCGCATTAGACATATATTCCTGCAAAAACAAAAATAAGAAAATGATCAACCTTTATCTTTCATAAAATTTTGTAATTTACTATTCAGGATTTACAATCATTGTGACAATAAAGAATTCCCTTATCACAATGGTTCCATCCCAAACTTTCTGAATGACTGGTGTTGTATTAACCCTTTCCCAAACAATAAATTTTGGACTGTCCAAATTTGAGAGAGTTTGCAGACGACATTTAAAAATGTAATGAAATTGAAAAATATTCTTCAGATAGAGCAGAAAACCTTGTGGGAAAAGGAAAACTTACTCGTTACGAGCAATTTCTCCTTTTCCCACAATGTTTTCTAAAGTTGTCTGCAACAAAGTACTCAAATGTCGTTATTGTTTGGGAAATCTCAGTTGAAACAATTCATAAATCGCCTCAAAATGAATATTCTGTAGACATTTTCAAACAAAGATTGAAAACATACTACTTCAGGAACCATTTTCTGCTATTCTTACTGTGTTATCAATAAACTTTTATACTCAGAAGTGAAAGTAATGTGTAGTTACATGTTTTTAATATTTTATTCATTGTACAACACCATTGATGTATGTATATGTAGAAATTGGCATTTAATCAAATTTTTAAATTTCAAGCATATTCATTATGGTTTAAGAAATGAAAGTGTGCTTAAGACTCTAACAAATAAATGGACATGAATATTAGTTTCAGTAGCTCTCATTGTGAAAACAACTCTGACAATCATTGGGGCCGGGTTTTGTCCAATGGCCGTTTTTCCTCTACAACATTGTTCAGTTTTCTTAAACTATGGTCGCTTAGAACAGACTGTACACAGTGTATCCAAGATATACTCTCTTTATTTTATATGCGATTTAGTTTCGTAACAACATTATTCCAGTTAATTTACAGCTTTCCTGGGTTTCACCAGTACTAGGCAAGGTTTAGCACTGTCTTGCTTGAAGTAACACACACGAAAAATCTGTGTGCAGCTGGTGAGGATTGAACCTGGGGTCCCCATGTCACATTTCTTACATCTTAACCACTAGGCCACACAGACTACCCCCAACACACTCAAATGTTCTTTCTTACCTCATCTGTTAAGGCACCTTCTGAACCACTCTTCACAATGTCCCAGTTGACTTTTCTTGGTACAATACAATCTATTAGATGAAGTATGATTGTCCCATCTCTAAGATTTTGATCCTGGAAGCTCGAGATTGTGCATTTCTTGCCACCCTCCTTCAACTGAAATATAGGAAAACCAAGATATATAACTTACCAAAAAAGTCAAACAACTCTCTCTCCCTCTCTCAGATAATCAATTTTGACCAATCAATTTACTATGAGTTATTGGTCTGTTAGCAACAAAATAGGACCAACCAAGAGTCTTACCAATGATTCATTTTCAGCCGCTGGGGTACTTGAAGCTTGGGTTTGGAATGGTAAGGTTTTATGTAATTTTTTGGAATTAAAAAAAAATAAAATTAAGAAAATCATGTTTGAGATGAGCAAATACATATTTAGTCTCAATGATTTCGAACTCCATCTAGAGAGCAAAGAGAAGAAATATGTTACCTTGAAAGAGACCTACCTTAGCATTTGATAAAAAAAAAGGATAAAAACCAATAGATGGTTGGTGTCATTTAATAGGAAATGTTATAGCACTCACCCTCCTATTTTTATTCGATTCACCTTCGCCTCACCGGATAATACTCCAAGGCCTTGCCTAATAACATTTCACCACACCAACCATCTTGAGGGTTCAATGCAAGACTATAGTAAGTGCTTCATAAACATGAAGCACTTACTATAGTATTGCACTGAACCCTTGATTATTCTATTCTCTAAAACTCCATCCAGAGCAAAGAGAAGTAATATTGAGAAAAACCTACCTTAGCATTAGCCCAGCCAAGGATATGAGTGTCTGTTAGTGGTTTGCCGTCATTTGATACTTTCTTCAGCATGGCAATCGTGTAAGCCCTCATCAGCTGCCAGACGAGGCCGAGGGTCAAGGACTCATTCCTATCATAGATGTCTTTTCCACTTGTTCCAACGATGGAAAACTTCAAGTCTTTGCCGATCTGTATCGCATAATTGCAGTTCTCTGTAAAAATAAAAATAAATATATAGATAAAAATCAAGGTTACAAATTGCAAGGCATACTGTGAGAGTTGTTATGCAGGTTGCTATTTCCACCCCATAAATATCTCTGCAACATTCCAGATAAGAGTCATAGGCCTAATAAAGACCTGTGCATGCAGTATTCCAACATCTGAATCATAAATCCGTTTTTTTTTTACGTTTGCACTCATTTGAAAGATCATGATTGTAATGAATGCACAAAAAAGAGAGAGTGCAGTATACTGAGCTGGAGTGACAGCTTCTGACCATGCGGGTCATTGGTTCGAATCTAATCAGTAGCTGGATTAATCTTACATCTTTTCATTTTTCAACATTCAATGAGATAACTAGCTCATCCATACAGCAGAATTGAGAGTAATCAATTTAAACTCTACAAAGTTGTTTCATGATCAATATAAAATAACTTAGTGTAAACCCAAAATAGAATTCAGAGATAAAATAGAAAAAGAAAAAAAGAAAACTTGAGTCCTCTGCAATCTTACCTATCTTTTCAAAGTTTTGACGCAATGCATTAAACTTTAGCCTGACTTTGTCCCAATTCACAATGCCAGGTTGTATAATATCATACAACTGGAAGAGAATTTTCCCGTCATATAGGTCTGATGTCAGTCGGTTAACATATGGGTTCACTCCCATGCTGTTCATCCAGTTACGATAAGCTGAAAATAGAAGGGAATAAGAGCTATTAGAGACTTGCATTCTTAACCTTTTTGTTACCTATAGCGCCGGATATATCAGGCGCACTTTCCCACAATGTTTTCCAGGGCAGTCTGCAATAAACTGGTCAAATGTTGTTATTGTTTGGTAATGGGTTAATCTTATCATAAAAAGATTCTATTTTTGATTTATCATTGTTAATTTAATGTGATTAATGGCATTTGGCCAGGAGCAGAGCACTCTTACTTTTTTCCTCTCTTGTCTCATCCTTGATATCCTCCCTTTCCATGTCTTCTTTAGGATGGAGATTTGGATACGTATTGAAAAGGTTGGCCACGAAAGCCAAGTTCAATTTCTGGTTCCCTTTAACAACATCGTCAGCAGAGATGAATGCCTTACAGTCGATATCCTCAGCCATCTTTAACATGCGATTGGCCCTTTTTGTGAGGTCAGACTCCTATAAATGTATAAATTAATAAATTAGTTGAGTTGTAATTATTGGTGCTTTGTTCACAGGTGTGAAGAAATTCGAATGCTAAACATTGATTTCTTTAAAACTGCACACCAGCTTTACTGTTATATGATATGCACAGAAGAAAAGTCATTGGAAGCAAAATCAGACCGTTTTAAATTCTTCAAAGTGTGTATACAGTGAATTAACATGTAATTTAATCCAAAAGTATGACATGACTGAAAAGGGCTGATGAACATACCTTAGAAATTTTCAGGGCTAAGAAATCAGGGTAAGAAGGGCTTACTTAAAACAAAATGAGCCTTTTTACTGCTTTTTCCCTTAAACAGCAACAAAACATTAATTTTAGCGTTCACGGTCCTATCTTAGGATTATCAGTGTAATCTTCACTCTAGTCTGCTGTTGCTTTTAATTTGAACCAATAACACATTCCTGTATGATAGGTTAAAGAGTATTTCATCCTGTCACTAGTGTCATTTTGGGATACTGGGTGCCATATAACATTTGTGATATCCGACACTAACCATATAACACATGCATGTGACGAATCGTGACGTCATAAGAATGCCACAACGTCATGTTTACATCATTCTCTACTTATTCTTTCCTTTTTTCTCGTGTTTTATTTACATCTTGTTTGTTTGAAAGAATACATAAAGTTAACAGGATAAATAGAATAGATGGGAAAAGTTATCTGGCTCGGCTTCGAATTATTATCCGTTTCGCCTTCGGCTCACCAGATAATATTCCGAAGCCTTGCCCGCTAACATTTCCAATTCACGGACACCAACCATCTATTCTCTATACTTACACTCAAAGCAGTTGTATCTAGTTCCTTTCCTTCTGGGGCAATCTCATTCAGAACAATAATATAGACCTCAGAATCCTGTAAAGATTATAATAAAACAAAATAAACAATGAATTTGAGAAGTTAAGATTTATGTTTGTGTGTGTGTTATTTGGGACTTTATCAACATGTTGTTTGTTGGTGCAGGTTATAAATTGCATCAGCAGTATAATGGAGTTCAATTTCCAATAAACAGTTGTTTCAATTTAATCCTTAGAATGCTGGGTAATTTTCTAAAGATAGATTTTTGTGTTATCTGCTTTCCAAAACCTTAAATATCTGCTTAATTTTGTTGAGAAAAGAACCCATGAGTAGGGAACAGGTTAGATCACAGGCCAGCTGGCAATTTACAGAAGATTTCGTCTATCACCTGCTACTAACACTGAATGAATGGGAAATGTCTTGGTGCAGAAGAAAAATTTGAATATCCAATAATTTCCATTTACGGCTTTTCGATTATGTGGAATCCACTGTATCAAGTCATATTGTGATGCACAGCTTTTATTGATAGAATTAATTTGATAGAAGACCCCAACCTAAACTGCCCAAAAGGTGATTAAGTTTGGAGATAACTTCTCATAAAAATCCAAACCTATCCTCAAAGCGATTTAAATTCACACCGGAATGGACCAGGCTATTGTGAATGATATGGTCAACCCACTAGGCCACAAAGGCCAATTTAGACAATGTCAAAGCCATTTTGTGATGCCCTGCATATGATCAGTGGGGGAAGATCTCAAAATCTACAAGAAGAGTTGTACATTAGATATCTCCCTTGGTGATCAACTAAATGTTGAAGAGGAATGTAAGGCGGCGACTTATGGACCTCAGAACACATGTGTTAAGTTGAAGTCATTACCAAACAATAACAGCATTTGACCAGTTTGCTGCAGACGTCTTTGCAAAACATTGTGGAAAAGGTGAAATTGCTCTTAACAAGCAATTTCCCCTTTTCCCACCATGTTTCTGCCCTTTCAGAAGATTATTTTTCAATTTTATTACCTCTCGAAAAGTCGCCTGCAAACTCTTTCAATTTGAGACAGATGAAAATTTGGTGTTTGGGAAAGGGTTAAACCCATTCCCTATAGTAAATATCACCAAGTTGTGACAATGATGACTAGATGCGTATGAGTAAGATATCTCTAAATATTCTTCCAATAGTTCAACTTAAAAGTTCATCAAACCAAACAGATAAAACAAGATAAGTTCCTACTTTAATGTCGCCAGTAAAGTTTGTAATGCGCCTGGATTCTCCTGCCCGCTCTAGTTGATAATTGACCCATCGGATAAGGATTTCTTCTGGTGACAGCTTCAACAAATCATCAATTGTTTCACCTTCTTGCAACAAGACCACCAAGTCTGGATTCTCAGCAAGGTTAATGTCATTCAGGAGACCAATCTAAGTGTAAAAGAAGAAAATATTTCATTTTTATTAACTCATCAATGAAACAGGAAATTGTTTTGTTTTTCTATCCTTATATGTGAATTTTTACATCTATTTATTCATACCTATTTATATAGGTGGTACATCACATCAACATTACTTCATTTATGTTGCAATGCTCAACTTTAAATGATGGAGGAAGACTCCATACTCAACTGCTCATAAAGGCTGCTCAAGCCAGATAGGACCATTTTTTTTTTTATATGGGTTTTACATCACATCAACATTATTTCAGTTATGTAGCGATGCCCGACTCTTAATGATGGAGGAAGACCCCATACTCAACTGCCCATAAGGGCTGGAGATAGGACCATTGGCTTTTCGTATATGTGTGTTTATTCATATTGAGTTTAACGTCATGTCAACAGTATTTCATCTATTTTACAACTTGTCTGGATTTCACCAGTACTAGGCAGGGCTCTTCAGTGTCTTTCCCAAGGATACTCCAAAGAAAAATTCCATACCAAGTGAGAATTGAACCAAGGATCCCTGTGTCACAAGTTGTATAATAGAACGACTTGGCCAGGCAGGACCTCACAAAAACATGTACCATAACCCTTTTAACTGTCATCTGACAGCCTCTTACACAATGACTTTTCTTTAGATGGAACTTGACAACTCATGAATGCAATTGGTTCCCTAATGCAAAAAGCATCTGACAACACAAAATCTTTCCTTATAACAATGGTTTCAACCAATAACAAAGAGGTTGCATTTCTTATTGCTTGATATCTTGCATCAGCGGTTGCTTTAAATTAAGACCAGTTCCAAAAGCCTGTATGGGGAAATGTACAGAGGTTAGAGAAGTTTGTTAGGACATTATGTCAATCGTGCACTTGGCCTTCAACTCACCCTAATGATCTGCCATAGAAGCCCAAGCACCAAATGGGGTTTTCCTTCCTTCAAATCACCGTGCCCAATGTTTACTACATTGCATCCAATAGCCTGTGCAGAGTTGAGGGCAAGGTTCAAGTTTTCTACACACAAGTACACGCTCATGTCTTTTCCTTTGTTAATGGTCCTTTCATCGATAGTCCCTGGCACAGAATGATTGATCAACTTGCTGGAAGAAGATAAAATTAAATAACAATACATCACATTGATAACATGGTGAATAAAGACTAGAGGGCAACTATTTGTTTGTTTATAAAGGGTTTAATGAATGTGAAAACCCCTTTTTCAGTAATACATCTTTCCAACAGACAGAACCACGTTGATTAACTTTTGTAGAGGAATGAATGGTGATTTAACCCATTACCAAACAATAACGATATTTAACCACTTTGTTGCAGACAACTATGGAAAACATTGTGGGAAAAGGAGAAATTGCTCGTTCAGAAGAATGTTTTTCCATTTCATCACATTTTGAAATGTTGTCTTCAAACTCTTTCATTTTGGGACAGTCAAAAATTTGGCGTTTGGTAAAGGGTTAAACCACATCAACAACTAAGGTCATTTGGCCCACATTATGATGATATTGATATATCTCTATTGAAATAATCACAGGCTAAAATGTATTTGGTATATGAAAATAACTAAGAATTTGCAAAGAATGAATAATAGTAAATAGTTAATTTGTAATGAATTAACAGGCCTGTGGAAGACCCTGAATTCTATGTGTGTTAATCATAAAACAAATTCTGTGAGATTGTCCCTTCAAAAACTGTGAGCAAAGATGAGTCTGATAGTGTTTGAATAGGTTATCAATATTTGCTTGACTGCTTCATACAAAGTAATAAACAAAAAAAAACAATCACATAAACTTAACATTTTTACAACCAGCTGTTGTTACTCTCTTGTATACCAAGGGAAAATGTGGAAAAAATGAGAAAAAGACGGACTTTAATGAAACTTGATACATTTTTTAATCAACCTTTGGGCTTCTATAATCTAATGTGTTCCTAGCACTTCTATACATATAACCATATTAAGCAGTTTATTATAGGCGTATATTGTATATAAGGTGCTTAAAGTGCGCCAGATATATCCGGCGCTATAGGAAGTGAAAAGGTTAACATTAAGTTTTTACTCATTGCATAACACCTCAATTAAACTTATATGAAGATTTTCTATTTGGAAACAACTATGACAAAAGAACAAATCCATTCTTATCAATTTATGGGCTATTCATTCTTTTGTAACATCAGTACCTACCAAAAAAGCATGTGGCATGTCAAAGGTTCAATGCAAGACTATAGTAAGTGCTTCACAAATGTGAATTTATATATCTTACCATAAGAGTACATTCTTTTCTTACAACAGTACCTACCAAAAAAAGCATGTGGCATATCCAAGGGCCAATGCAAGACTATTGTTAGTGCTTCACAAATGTGAAGCACTTGCTATAGTCTTGCATTGAACCCTTGATAAGCATCTGTGAGATATAACTTCAAAAAATTATCTTACCATAAGAGTACTCCATTTCTAACCTTGGTGAACAAATCATCTGATTCAGGGTTGATAGGTAGCATACCTTTGCACTCTTCATCCTCACCTAAATTTCTATAAAAAACAAAACGACTTTGTTAACCCTTTAAGGTATAGAGATAATGCTTATCAGTGACACCATAGGTATAAACCATCCGACTATCGGAGATCATTAACGCATACATAATCAGTCAGCCTAGGTACATATTTGCACAGGATTATCTCCGATAATTGTCACTGATTGGGGTACTGTTAATCAAACCAAAATTAATGCAATTTTCGTTAATCAAATAGATTTTCACAAAGTATAAAGGACGATGAGAACAAAATTTCCTTTGAGTTGATGTTTTTTTCTTTTTTTTAATGATATATACATTTTAAGATAAAGGTGTAGAAAATTAGACAAACAATGAAACCGTCTATGACGTATGTTTTTCCCCTGAGAGATCCCTAATTTGTTTTTCTGCTTTGTCATCAATTGCAGGGAATTTTGTTGATGAAAACTGCCATTCATGACGGAGATACATGCTTTGTCTTTGTGTAGTTTGTCTTTGTATAGTTCTCAACAAAACTGAATCGTTCTCTTTCCTTTAAAACCGTTTCCAAAATAAAAAAATGTTTTTCAACCCAATATTGCTTCATAAAGTAGTCAAACCTGGTCCTCTAATACATGTAAAACTGTAAATATCAATTCATTACGGCAACAAAACATGCTTATATTTCCGTAAAATATGTGCCCATGGGTGGTGAATCTACCAAAAGCTCGTTTTTGTAGTCAAAGTCTGAGGAATAATCTAATTTGCTTGTCCGCGAATTGGTAAGATTTATCAGCATTTCATCATCTTCATGCTCAAAAGACCGATCAAATGACTGCTCTGAATCTACATTGATGTCTGACCTGCGATCGAAAGCATCAAAATTGACGTAATTTTTTAGGTAGCCGTCTTTATAACGTCCGTTATTCGACAGCTTTATTTTCATTTGCCTTTCAACTTTAAACAACAGCTCCGTGTCATAAACATTCTTTACGGGTCGCGTGCCGTATGCTCGCACTCATTTTAATTGGATAGTATTTTTAGAAATGTGTTCATTTTCTAAAGAATTGCATGAAATCCTTATCGAGTCTTTACAAATCGGCATTGTTTTGATCATTTATGACCGGATATTGAAGGTCTCTCATTTTAATTGGGTTGGTAATTTGAATTCCCTTCATCTCAATTTGATAGCGTCTTTTTCAGAAGGGTGTCGTGGGACCATTATCAAAAGATTCTCTCTAGAGCAAAAGTTAAAACTTTGACCTTATGATTTTATCATCGGAAATGAAAGAAAACATTTATTTAAAAGGAAAAGAAAATTGGAGAAAGTGACGTGTGTGTTTATGTGTGAAACTAAGGCTTAAAATTCAATCAAATTTTCAGCTGTCAAAAAGCGTTCTATGCGGTCATCGATAGAATGTCAAAATGGGTTTTATACGGTAATAGGTATAACGGCGAAAAGCGTTTTATGCGGTAATCGATAAGGCGGTGAACGGCGCTATATACCGTAAAGGGTTAAGCATAGATAGTGCAAGTTTTAATAGAATAGTGCTAAATGCCGTGTGAACAACTTTTTCAGTTATATTGTGGTTTTCAGGGGATCATCAGTACTAGGCAAGGGCTCTGAATTGTCTTGCCAAAGGACAATGACACAAAACCAGCATTGCTTGAGTGGCTCGAGCCATGGAACCCTGTTTCATGAGTTCACCACGTTAACAACTCGGCAACACAGGACCCAGATAAAAATTCCCCCTATAAAGGTAAAACATTTGTAAAAACATTTAAGACAAATTATCTCTTATAAATTATCTATGTGTTGGTTTTTTCAGAAGTACTGCACATTCATTACACATGGACTGCTTAGATTGAAAAAGTTAAAAGGATAAAACAGTTTCCTTCCATTGGAAAAATAAAAGCATAAAATTGTTTTTGTGTCTTAACCCAAATGGTACATTGAGGGTTTAATGCAAGAGAAATATATAATGAGTTATCTACAAAATCTTAGAACTTTATCTAGTCTTATACTAAAATAACAATTAAACATTTCTGCAATATAACAGCAATGCTTTTCTTGATAAATGAAGCTATAACTTTTTCTTTTTACAGACACCAACCATGTCCTCGATTCATTCTGTTACTTAAACAGATTCAAACCAAACAAACAAGAAATGAAACCAATAGGTGGAAGGTAAGGAAACAAAACCAACAAAAAGCAACAGTTAAAAACTCGAGAATGATGAGTACATGATGTCATTTATCATGACGTCACATATCGAGGGTTCAATACAAGACTATAGTAAGTGCTTCATGTTTGAGAAGCACTAACTTAAGTCTTGCATTGTAACCTCATCAAGAAAATGTGTAATTACAAGTGCCAGCCAGATACACTTTTTGAATTTCAAAAAAACAAAAAAATGAAAGACCGTCAAAACTCATGAGTAGTAGTTAAAACACCTGATTTTCATTGGGTGTTTGCTTCATTGGCCTCCTCAAATCTACAGTTGGCCTCTTACTACAAAAATTAATGACAACCCTGCAGATATCACATAATGTTATTAGGCACCTTGTTATCAGTCAAAAACGGGCAACTGTGAGAGGATAAAGCTTGTTATCTGTACTTCTGTGAAAAATGCTTACTTGTTAATCCAGGAACTGAAGGCATATCTTTCTGAATCTTTGATGGTGTGGGTGGTCCCCTCGGTGTGACCGCTAGTTGTTTGAATATCTTTACGACTGGAAACAGCCTTCTTGAATGCCCGACCAATATCACCTTGCTCCTTACATTTGGTGTATATCTGTGAAAGCGTAGAATTTGTTTCCATTTAAATGAATTCAATGCAACATTAATGATCCTTAATCCTTGTAGTGCTGAAACTGACTTCAAGCTTAAGCAAACAGGTTGGATCCAGGCCAGCCACCAAGTAAATTGATGGCTAGCCTGTGATCTAACCTGTTTGCTTCTCTGAGTATCTTTCCTCATCAAAATTAAGTAGGTATTTAAGGTTTTTGAAAGCAGGCAACACAAAAATCTATCTTTAAGATATTACCAAGCCTTCTAAGGTTTCAATCAAAATACCAAAGAAAAATAATTCAGACAGAAAGAAAACAGTTCTTATAATCATCAATTCTTCTATCAATCATGTGTTCAACTTGATTTCAAAATAAAAATTAAATCTTTTTCATTGTTTTGCAGCAACCTCAGGTTGTGCAGGCTAAATCTGTTGAGTTATTGACGGGAGCCGACTTTGAGAGGATTTCTCTTCATTATAAAAAAAGTCAAAGATAATTTTGTATAGAACTTTCAACTATCATTATTCAGGGGTTTCATTTATAGCTGGGGCCAGGGATTTCCCCTGGCTACATGACCAACAACCCCAGCTACTTTGCTTAGTTTTATGATAAATCTACTAATGAGGTCTGTTAACACGCCCGCCTCCTCTTGCAAAGCACCTTCCTACTCTTATGTTTTAAATTTGAATGTAAATATGAAGAGACTTTAATAAACAATGAACTAAACAAATATTAATGAATCCCCTGTCATAATGATGCTTATTATATTTTTTTTTCCGTAAAAAGCTGAACAACTATGAGAGAATGGTTTAAGTGCTCACCTTTTCAAACTCTTCTAAGGAGAGTTTGCCATTTTGATCTGTGTCTAACTCCTGTATCATGTCCCGGATTTTGTAGGCGGGCATATCTACTCCAACCAGATGCAGGGCATCCCCAAGCTCTCTTACACTAAGCTGCCCATCTCCATCTTCATCAGCCTAGAATAATGAAAAATAATGAAAATTTCAGCCTAGAATATAATGAAAATTATGATATTATCAAATTGGACGTCAAGATGGCAACAATTTGAGGGTTTACTCATTACCAAACAATAAAGACATTTTACCACTTTGTTGCGGACGACTCTGGAAAACATTGTGGGAAAAGAAAAAATTGCTCGTACCTGTTATGGAAACAAATACCCTTTGGATATGTGAGCAATTTTATTTTTGACACAGTAGCTTGTACACATTGTTACATAAATGTTTTTGATCTATGGATGCTTTGAGAAGTGACCATTACAATCACATGTTGAAAGCCACATTTCATTCATGAGTAGGAACGAGGGTTCAGCGCAAGACTATAAGTGCTTCATAAACATGAAGCACTTACTATAGTATTGCGCTGAACCTTTGATGGAGGTGTTCGTTTTCAGCTTTTGACAAATGACCATCATATAAAGAAAAAAGTATCATTTCTGCACATATGGTATGTTGGGCATATTTTCCTGAATATGCTATATATATATGGTATCATTTATCTCACATAACAATGAGTTTATGATGATCCTATCAACTAAGATCAGTCTCAAGAATTCATATACATGAATAAATGGAAAAATTATACTTTGGGTTTGTAAAATATGCACATGTTTGGGTTTTATAAACACACCCATCATGTATGAAGTGGGTGTAGATAAGATTTTTGTTCAACACCTGACAAAATAGAAATCTTACATGCAGAAAATTTGTGCCAAAAAATGAAATTATGTCAATTTGAATTATTACCTGTAAGCTTTCAATTATGACCATACACAAAAATGCATTAACCCTTCCCCAAACAATAACGTCATTTGACCACTTTGTTGCAGACGACTTAAGAAAACATTGAGGGAAATGGAGAAATTGCTTGTGACAAGCAATTTTTTCCTTTTCGCTCAATGTTTTCTGCCCTATCAGAAGATTATTTTTCAATTTCATCACAGTTTGAAATGTCATCTGCAAACTCTTTCAATTTCGGACAGTCGAAAATTTGTTGTTTTGGAAAGGGTTCAAAGGGTATTCGATGTAAGTGAAGGAGTTTAATTCATTCTCACAAATGTCTTATTTTCCCCTGGTCCTTAAGTATATCAAAAGCAGCGGAAAATCATAACATATGGCCACTATTTTCTTTACGAATATTGAAACAAAGCATCGTGTCAAAGAGAGAAGTCACACAGAAATGATTAATCTCTACTTGTTTACAGCAGTTTCTTAAGTCTTCTGTTGTGTCCAATTGAGTTCTCATGAAATAAGGGTATAAGGCCGTCAGATCATACCAGCCCTGATTCATTGATAAATTCCAATGATGTTAAGCCTTGCTATTCAATTTGTCCGTTTTATATTGAATCAAGCCACAGGTTTTATCAGCTAGGGATAACTCAAACCTATAAGTTTTTGAGACCAGTTCAAATGGAAAGAAACAGCATACGACATTTTGAAATATGAGTAATTAATTTGTTTGGTGAACTTTGGAAGAATAGATTCAACAAACTTATGAATGACTTTTTTGCTTTGGTCATATGGTATATCTTTCTGCTGTAGATGCTTTAACCCTTAGAATGACGGGGAATTTTTTGACGATATATTTTTGTGTCGTCTGCTTCTAAAACCTTAAATATCTGCTTAATTTTGTTGAGGAAAGATACTCAGAGTAGGAAACAGGTTCGATCACAGACCAGCTGCCAATTTTCCAACCTATTTGCATAAGCATAAGTTTGTACCTAGTATAGGTGTATGAGAGTATTCCAAATCAAAAACCACATGCAGTAGACAACAAAAATACCTAATAAAAAATTATTTGTCTCTGTGATAACGGAAGAAACTTTTTTAAAAAGAGGGTTAAATTCATCCTTTTGTTACAATGACTTTTAACCAATGTCATAAAGAAAATGTTTGTCTTTTGTTTAGACTCTTTTTTTGTCTTTGGGCAAGACACAAATTCTCACAGGAGGTCATTGATGAATAGGACCAAACTGAAGTTTGTAAAGTCAAGATGTCTATAAATGGAAGTGAATTAAGAAAGGTTCACTAACTTTCAATATTTATTTGATTTATGCAGGACAGGATATGAAGATATCAATAAACTAGAGTGTAGTATTTTACAAGCTTAACTTGCCCCTTAACCCGGCTTTGAAAGGATGTAATGAGTGTTTATTGCATGACTATAAAGTAAGTGACTATGGTGGTGTACTTGCACTAGTTTTGCACCAAACCCTACTTATTGCAGTTAGTATTGCAGATGCTTTAATTTCTTACTCCCTTACAACCTGCTAAATACTTTAGAAACAATAGTTACTGTGACAAAAGGATGACCTAAAGAGCTATTTACCTTTTTGTCTTAACAGTTTTTACCCAATGTCATGCAATAAACATTTTGTTTGGCTATTTTGCTGTTCCTTTCAATTAAGTCAAACCAATAAAAAATTCTTATATGAAGAAAACAAGTTAAAACACGCATATAATGCATTATGGAGTCAATTTTTTGGTCAGTAGGCAATATTGTTATGCAGCAGAAAATGCTTGTTTTGTCACTATAGGTACCTTAGCCTCTTGCAACATGTACTCATAAAACATGTTGGGGGATGAGGTAAAAAAATTAGCTATGTTAATGACCAATCATTTTATTAGGCCAGACTGTACTGGACATCAGATGTCCAGTCAAAATTGACAGGTTTATAAAACAGCCAATAAATAATGACCATTCCCTGGAGGTATTAAACGTTTCCTCCATACTTGATTGTGTTCAACCTGTAACCCTTAAAAGGCTCGGAAATCCTTTAAAAAAAGATTTTTTATGTCGTCTGGTTTCCTGACCCTTAGATATCTGCTTAATTTAGTTGAGGAGATACTCAGAGTAGCAAGCAGGTTAGATCATTTCCTTTGCGGTTGGCCTAGATCTAACCTGTTTACATAATCATGAGGTCAGTTCCACCTAGGACTTTAAAAAAAACGTAAGCAATTCAAAATACAAAATGTTCTATGACCTTGATCAGATGGAAAGTAACAAGTTGGCTGTATATCATGTGCATGGTATAAAATATGATTTGTTTGATATTTTTTTAACTTATTTATTTTACATCAAATGTGAAATCAGTTCTTACAACTTTGATAAATCACTCTCGTTTGTGTTTGTTAAGAACATTTCCCATTTAGAATTTGCCAACTGACTCTAATTTGATAGCAGCAGAAGACAAATCTTCATGTAATTATGTTTCTATCAAATTACATACAGAACATAGTGTGGTTTTTTCATGCAACTTTATGTCGTCTGCTAGCTGTTACTTTCTATAATTTTCATGTACTGCCACAGATTTCCATAAAAACCACTATTGGTTGAAAGGAAAATTACTTGTAATGTTTCAATTTCTGCTATGGTCAGAATGATTTCTCCATATCACATTGTTAATGTATTCAATAACGGTTTCTGAGCGCTATATAGAAAGAAAACATCCAGAAGACAGATGTACAAGGATGCAAAGTTGTCTGATAGGGAATGGAGAAACACAACACAGGGGGATAATGTTTTCATTAACTTGAGTCATAATCAACAAAAACAGGATGTAAAATAGGATATTCCCATATACTATCTCAACTACAATCAAGCCGCCTCTTAACAATAAGGATCATCACTTAACCCTTTACCAAACGCCAAATTTTTACCTTTCCCAAATTGAAAGCGTTTGAAGACGACATTTCAAAATGTAATGAAATTGAAAAATGATCTTCTGATAGGGCAGAAATCATTGTGGGAAAAGGAAAAAATGTTCTTTAAGAGCATTTTTTCCTTTTCCCCCAATGTTTTCAGAGTCGTCTGCATTCAACTAGTCAAATGGCGTTATTGTTTGGTAATGGGTTAAGAAAACCCTAGAATCTTGAATCACAATAATTTGGAGTATATAATCGCAATAACATTCTATGTAACCCAAATGCCATTTCTATACACCATCATTCACCCATTTGTGAAGTTGTGACTGGTCCAAATTGAAAGCCACAGCAAAGAAATACAAGGGAAACAAAACATTTTAACATTTTCCTTGTATTGGTATCCAGTCATGAAACAATTAAGACATCAATTCATACTCGTAAAACAATTGCTTGAATATTGTTATAACTGTTCACATAAGCATCACTAGGACTAAAACTTTCATTGTAATGTAAAATTTTGTAAGTCAACTTGTAGGGTTGCATTATAGCTAAGTATCATATCAGGGGCTGCATGCAAGACTATACTTAGTACTTAACATTAGTGGAGAACTTTCTTTTACCCATTACCAAACAATAACCACATTTAACCACTTTGTTGCAGACGAATCTGGAAAACATTGTAGAAAAGGAGAAATTGCTCGTAACAAGCAATTTTTCCTTTAACCACAATGTTTTCTAACCTTTCAGAAGATTATTTTCAAATTTCATCACATTTTGAAATGTTGTCTGCAAAATCATTCAATTTTGGACCGTCGAAAATTTGGCGTTTGGGAAAGGGTTAATCTTGCATCAGGGTATTCTATTGTTAAATGACTAAAATTTTATTCTCAACTCTACACAATAAATGCTGTCAGCTGACATTGGTTTGAACAATGCACAAAATGTGATATAAGGCAACTAACTATATATATGTACTTTCAGTTCTGTTGTTAAATCATCTTTAGTCAATGTAGACTTGGGGAAAACAAATCATCTTTTGGGGAATGTA
Source organism: Cerastoderma edule (assembly GCA_947846245.1). Lineage (NCBI taxonomy): Eukaryota > Metazoa > Mollusca > Bivalvia > Cardiida > Cardiidae > Cerastoderma > Cerastoderma edule. The sequence continues at coordinate 13,501,456 of OX401416.1, read as the reverse complement.
GTTTTATCAGTTTAACCCTTGTAGTGCTGGAAAAGCTTTCATGCTTATGCATAAAGGTTGAATCCAGGTCAGCCAACAAGTAAGCAGGTGACTGGCCTGTGATCAAACCTGTTTGCAACACAAAGTATCTTTCCTCATCAAAATTTAAGTTTTTGGAAAGCAGATGCCAAAAAAATCTGTTTTTAGAAAATTACCCAACATTCTAAGGGTTAAGACTTGTATATGAACCAGAATGCTTTGGTTACCATGTTATTCATTCCTGTTTCAGGTTTCAACTGTCAACCATACCTTTAACAATCCTTTCCCCCCAAAAGAATAATATGCGACTGATCTAAATTAAAAGCAACAGCAGATGTCAAAATAATACATTGAAAAAGTGCATTTTCTGCATGGTATTTGGTGATGACAACTTTTAATTAAAGGAAGAACTGCGCTTGTGCAACTGTGACATTAAATATGTTTATGTACTTTCCTATGTATTATACATATTTTAACAATCATCAAGCATAGATCAATTGTTTTTCAGATAAAATCACTTCGATAGAGGAATTTCGGCTTCAATCACGATGGTAAAATTCTACAGACTTCTGGACAATTTCTGGACAATTTCAAAAGGATTCGTTACTTTTTATACTTTCCAACTTTTTATGAAATCTTATGAAAGAATTTGTAAAATCTTAACACATTACCACTTTATTTTACATTTTTGCATCTTGCAGCAGACGACTTTTAAAAAGCATTGTGGGAAAAGGATTTCTCCTTGTGCCACAACGCTTTGTCAATCTTTTCACAAATCACAACAGCAGAACTAAAGGGTTTTCCACATGTTTACAAAGCTTTTCTTAAGTTGTCTGCTTCAAGTAACAAAATTTTGTTTTCAGGTAGTAAAAGAACAGTCAAGCAAAAGGAACCTTTTTTTCAGCTCTACAGGGAAGTCCCAGACATCTGTTCCTGTTAGGTTTCGTATGAACTTCCTTTATTCACTTCCTTAACAAGTTTCCCCCACTTAGATAACTGTGGTTAGTAAAAAGAATTTTATCATCTTGTCTCTAAGGTTTATAAGAATTTGGCAGCAGAAGCATCAAAATGAGGTACCATTGAGTATTTGATACACTGACCTCAGCTAGAGAAGGTCACTGTGTTTTTACAGAAGGGGGATTTACATGACCAATGTTACAATCTTTTGTCTAAACGAGATGGCTAGCCACTCCTTGGTATTTTTCGTTTTTCACTTACTTTTGCCAATTTTAGCCACATTGTGTTCCCGGCATGAGTTGATCATCAACTATCCAGTTCTGGTGGTATATGGTAATACATGACTTATAATGGCTTTAGGTCTAACACTCGGCAGAGAAATCAGTCGACGGGCGGTGATTCCTATTCTGTAGAGATCGTTAACACTGGTCATGTGATTCCCCCTAAGCTGTTTTTATATCACTTTCTTTTTTTTCAATTCTTTACCAAAGAGCATATTTCTGATTGCCTGATATAAAATGCATCTTTTATCCATAATGTCTAATTTCTCACATTTGGGAATTGTATGGTATATTTTCGTTTCTTAAACTTCCTTATCCCTTTATCTCATATGGGATTTTCGGATTGGTATAATATTTCAAGCATCAATTAACAACAATTGTAAAGCAACCTAAGGGTTCAATGCAATACTATAGTTAGTGCTTCATAAACATGAAGCACTTACTATAGTATTGCATTGAACCATTGATTTACTATTTCCTAAGTGATATAAAATAGAAACCACTAGGATAAAACAAATTTGTTTGCTATGAATGATTTCTATTTTTGCGAAAGGGGTTTCCCTTATCCTCTACAGAAGCTGAATATGTAGGAAAATTTTGTGAAAATCAAGAATAGTCAGAAACATTTCCAAAACAGTCCATGAAAGTATATTATGTTGATGAACTATTAAATAATTTAAATAGGGCTTATGAATATCCAGTCTCATTCAATGAGTCAGTTTTGATTAATTTACTTCATGCATTTTGATTTTCATGGTGTATGCGAGCATATAGGACTGTATTCTACAACTTCAGATAAAATGATGTAATCAGTAAACCATATCTCTCAACTTAGAAACACATTCACCCATGTCTAGTGTTTTGTCAGTCTCAATAACTAAAACATCTTATGCGCAGATGTATATATTTATCTTTCATTAACAAGAGTGTATTAGTACTTTAAGGCGTACTCCATCTTTAAAAAGATGAGGTATCATTGAGATGTTCTGTTATCAATAAAAACAATAAATATATGCTAAGATACAACGTTTAGATGTTTTATTACCAATTAAAGAAATAATGTGCCATGGGTGAAAGTTAAAGAACTTCAAAAACCTGGAATCTGTAGTTCTTTATCCGATACTGAAAAGGCATGTTTGCTATAATTCCTTATATAGGGACAAAAGTCTCCAAATCCTGAAAATCAGGAATAATCCTGAATGTTTTCCCCCATGTAATGGTAAAGATAAAAAAATAACAATTTCTTCATTGGGTTGCAGGGACATCATTGCATGTCATAAAGGAATTTTCTAGTTTTGTAACAACCATCTCAACTGCCGAGGTGACAGGTCATCAAGATCAAATGGAGAAATGTAATAAATCATTTCAAATGGTGAACAGCTTACTTCAGCGTTAACTTTACAACCTACTGGACAAAACCTTTACAGTAAAAATAGAACAGAAATTTTTTTTATTTCAGACACCATATTTACAGTAAAACTCGAACAAATAAATCAGAAACCTCGTTTAAGACCGATTTCAAGGTTTGATCAAACAAAATAAATATACTAGAACATACATTAAACATGCCACAGGATACGATTCCTTTGATCACTTCCATATTCAGCCAGGAAATGTGACCAAATGAAGATTTCTTTTTATTCGCTTTAACCTGGGTACAAGGTATACTTTTTTGGAAGACGAGCGAATAAAAATAAATGTTCATTTGTGTCCCATATTTATGAAGCACTAACTATAATTTTGCATTGAATCCTTTTTTTATATATGGGTTTTACATCACATCAACATTATTTCAGTTATGTAGCGATGCCCGACTCTTAATGATGGAGGAATACCCCATACTCAACTGCCCATAGGGGCTGGTTAAGGTGGGTAGAACCATCGGCATTCCGTAAGTCAGTCGGGAGACTTCCTCTCACGAAAATCCATATCCCTCTCAGGATTTGAACCCACGCAGAGAGGGGCCATGTAATTTCAAGTTCTGTACTCTAACCACTAGGCCACGGAGGGTCCGCATTGAATCCTTAAGCAGGTACAAAGGGCTCCAATTAAACCTCCTGAAGATTTTTTCTGAAAGGTTGAATTGTTCCTGACAGCCTTGAGTGCATCAGACCACAAATTGGGGTTATTTTGTTGATAAAGTCATCCGAACGAAAGGCTAAGGAAACAGTACCAAGGATGAAGCATAGAGAAAAATTCAAAGGCTATTAGGTTTCCTTTTGACGAAAAAAAAACAGAATAAAATTCAGTGTACAGGCAATGGGTGAAAGCATTCAATTAGGTCACCTATCAAATAAGATAAGTACAATAGGTTGTTTTTTTTTATCTTTTTTGGGGGGACAAACAACAAAATCAGTGTCTGGTCAATGATTAAAAGCATTCAATTAGTCCACTAATCAAATAAGATAAGTACTGTAAGTTGTAGGATACAAACTGAACATCCTGTCCACAGTTTATACTAAAAGTAGATTTGAAGTCAAGTGTTTGATGAAAGAATATAACAAGTCCTTCATGTTAGTGCAGGACTTGCCACTGTCTTGCATTGGACCCCCAATAAGTGTACAATAATGCTTCGTTTGAGCCCTTTGTACCTGCTTGAGGGTTCAATGGAAGATTAAAGTAAGTGCTTCATAAACATGAAGTCCTTAATATAATCTTGCACTGAACCCTCGTGCTGTGCCTTGATGATAAGTAGACTGTATTTCAGACCAATTGTCCTTAGTTTAACCCTTAGAAAACTGGGCAATTTTGTAAAACGGGCCTTTTGTGGCATCTGCTTTCCAAATCCTTAAATATCTGCTTAATTTTGTTGATGAAAGATACTCAGAGTAGCAAACAGGTTAGAATACAGGCCAGCCTTCAATTTACTTGGTGGTTGGCCTGAATCTTACCTGTTTGGATAAGCATTGAGACGTTTCCAGCACTATATAAGGGTTAACATTTATTCATTTTTATGGTTTTGTAATCCTGTCAACATCATTTCAGTTAAGTTGGGATACCTGAATCTCAATAATGGAGGAAACCCCAACACTCAACAGAGCTGGTCAAGTCAGGCAGAACAAATCAGCTGTATTCTGTAAGTCAGCTGGGAGACTGTCTCACAAGAAAATGGTTTGATACTTAGACGAAGCCTGATTTCTTAACTTTATTGAAGCCTAGGAAGCTTAGATAATGATCCTTAAGTGACTAAAGATATTGTATTATGCTTAATTAGTGCCTCATTTTTTTTTTTTTAATATTATCCATGCCAAAGTGATAATGCCCTAGTATTCATGATACAAAATTTGATCATGCCTAATGGCTTATCCTTTGTTTTGTTGTGACAATGCAGGTGCTTCCATTCAGGAAATTAATTCTAATCTTGAAGTTTCTGTGCATCATAGGATTATTTCTTTAAACTTTCGAAAATAAAGGAATAAAGATTAATTTATCATTTCAGCAGAGAAACCAATAGCATATAAGATGAATTTTGACATTTTTCATTTTATAAAACTCCGAGGGAAATACGACATAATCTAAATATAATGTCAAGCTATGAACAACTTGTCATGTGATGCTCATGTGATACTAAGACTACACCCTTAAAACAAAAATGGATGCTGATGCTAGTATCTTCTAAGTTAGGTGTACATCGTCACGTGACAGGCACTTGACAGCCCATTTGACGTTACCAATTACCGTATAGCTGTAGTAACATACAAAAGTTGAGGCCTTGGGGTTTTTTTTCGTCAATATCTCCATTTATACCGCAATTTCGGCGATTTTATTTTAATGAATATTTGTTAGAAGCATAGCTGAATACCATACGCAAATTCTACTTTTTTACCTGTATATATTTAGTGTATGACGTCCAGGATCCTAATAAAACATTAACATTGCATTGATGATTAAGCGATGGCAAAATAAAACATATCTGATTAAAGTATATCAAAATCATCACAAAATGAAGATCAAAATTCTCATTTTAGTTTGGTTAATTCTTTTCCATTTCCAAATTATTGAAATTGTGAAACAAGTTCTTACAATTTTAACTTATCACTTTGCATTTTGTTTCCTGTGTCCAGTTCACCATTTCCTAGCTGAAATATTCTGCGATGCACTTTATTAAACAGTCTATTAAATATCTTTAGTTTTTTAGTCAAGGGTTGAGGTGAAGCATTTATTTTTACTACCTTATGGGTTATTTTACAATCAAACTGGTCATGTAAGGTTTCTCTTTAATAACCCTTTCCCAAATGCCAAATTTTCGACTGTCCCAAATTGAAAGAGTTTGCAGACGACATTTCAAAACGTAATGAAATTGGAAAGTGATCTTCTGATAGAGTAGAAAACAGTGTGGGAAAAGGAGAAATTGCTCATCATGAGCAATTTCTCCTTTTCCCACAGTGTTTTCCAAAGTCATCTGCAACAAAGTGGTCAAATGTCATTATTGTTTGGGAAAGGGATAAGAGATAACTGCTATCATCATTATGTCCTGACAGCCACTTATCAGCTAGGAAGGCTTTGTTCCATTTTCTCTTTCCCTCTAGTGGAATTTTGTGACTGATCCAAATTTTAAGCAACGGCTTGAATTAATCATAAAGGATGAGTAACATCAATCTTAAATTTATGGTTTGTCACATCTTATCATGGAACTGTTCTTGAAATTCATGAACAAGTTCAAGAATAGTGTGTGCTCTTAATTGACCCTTTATTGTTTATGTCTATTTAGAAAATCCATGAACATAGTTCTTAAATCCTTTGAAGGGATTATGACAAAAGAAAGTATTGCTCTTTCCATGCAAATTCCTCATTTGTCATTACAGTTACTCGAGAATTCTCCACAATGTTTATTAAAAAAAGATCATCTAAATGGGAAAGGATAACCTGTGAAATAAAGCCAGTGACAACACAAATATAACTGTTTATCACACCTAACCCTTACAGTGTTGGAACTGACTTCATGCTTATGCAAACAGGTTAGATACAGGCCAGCCACCACGTAAATTGCGGCTAACCTGTGGTGTAACCTGTATGCTACTCTGAGCATCTTTCCTCAACAAAATAGAGCATATATTGAAGGTTTTGGAAAGAAGACAACACAAAAATCTATTTTCAGAAAATTTCCTAACATTCTTAGGGTTAAACGATAGCAAACTTTGATAAAATATCAGTCTATGATAATTGCAAAGAATAACAAGTACTAAATGCAAACAACCATCGCAAAACAATGAATTCTACCTATGATTCAACTGATTTCTTTGTGACAATATGACTGATTTAAATTAAAAAAAGCAACAGGTTTCAACTTTTAGGTCAGAATTATTCATTTACTCATTATATGTGGTTAAAACCATTGCGACTTTTGATGTCCATAAATTCTTGTCATTTTGAATTTTACTTAACCTTTTTTAAACTATCACTTACTACAAAATTATGTGTTTGACATTCTACAAAGTATTATTGTCACTAAGGGTTAAAATGATATGACTGTCGAAAAAACTTGTTATCTGTACTAAGACTGCTATTTACACAATGTATTATAGGGTATTATGCGACTTTGTTAAGTCAATATTTACAGTATGAACAACAGTTTAGGAGCACACTACTTTGTATAATCTTCATCAAAATGGAAAAACCTATATCTCAAGCATTAACGATAAGGAGATATTGCCTTTTCGTCCAACATAACGGTTTGCATAACTGCTTTATCTTTTCCAGCTGACTACTAGAGTAACAACAAGTATAATAATCAATTTAGAGAAAATGAAAGTCCTTATCAAATATAAGAGACAAAATTGTGCAAATGTGGATCTTTGTATACTAAAACAATCTTTATTGATAAACTGTTACATTTTCTTTTTTGAAAAGTGCCTGTTGCGACTAAGATTGCATTAGTCATCTGAATATCGGAGAGAAAAGGATTAAACTTTCCCTGGTATTTTGAGAATAGACTCCCAGTCAATGTATAATATTATGATCAATTGAGATAATTCCCTAAATCACTAAATACCCACACATGACTTAACATGTTACCTCACCGATCTGTCTTTTTCTACCCTTATCCAGACAAAACTCTTTGAAAAAGATATATTATTTTTCTTATGACATTGAAAATGAGGCCAAAAACCTTCAAGAGTAGTCAAAAAAGAGTTAGTTAATGATGTATCTTAGAATGCAAGATTATTAACTACTATTACATGGAAGAAAAAGAAACAAAAGAATAATGCATTTGTTTTTATTTTGATTAGGTTTAGCGCTGTTTCAACTTTTTCTTTATTATATAAAGACTTTCCTTGGATTAACCAGGATAAGGCAAGGGTTCTGAAGCAATTTCTCCTTTTGTCACAATGTTATTTTCCTCAACTGCTACAGGTGTTCTTAAGTGCATATATAAAGACAATAGTTAATCAGCCATCAATGAATAGATATGTTTCATATTTGCATAAAGACTGGTTAAAAATGCACCAAAAAGAGTGATATGTTGACCAATGATGGACAGTTTAATCACTATTGACAAGTTCAAATATCTTTTATGCTTTTAACCCTTAGAATGCTGCCCAGGAAATGTCTCAAAAAAGATTTTCGTGTCGTCTGCTTTCCAAAACCTTAAATACCTGCTTAATTTTAATGAGGAAGATACTCGGAGTAGCAAACAGGTTAGACCACAGGCCAGCTGCCAATTATCTTGGCAGCTGGCCTGGATCTAATCTGTTTGCATAAGCATGAAGTCGGTTCCAGCACTCTAAGGGTTAAAAATTCATCAAAAAGTGTGATATGTTAACCAATGATGGATTATCAATATTGACAAGTATAAATGGTTTTAACCCTTTCCCAAACAATAACGACATTTGACCACTTTGCTGCAGATGACTTTAGAAAACAATGTGGGAAAAGGAGAAATTGCTCATGACGAGCAATTTCTCCTTTTCCCACAATGTTTTCTACCCTATAAAAAGATTATTTCTCAATTTCATCACATTTTGAAATGTCGTCTGCAAACTCTCTCAAGTTGGGACAGTCGAAAATTTGGCGTTTGGTAAAGGGTTAAGCATTGCTCTATAGCAAATGTAAACAATAAACACCTGTCACTCACTTCTACAAAGTGGTAAGAAAATGACAATGAATCAGTATACAGTCAAACTGGTGTTAAGAGGTCAGCCTATGGACAGAGTAAATTGGCTGTTTAACACAAATTGATGTTCACTATAAATCTAACAATGGGACTTTCTGTAGTGGTTGTTTAAGGCAGGTTGGCTGCTTAAAAGGGTGGCTGCTTAACACACGTTAGACTTTATTATGTTATACAGCTGCAAGCTTTTGAGAAGAAGAGGATCAGATGCAATCTGAACACATCGGGTTTATCCAATAGAAAACACCTCTGAAATAATAGGGATGACACCATATTGTTTCCCGCGAGAATGACGTCACTTTCTTTCGTTTCTAAAAATAGATCTTGAATGTAAAATCCAGAAAGTCGTTAAATTTGATTGAGGAAACAAGTATACATGTCACAACAATAAGTTCGCCATTTGGTATGAGTTACTGATCAAAAGTGATTAAAAAGGATGTCCAACACTTCCATACACATTGAACTACTTAACATGCACGCTTAGAAAAGGTGTTAATCGGCGGATGCCGATTTACCCGAAAAATTGTAACCCTACACTTATATCCGAGGTGTATTTCACAGCTCACGGAAATACCCGAGTAGTTCCGATTGGATCAGATGCAGGAAAAAGGGGCCCATGCCATTGTACTATTCTGTTGACCATCTAACACATGATTAGGTGTTAAGTCATTCTTATTGTGCAATGGGTTAAACGGTGGCGACATAAAACATTTTGACCAGCAAAAGACAGCTATGACAAATTACCTACTAAAAATGAGAGTCACCATTTGCATAAACATAGCCAATGCACTATCATGTAAGGCATTTTGTATGTTAATATATGGATAGATTTCTCGTCATGTCAAAACACTTGTGTTCTGTCTCAAACTTTAGTACATTGTTTAAAGGTACTGCAACTTTTTAGATACATTAATCATTCACAAGATTTGCAAAGAGTTCTGAATATCATAATAAAATGATAGTAAAGAAACGCAGAAGCATGTGTCTTACATTTAACCCATTACCAAACAATCACAACATTTAACCACTTTGTTGCAGAAAACTCTGGAAAACATTGTGGGAAAAGGAGAAATTGCTCATTACGAGCAATTTTTCCTTTTCCCACATTGTTTTCTGCCCCATCAGAAAATTATTCTCCAATTTCATCACATTTTGAAAAACTCTTTCTGCAAACTCTTTCAATTTGGAACAGTAGCAAATTTGGTGTTTGGAAAAGTCTTAAAGTATTAACTATGCATTGTCAGGTGTTTATTGAAGACCAATGAGTAAATTTGGGTCAGTGAATAAAATGCATGTTACTGAATACTCCATTATCAGTCAATAAGACCCATTTGTAGCAAAATGTTAAAGAAGTCACAATAAAGTGTTGAAATTGCTTATATTTGAGTAATTGCTCCTCTTTACCAAATGGTTTTAATTCAATATAGCAGAGAAAGTACAATTCTAACCCTTAGAATGCTGGATATGTTTTTTGAAAAATAGACTTTTGTGTTGTCTGCTTTCCAAAACCTCAAATATCTGCTAAATTTTGATGAGGAAAGATTGTACAAAGAGTAGCAAACAGGTAAGATCATAGGCCAGCTGCCAATTTACTTGGCACTGGCCTGGATCAAACCTGTTTGCATAAGCATGAAGTCAGTTCCAGCATGAAGAGTTAAGTGCAATCATTTTCTATGGTTGGTTTATGTCTCAACAAGCATGAAAACCTCATATGTTGGCATAGGTTTAGTGTCATTACATATAACAGTTGCAAACGAGAAATGATATGCAGGAATGGTTGTTTCAGGTATTTCTACCCTTTGCTAAGTAGAGATAACTACTTTTATCCCCTACTCAATAGTATTTTTCATTGTTTACGAATTTAGTCTGATGTTGCTTTCATATCGGAAGAGTCGGCAAATCACAGATGAGCAAATGGATACACTTATAGTTTTTCAACAAGTGCGCACTCAAAACCATTTCTTTTTGTCTGTTTTGAAAGTAATTTCCCAAGACATAAGTAGACATGTACAGGAACATTTTCGTTTTATACTGCACAGGAAACAAAGAAACAATAGGAAAGATTACTAATCTAAAGCAACTTCCTTATTTCATCACAATAGGATATTTTTACCCACTCTTTCATATAGGAGTTAGTGACTGCATGGTCTCATTTAACCCTTAGAATGCTAGGTAATTTTCTAGGAATATATTTGTGACACAGCTTTCGAGAACATTTAATATCTGCTTAATTCTGTTAAGGAAAAATTCTCAGAAAAGCAAACAGGTTAGATTGCAGATGGCTTGCCTGAAGTCGGTTCTAGCACTTTAAGGGTTAAAAGCGCCAACAACAAAGGGAGAGTTTCTTCACTTAAACAAAATTGTTTGGTAAGTGGTTTATGGAGATATTGGGTAAAGGAGGAGAAACCACAATAAACAGGTAAACACTATTTATTTGGTATTGACAAGTTTTTATGGTTATAATTTGCATAAGCTTGACCAATACTGTTCCCTTCCCTTTATGCACCTGTGCACATGGTCATCTAATATTCCTTACCACTTTGAAGACTATACATAGCTCTTTTTTAATATGGGTTTTACATCAACATTATATAGCGATGCTCGACTCTTCATGATGGAGGAAGACCCCATACTCAACTGCCAACTGCCCATAAGGGCTGGTCAAAGCGGGTAGAACCATCGGCATTCCATAAGTCAGTCGGAAGACTGCCTCTCATGAAAATCCATATCCCTTTCAGGATTTGAACCCACACAGAGAGAGGCCATGTGATTTCAGGTTCTGTACTCTAACCACTAGGCCATGGAGGCCCCTATACAAAGCTTAAATGACATGAAAGTGGGTTCAGTTAAGTGGTGTACAATGTTCTTTTGGAAGTCATATGTTACCCCTTTCTCCATAAAGTCTACTTCATAAATATCGCAATTGACTGCATCTTTAGCAGAATACCTCAACAACATCAACAACAACAGATTAAACCTTATAGTGCTGGAACTGGCTTTGTGCTTTACAAACAGGTTAGATCCAGGCCAGCTGCCAAGTAAATTGGTGACTGGCCTGCGATCTAACCATTTGGACCAGTGACATTTAACAAATAAGAAAATGGGTAAAACATGTTCCTTTCATGGGAGTGTCCTTGGGCAAGACACTACAGTACCCTTTCATGTTCTGGTGAAATCCAGACAAGACACAAGATAATAAAAAAAATGATGACATGGTGTTAAACCCCATATAATTAAACAAGCATTCAAATGGCGGCTGAAACCATTGTGTTAAAAAAGGAGAAATTGCTCAAGATGAGCAATTTCTCCTTTTAGACAGAGTCGTCTCTAAACCCTTTACCAAACCCTAAATTTTTTACTGTTCCAAATTCAAAGAGTTTTAAAACCTCATTTCAAAATGTGATGAAATTGAAAAATAATCTTCTAACATGGCAGAAAACATCGTGTGAGGGAGTAATTGCTCGTTCACAATGTTTCCAAGAGTCGTCTGCAATAAACTGGCCAAATGCCGTTATTGTTTGGTAATGGGTTCACTCTTTAGCTGAAGGATTTATTCAAACAAGTATAAATAAAGCAATGGGTAAAAATGGAGTGACGTCTCCACCTGATCAGGATGTATCCTTAACACTGAACTGTCAGAAGAATAAATGTGCAATTTACCACTGCGCCTTCGACACAGCAGTGATATATACATAATGATATGGATATCAATTACTCATATCTCTGCTTGCCCGACATCTGAACTGATAAAACAGCCAAACCTACATGTTCACACATTGCCCTTTAATGACAGGCTTCGAAATTGTTTTGTCAGAAGTGACTCATTGGGATATCGCTAATTGAGGTCTTCTTTTGTTGAATTGTTTTCAGGTGGTAACAAGAAATACCCATTAAGAGCAATTCTCCTTTTCCCAAAGTGTTTTCAAGAGTCGTCTGCAACAAACTGGCCAAATATTGTTATTGTTTGGTAATGGGTAATTTGGTAATTAATAAGTAAGAAAATGGTATGAAATCATTTACAATGCATCTAATACCATTTCTAATAATTACATAGTTCTACATGGATCTACAATGGCTACTCCATCATATTATTTCAAATGCCAAGGGTAAAGTAACATGTGCATCTATAGATCCAGAGTCAAATAACAATCTTGCTAAGTAAATAAAATGTCAATTAGAATAAACATTGTCTTAACTGAAAGCTGTTTCATCTTTCATCAATAATTCATCAGGTTTTAGACATTTTCTCCAAGTTTGCCCATATATTTCGTAAATGATTTTACTACTTATGTTCAAAATGTGTCCATCTTCCTATGGCTTGATGAAATTGGAATGTATATATTATCACTGTGAATGCTAACACTGAATTTTCTTGGTTAAACCCTTTACCAAACATCAGATTTTCGACTGTCCAAAATTGAGAGAGTTTGCAGGCAACATTTCAAAACGTGATTAAATATGAAAATAATCTTCTGTTAGTGCAGAAAACATTGTGGGTAAAGGAAAAACTGCTTGTTATGAGCAATTTCTCCTTTTTCCTCAATGCTTTCCAGAGTGTCTGCAACAAAGGGTTTAATGTCATTATTGTTTGATAATTGGTTAATACAATAGGAGTGCATTGTTAACTAGTGATTGAACTGCAACAAGATAACTAGTGACAAGAAAGATATGTTGCTGCATAATGGGAGTGTAATAAAGAAATAAGAATTTTTACTGAGACAGCAGCATTCAAATTACAGAATTCTGTAGTTTCTGTCCACATTAGTAGTTAAAGAAAAAGATATCATGAATTTCCCCCACTGGTTCTGTATTGAATCTGATAAATGGTGTAGGAATATATCAAGGAAGTAAACGGTGACACCAGGACACAAATCAAGTACACAAAATTTGCTAATGCAAATTGAACAATAGCAGAAGGGCCATGGTTAAAATTGAGATAACCAAGTTCTCCTTTTGCCACATGTTTCTTAGACAATTTTGAGGGATTAACGCAAGACTGTAGTAAGTGCTTCACAAAATTTAATATGAAGCACTTACTATAGTCTTGCACTGAACCCTTGATCTGAAAATGGAATTGACAGTTGTTCATCTGGACACTTTACCCATCCCCCTCAAATGGGAGTGTTTGACTAAGCAATAGAATGCAAAAAACTAAAACATTGAAAGAATTACAGATCTTGCCAAGTTAATGCATAAAAGTGTTGCGACAAAGGGATAAAATGCTCATTTAGACCAATCTAGCGCTATGACACATTGTTTTCTAAAATCAAATCATCAGATGAAGTACAGTGAGGCATTTCGGTGCAAGGCTTTTAAGTTGATCAAGAATTACAAATCCTACCATGGTGTAGGTAGAAACTATTGTAAAATAGGGAAAAATTGTTTAATTTGACCAATCTAGTGCTATGACACATTGGTTTCTCAGATCACCTGAAGCAAAGTGAGGCATTATTGAGCAAGGCTTTTTAAGGTTGATCATAACTGTAAAACCACTGTGGGCGTCCCATGATCAGTTCAAATAATCAACACTTAAAGGTGGGGTCATATTCACACTGTACAGGTGCGAACCAAAAATCTTAATTGAGCTAGTCATTTCCTGGATTCTTAACCAGTCGATCGTCTTAATTGGGAGGTGTTAGCAATAAATCGGCAGCGATCTATAAATACGTGTTGAATATAACGGACGCTTGATTTAAACAGTTAATGTCAAAGTGATGAAATTTCCATTTAGCAAACATAAAAAAGTTCCGAACTAGCTAACTAGGACAGGTCACTAGCTTTCAAATATGGCCGACAATTAAGCCGGTAATCGAATGATATCAAAGACGATTTAACGAATAAGATCGCGAACTCCGCAAGAAATGGACCAAATAATAAATTAACATAATACTATAAAATAAATCGACTTACGCTTTTGATAAACTCTGCCAGGTCATTCCTCTGTTCAGGATCCAGCATTACGGATTGTCGACCGGCCATTTTGACAGACGTTTTTCGTGTGTACAAATGTTTTAGTCAAGGGTGGGACAGCGATTATCACGTGACGAAAACCCGTCTAGCACACCTCCTTTATAACAGTAAAGATTGTCAACGCTAGCAAAGTGCGTGTGACGTCATATATGGGGTTTTAATTGCCTTATATGGATTTACCTGTTGAATAGTGTGGTCCCGTGAGGAAATTGTTTGACACTGAGAACAAGAGCTGTCATATTGTTTATACTTGAGCTAATACATTTTATGATGAGCTTAGATAACAAAACTTCCCCGTCATTAACTCATTAGGAAACTGGGTTTTAAGGTAGATATATAACACATGTTCAAAGTATACTAATATGATTATCTTTTTAATAACCTGTCCATGACAAACCTTTATAAAATCGCTAATAATTCAGGAAGTCTCAACATGTACAGTCTTAGGCAAACTAAATCGACGTGAAGATTGCCTTTTATTCTCTGACAGGAGATATTGCCCGATGAACAAAATTCCCAATATTTCCCGATCGCGTCAAATTAGTCTATCGATATGCGGTAGATCTCAAAAGCGATGTCACGCATTCATATATATACATGGGGGACCCATATACATGTTGTGTCACTGTATACACACTTAAATGAAGTAACGCATGATAGCAATATAATTCTGCTTCCAATGACTATTCTTCAGTGCGTATCATATAACAGTACAGCTGTCGTGCAATTTTATAAGAATTGAATTTTAGCTTCCAAATTTCCTAAAACCTGTGAACAAATACTTTTAAGTACCAACAACTCTAATACGCCTAACGCTTCAAACACCAGTTTCATAGAATGGATGGTTACCAATTAGACCCAATCAAAGAAACAATACAATCTAGAGTCTTGTAAGGTCACATATGCACTCGAGACACACAAACGAACCTAACTATAACAATACATTCACAATAGTAGATATTAGGAAATTTCTACGAAACAATGCCTACATTAGTATACATTACAGGAAAATATAGATTAGATATCCTGCATGATTTCATAAAACAAGGACGCATGCATTAGACGGGCGAATTGAGAGACTGTACATAAATTTGAGAACTTCACAATCCTGAAATAAATGCATAGAACGTGACGTGCCTAAAATAAAGGCGTGCCACAGGATATTTAAAGGGGATGCATAATTTGAATGAAAGCTTGGAAGTTGTCACCCATTTTCAGAAGTTCAAGGTATGGGGAAGTGTAGAAAAAATTTTTTTTTGTCTACAACATACTGATTAAATACAGCGAAAATGCTTGGTAAGATATAAAGGACATTGAAAAAGCTGTGTATGACTCCTTTTCCATGCAGCAGTATCTATTCTTAACCGAGAATTGGTAGGTATTTGGTTTGTTTCAGGATTAACACTGTTCTCAACAGTCTCCAAGTAACATGATGCAATAATTGGAGAGCAGGTCAAGCTTAAACCACTTCCCAAACAACAAATTTTCTACTGTCCCAAATTGAAAGAGTTTCCAGACGACATTTCAAAATGTGATGAAATCGGAAAATAATCTTCTCGTTACGAGCAATATTTCCTTTTCCCACAATGTTTTCTAAAGTCGTCTGCAACGAAGTCGTCAATTGTCGTTATTGTTTAGGAAAGGGTTAACTTCTTACCGGGAAACGACTTTCGATCGAAGTGCCAGAACCCGTTTTACCAGAGGGAAACCATTTCTGTTCTTTGATCCTTTTATGACATTTCCCGCTCAACCGGATGTTGAACATAAGATCTTTCGCACGAGGCAAACTTACATGATCCAAGCTGTACCTGTGTGAGAATGAAATTTACATGTACGTCTAGCCTGGGGTCCTGGCCCGTTCGTATACCGCGAACTAGGGCCAGGTGTCAGAGAAAGTTTACCGAACACAATAGTGTTCGGTTATGCCGAGGTATTCCGAATGAAACAACATCGACTGCGCATGCGCGTCGATTAAGAGTCTGCAAGCTTATTCATGGGAAACTGTACCTATTTAGACACCCTACTTAGCGTTGGATCCTTTTGAGATGAAATAGTGACTCCGGTTTTTATTGTATTTGAAAGCGTTGTGTTTTGTAATGGAACACAAATGCAGTACACCGCGCAAATCACCCAAACAGGGTTGTGTTTGTGACACAAGTATTGAAAAGCCAAGCTCTTCGCGTCGTGTTTTACCATATAACAAATCCGGAGTAGATCAAAGTAAACTTTATGGTGGAATGTCTGTAATAGATGGTGTCGTGTGCTTAAATTTGTTATAGAAAAGTACTTAATATTGACAAGATAGTTACAGAATTAAGGAAGGCGTGTCAATCTTCCAAAGTTAGAGTTAAACGTGGTTTTTAAAGACGAGATATGACGAGACAAGAATATATCTGGAAAATCGTTTGATAAGCAATATATGTTAGAATAGTATTAATTCTGATATCAAATTCTTGAGATCTAAATGTGTCCAAATCAGTTTATTCTTAGTTCATGCGTTTCCCCCCTTTTTGATGACTTCGTCAACTACAGGTTCTTATGTTAAATCAGACTTTCAAACAACACTAAATAAGCCTTTTGCGATAATGTTTAATACTAATCATAATTGATTTTGTAGGCTTCATATGAGTTTGTCAAAACGAAAAATAAAGGTGCTTAATTTGTCGAGAAGCTTGGCTTTTGATTATAATTTGGAAAAGAAAAATCACGTTCTTTTTTCCTTGTTTGTTATCTTACTTATAACTGCATAAAGGGAATAAATACAGATGCCGTTGATATACTAAAACTCTTGTCGGTGGGATTCTTATCTTTATTGCCTGTTAATTGAATTCGTGATTGTTTAACCAGAGATACGTGAAACCCTTTACCCCTTCCTTTTATGTGTCGTTGGATTTGATTAAAAAGAACATGTTATGGGAAAGATAGAAGAAAATTCCAATTTTTTCACATTTTTATGTGGTCTTTCTTTCTTCAAAATCTCCTATTAACACTTCACAAGCCTCAAATTTAAGCATCGAAGGATTTAAGATGATATGTAATATTGATTGGTGGAGATATTTGTTTCCAATTTGTTTCAATTCAATATGTTTTGTGTGTGATTTAAAACTCATTTGAATATATAAACAATAGTTTTGGTAGAATTCATTCAGAGATAACTACTAAAGTAAAAAATTTGATTCTTTTACAAAAGATATCAATTTAATCTGATATTTTGAATCCCAATATTTAAATCAAATAATAAATTAATAGAAAAATAAAATGAAATGAACAAAATCCATTTAAGTGCAATTAATTTATAAAAAATGGAGTATTGTATGAAAATTGTAAAAGGTAAAGGCTACCCAGGCTGAATAAGGGTTGGAAAAGGGTAAAAATGATAAGGGTAAAAAAGGGTAAATGCACAATTCAAACGCCATCTTTTCATAATAAGGCGAGTGGCAATCCGTTAGCCAATCAGAAGAGACAATTCATTCTCTGACACCTGGCCCTAATGCGGGTTAGCATGGGCCAGGACCCCAGGCTAATGTACGTCTAGATCATTCGGACTAGCACGAGGCAGGCATTCCTCTTTGCTAATCGTAGCTACTCGGGTATTTCCGTGACCTAAAAAATGCGCATTTTCATTGGATAAAACCGATGAGTTTAGATGGTTGCTCAGCATCACTGCGGTGAAGGCAACCAGACTCCGTTCTCGAGAATAGACCCTTTTTTGGATTTGTGTCTTACCTAATTAAAACAAACGATAGGCCATACAAATGCTTCTTGACCAGTTTCTTTTTCTTTTTACAAGCGGCCAATGACTTCACACTTTAAAAACATATTCGATATCATCTACGACTTTAGTTTGGTGGTAATGTTAATTTCATATTGGCATTTATAATGGTGCAACCCTTTTCTACGTCATGTTTCCTGGGCAAATATCCGGCTCAAGTCTAACAATCATATCGGCATGCTGTTAATGTTTCCAATGATTTAACTTAAGGCAGTGATGACTTACCAATTTCATCCAGGTATAAATACTTTGCAAGTTGTCATTGACAGACTGTGTAACCCATTGCCAAACAATAATGGCATTTAACCACTTTGTTGCAAACGTCTCTGGAAAATATTGTGTGAAAAGGAGAAATTGCTCGTAACGAGCAATTTTTCATTTTCCCACAATGTTTCCTGATCCTTCAGAAGATTATTTTCCAATTTCATCACATTTTGAAATGTCTTCTGCTAACTCTAAAATTTGGTGTTTGGGAAAAGGTTAATGAGTGTATCTTGGCGACAGGATTCCCCTTCAGTTATTAAAGGAACTTGTTCTAAAAAGGTACTATAACCAAAATGGGTTGTTCTGGTATCTATGATATAACTTCAATACAACTAGGAAGGAAAAACAAGACTTTTTCTGAAGTAACTTTCAATTTGAACTAGGTAGACACTTCTAACAAAGCTGATAACTATGGTATTTATTACATAAGAACACAAGCGTGAAATAACATGTTTTTGACATCAATTTTAATCTATCATGATCATTAGACATAGATACAGAAATAGTGACAAGTACATATGCATGCATCAGAGATAACAACACTCAAGGCGAGTTTTCTTGACCTTGACTTCATTAACCCATTACCAGACAATAACGGCATTTGACCAGTTTGTTACAGACGACTCTGGATAACAGTTTGGTTAAAGGCGAAATTGCTCTTAACGAGCAATTTCTCCTTTACCCACAATGTTTTCTGCACTATCAAAAGATTTTTATCAAAACTATTTTTCAAGTTGATCACATTTTGAAATGTCATCTGCAAGCTCTTTCAATTTGGGACAGTCGAAAATATGGTATTTGGTGAAGGGTTAACTACTAGCCCATTCCCTCTCACTGTATTGAGACCAAATTGAAAGTGACCGCAGAAAATATTCAGTCTCTAAATTACATGTTCTTTGCCAATTTAGGAAGAAACTTTTGTGAAAAAAAAGAAACAACATAAAATTGCACACAAAGAGCAATTCCTGCTTTGTGTCACTTGTTTTAACCCTTTCCCAAACAATAACTACATTGTGGGAAAAGGAGAAATTGCTTGTAACAATTTTGAAAATGTCGTCTGCAAACTCTTTCAATTAGGGCCAGTCGAAAATTGGTTGTTTGGGAAAGGGTTAAGACTTCTGATTGAAGGCTATAAAATGTGTATACATGAAGAGAGTGTAGGACAAAATATTTTAACTGGTCCACACAACGAGCAATAGGGTAAATAAAAATAATAAATGTTTCTTTGTTATATTGGCTAGAAATCATTGTATAAAAAAAAAAAAATAATAATTGCTTGTCACAAATCCCCTTGGAAATGTTTTTGTCTTCTTTTAACAGATATTTGTTTCCTAAAAAGTTTAAACAAGTACAATGTGTATATGAAACAAGGGCTACCCCATCAAAACATTTATTTGAACACATTGATGACATATGAAAAGAAACAACTGTAATAAAGCTGAAATTTTTTAGTTACTAATTTTGTCGTGAAGTAAAGTTTCCACTACTAAAGCATTTTTTGTCTCTTAAAAAATGTGTTTCTTGCTGATGCTTAAACTCCTATCTAAAATACATCATCATCACATAATGAAGTTAAGGGGCAGAGGATATTAGCTTTAGAATAGAATCTAGCAATAGGGATAAACCTTTAATTTCATTTTTGATTCGTTTTGATGCACTTAACCCATTACCAAACAAAAACGACATTTGACCACTTTGTTGCAGCGACTCTGAAAAACATTGTGGGAAAAGGAAAAATTGCTCGCTTAGAGCAATTTCTCGTTTTCCCACAAGGTTTTCTGCTCTATCGGAAGACTACTTTTTCAATTTCATTTCATTTTGAAATGTTGATTGCAAACTCTTTCAATTTGGGACAGACGAAAATTTTTTGTTTGGGAAAGGGTTAAATCAGAGGGCTTTAGATAATATTTGGATTAGACGGCATACAAATGGAGCATCATCTTGAGATAATAGCTGGCACACACATGCACCACTAGCCCTTTACCAAACACGAAATTTTCGACAGTCTCAAATTGAAAGAGATTGCAGACGGCATTTCCAATTGAAATAAAATCGAAAAATAATCATCTTATAGGGCAGAAAACATTGCGAGACAAGGAGAAATTGCTTGTTAAGAGCAATTTCTTCTTTTCCCACAATGCTTTCCAAAGTCATCTGCATCAACCTGGTCAGGTGTCGTTATTGTTTGGTAATGGGTTGAAACACATCAAATAGAAAGTTCATTATTGTCCAAATTGAAAGGGATTGCAGACCACAATTATAATCAAAACTGATGATGGTAAGTACTCCCTCCCCTACTTTCTGGATATTTGACCTCATTGTACACTCAACCTTAAAGCACATTCATCGTTCCATGAAAGACAATTCCTTTAAGACCAATAGTTGCAGAGAGCACTGGAAGAGTAGAATTCATTACTTAGGTAAAAAGAGAATCATTAAATTGATTAGTAGCAACATTCCATGTTTAAGATAATTAATAAGTTAAAAAAGCCTTTGATCAAGTGATATCTGAAATGAAAATTTGATACTACAAAAAGTTCTTTGCTTTTGTAAAGTATAACTGCAGTCTTGCACTGAACCTGCAAAATATGGGGATATGGATCAACCCATGTTAATGTAAAGAGGGTAGAGATTTAGGGACCCTTTTTTTACATCAAGCTCCACAGTATCCCAGTCTATTTCATCTGCTGCAGAAACCTTTATTAACCCTTTCCCAAACAATAACGACACTTGACCACTTTGTTGCAGACTACTTTAGAAAACATTGTGGGAAAAGGAGAAATTGCTTGTAACGAGCAATTTTTCCTTTTCCCACAATGTTTTCTGCCATATCAGAAGATTATTTTCCAATTTCATCACATTTTGAAATGTCGTCTGCAATCTCTTTCAATTTGGGACAGGTGAAAATTTGTTGTTTGGGAAAGGGTTAACATATTGAGAAAATGTTTTTTCCTTTTGTAAAAATAATATATACGTTTTTTTTTAATCTCCAGTTGCTTTCAATTTGTACCTCACAAGTTTGTATGGGAAAATGGTTCATTAAATTTAAGGAAACACCATTTACAAAGAAGCATGCTTACCAGTATATACAATTTAAGAGCATGTAATTTCTCAAAACTGTTATTTCTTTTAAATTCAGATATGCAAGCATAATCTGTTATGAATCAGTCAAACATTTCTACACAATTCATCATAAATATACCACAAAGTAAATCATAGCCAACAAGGTTGTAAAATCAGACATCAAAATAGTTTATATACAATGCCAAATGTCATTATGAGCATGTTTCAAATATTACAAACAACAAAAACCACTTACAGTGTTACAAATGCACACTCAACAGCATATTTAATCATCATCTTATTTTGATTTTTATCTAAAAAATAAAATTATCAGCAGACATAAGTTGATAAATACCAGTACGGCCATTTCAATTAATTTAAAATTTAAGCAGAAAACATAGTAACAGATATTTTTGTTCTTTATATTAATATGGGCTTTATATAGCCTCAACATTATGTCAGTTATGTTGCCATGCCCGACTCTTAATGATGGAGGGAGGCCCTATACTCAACTGCCATAAGGGTTGGTCAAGCCGAGTGGAATCATCCGCATTCCATAAGTCAGTCAGGAGACTACCTCTATTGAAGATTCAAATGCTGTCACCGGGATTTGAACTCACACTGAGAGGTGCCATGTGATTCCGAGTTCTGTACTCTAACCACTAGGCTATAGAAAGATGAGCACACATATGGCGTTTAATGCCGTGTCACAAAGTTATGTTACGGCTTTCCTGGATCCACCTGTTCCAGGCTCAGGCTATGAATTGACTTGCCAAAGGAGTCTCCCTCAAAACCGGAGGTGTCAGTGGGACTCAAACTCATGACCCTCCAGTTCTAAGTCTACCACCTTAACCACTGGGCCGCCCAGGACCCGTATAAAAGGATAGTCTCTTATCTGGAACTCTGCAGTAACCAAATCCATATTAAGTCTTGGGACAAGTTACTATGAAGATCATCAAGTGAGCATTAATCTTGTGATGTTGAATATTTGACTTTTCAATCCAAGTGAACATTACATTATCTTTATTCAATTATGTATTTTAAAGTAACACTTTATCAAATTTGCTGTGATGCCTGACTAAAATTGATGGAAGAAAGCCCAAAACTAAAGCGCCTATAAGGTCCGGTCAAGCCAGGTGGAACCTTCGGCATTCCACAAGTGGTCAAGCCAGGTGGAACCTTCGGCATACCACAAGTGGTCAAGCCAGGTGGAACCTTCGGCATTCCACAAGTCTTTCGGAACCCTACCACGTGTGAAAATTCAAATTTCCTAACCAGGATTTGAACCAAACCAGAGAAAGGCAATGTCATTTCTAACCACTGGGCTACGGCAAACATTACAGTGTATGCAAAAACTACCTTGTTCCAGACAAAGACGGTAGAAAGAGCATTAAACTGAAAAACAACAAAATCAAAGAAAGCCCCCAAGAGAAAGTCATTAACCCTTTACTAATTGCCAAGTTTTCGACTGTCCCAAAGTGAAAGTGAAAGAATTTGCAGACGACATTTTGAAATGTGACGAAACTGGCAATTAATCTCCTGATAGAGTAGAAAACATTGTAGGAAAAGGAGATATTTCTCATCAAGAGCAATTCCTCCTTTTCCCACATTGTTTTCCAGAACCATCTGCTACAAGCTGGTAAAATGTCGTTAGTGTTTGGTAATGGGTTAGGCTTAGGCGTCTCTGCACTTCAAGGAAAAGTATACATTTGACCAAAATATATTGTAAATCTTGTTCTCAAATTCTGATAAGCTGTAGTCATTAACCCTTTCCCAAACAATAACGACATTTGACGACTTTGTTGCTCTTTCTGAAGAAAATTGTTCAATTTCTTCACATTTTGAAATGTCTGCAAACTCTTCTAATATGGAACAGTCAAAAATTTGTTGTTTGGGAAAGGGTTAAGAGCCTATAAATACCAAATGAAATACCCAGCTTATCTCGTGCTTTGTAAAAATATCACTGGAGACTACAGTCAAAGTGTTTATCATGTGTACGGTAATTAAAAGATTGCTGGGCAATCAAAAACTTCTATTTACATAAAACAGGTTAAATATTCATGCCTGCCTATTCACCAACGTTTTTACTTTATGCTTATGAAAGTATATACAATGCACATAATTTAAAAGGTCCTTGTTATATATATGCACCCTTGTTCAACTTTTCAAAACTGACATCCTGGTTTGTGGGAGTTTTAAACAGTGCTTATTTAATCAGGGATTACATGTCATTCACCCCTGCTTTACTCTCCAATGAAATCCTAGTTTATGGAAGTATATACAATGCACACTAATTGGCGAGTCCATGTTATTTACTCCTGCGCGACTTGCGACCATCGTCAGAGTACATGTGATCACTGTAACCGTTAGTTAGTTTTTCTCGGCTGTAGGAATACTGCGGCAAGTTGTCTTTTAGGAGGCTGGTAAAGTGTCTCTCAGAGGACTCTAAGCACTTGTAGACTTCACTCCCCTCCTGAAAAAGATAAAAAAAAAGAATAAAACAAATTATCACAGTAACTTGTTTTGCTTGTTTACATGGGTGAAAGTTGAACAATTTCAGAAACCTGAAGCCTGTAGTTCATAATCCTTAAAAGGCATGTTTGCTATAGCATTATATAGGGACAGTCTCAAAAACCAGGATTTCAGGAATAATCCTGAACAGTTTTACCCATGCGTTTATATGGGGGTTAAAGGCATGTAAACAGTACAGTCAAACTTGTGTTAAGAGGCCAGCCTATGGGACAGAGTAAACTGGCTGTTTAAGACAGGCTGGCTACTTAACACATATTGATGTACACTATAAATATAACAATGGGACTTTCTGTAGTCATTGTTTAAAGCAGGTTGGCTGCTTAACACAAGTTAGACTGTATTTCATAGATTTCATAGATTTTACAAAGGCTAGGCAGGGCTGTGTAGTGACTTGCCCCGACATTCCCATTAAAAAAGAAAAGGAAATGCTGCTAGTAAGGATTGAACCATGGACCCCCATGTCACAAATCCTACGCCTTAACCTATGGACTAGGCAGGACCCTTAACTCTTTACCAAATGCCAAAATTTAGACTGCAGGAAATATTTCATGTAAAATAGAAAATACCAATGGACAAGGTAATCTTTCTTCTTTGAGCAGTTCTTCCATTTAACAAGAAACGAAGAAAAATTTGCGTGCATAAGAAACAATAACATCCAAAGAATATCTAGTGAAAGGTCATTCAAATAATATTTCACTCTCAAGACATCATGGTAATAACCCTTTACCAAACGCCAAATTTTGAACTGTCTAAAATTGAAAGTTTACAGACGACATTTCTTAATGTAATAAACTTGATAAATAATCTTCTGACTTGGCAGAAAACATTGTGGAAAAAAAATCTCACGTTAATTTCTCCTTTTCCCACAATAGTTTTCAAAGTCATCTGAAACAAACCGGTCAAATGTAGTTATTGCTTGTTAACGGGTTAAAGCAAGTATAATTCCAAATTCCAACTTCGTTCCTTTTTTTAGCCTGCTTACCTTATTGTATTCCACGCCATTTCTAAACAGCAAAGCTATGTCTGCTATTACTTCTTTTGGAGATCCATACACTAGACAGTTGAGCCGATCCTTAATCTTCTGAAAGCTGATTGGCTGTTTGATGATTTCATAATAATCAGGAACCTGTTAATTTAAAATCATATGATTTGTTTTTGTCAAAATTTGAAGAATGGTTACTGACAAAATAAGATAACATATTGTAGGTCTCAACACTTAAGAATGCTGGGTAATTTTCTAAAAGCAGATTTTTTTTTATCATCTGCTTTTCAGAACCATAAATATCTGCTTAATTTTGATGAAGAAAGATACACAGAGTAGCAAACAAGTTATTTGTTTAGCAAAAGACTATCAATGATTACTAACGTCTTTCTTATTGACGATAAGATAGAACAGCCAGGCATCCTTAATGGGTTAATTTGTTTAGTAAAAGGCTATCCATGACTACTAAGTAAGAACTAAAATCTTTCTTATTGACATTGAGATAGAACAGCCAGGCATCCTTAATGGGAAATTTTGTTTAGTAAAAGGCTATCAATTAATTCTTAGTAAGTACTTACATCTTTCTTATTGACATTAAGATAGAAGGGCCAGGCATCTTTAAACTCGAGCATCTGGTTCACAATATCCTCCATCATGGACAACTCCGACGGAGCCCGTCTGGATACCTTGGGTTTGGGTTCATACACAACCTCGGGAGACGGAAGGGAGCGTTTTCCCCTAGATCGCCCAGCACCCGCTTTCGGAGACGACTTTGTCTGTTGTCCACGTTTCCCACCCCCGCTGCTTGATCGCTTGGCTGCCTTTTTTTGTGGTACTTCTTCTGCATCAGAATCTTCCTCTTCTTCTTCACTCTCCTCGCTTTCGTCATCTTCTTCCTCTGATTCTTCATATCTCTTCCGCTTTCTTCCGGCTAAATGTTACAAAGAAAAAAAGTATTGACATATCTGGATAATTACTGATTGAAATCCACATACGGTCTAAGAGGCAACCATTAGCCTACATTGGCTGAAGAAAACTTCCATTTTTTTTAACCTTATAGTGTTGCAACCAATTTCTTCTGAGCAATTGATCCTTTTGCCACAATGTTTTCTACACAAACATCTCTAGGAGAATTAAATTTTTAATCAATGCTATTTTTGTTGTCTGGTTTTTGTTGTTGTTTTTTCACTTTGGAAGAGTCACAAATGTGTTAGAGTCAAATGTGTCAAAGACAGTGTGATAACAGTACGAACCTCCCGTTGCACTCCTACCTGACCTGCCCCTCCTGTGTCTGGTGGTTACGCTATTCTTACAATCATTACACACCCAACGACCCCTGCAAACATTGACATCATATTCATTGAGATATTCAATATTTACTGAAAAGTGGTGTTGCTTAACTAATTACCAAACAATAACGACTTTTAACAAGTTTGTTACTGACGAATCTGGAAAACATTGTGGGAAAACGAGAAATTGCTCGTGACGAGCAATTTCTAATTTTCTTACAATATTTTCTGCCTTATCGGAAGATTATTTTGCAATTACATCACATTTTGAAATGTCGTCTTCAAACTCTTTCAATTCACACATCCAACGACCCCTGCAATCATTGACATCATATTCTTTGACATATTTGATATTTACTGAAGAAATGGTGTTCTAAACCTTTACCAAACACCAAAATTTCCACAGGCCCAAATTGAAAATTATCTTCTAAAAGGGCAGAAAATATTGTGAGCAAAAGAAAAATTACTCGTTGCAAGCAATTTGTCCTTTTTCCACAATGTTTTCAAAAGCTGTCTGCAACAAACTGGTCAAATGTTGTTAATGTTTGGTAATGGGTTAAAGTGAGCAAGCATTTTTTTTCAACGAGTAAACTCTCAATTCGAGGGTTCAATGCAAGACTATAGTAAGTGCTTCATAAACATGAAGCACTTACTATAGTCTTGCATTGAACGCTTGAATTGTGGAATGTTTTATTAACATCAACACATTGTTGGATTGTGTTATAATTTACTTGGACATAACATTTTTACTTCCTTCTGATAGATACAAATTCTAATCAATAGAATTAAAGCATCTCTTTAGATTAACCTTGAGTTGGCCTACAATAAATAAAAAAAAGACAAACAAATCATGTTCAATTGACCATGGGTCTAGAAAAGATGCTATTAACTTTGACTACTAATCTAATTACTTCTTGTTACATCCTATTGTTTGTACCCATTAGAATCGTCTTATCCAGACAGGTTATATGAGTCACCAAAAGTTAGAATTAATCATTCAGGTTTCCAAATATTGATCTAAAAAAAGACATCAAGATACCTCAATATGAACCTCTTATCGACAACCTTAACCATCTTTTCAGCATTAATGCTAATCAAACCAGGCTTTAAACTAGAAGATTTAAAAACAACAACAACCTTTTGTTCTCAACTTGGACCATTCAATGAAATGATTTTAGGTTGATTGGATACACAAAGCTTGTTTTCAAAGAAAAAAAGCTACAAACCTTGGGGGATGCCTTAATGGTGGATCATGACACTCTAGATGATAGACTGACGGACATTCTGCACACTCGATAAGGTTCTCATCAGCACCACACTCCACACAGTGGGTATCATGTTTGATGCTCTTCGTCTTCGCCTCTTTGATATTATCGTCTTCATCGCTTTCCTCAGCTGCACCATTCTGTAAACAACCAAAACTTATTATCTCCCCCTGAAGAGCATGATCAAAGTAGGTGAACCTGGGCATGTCAGTTTAAACGGCCAATTTATCTTATTTATATAGGTTTTACATCATATCAACATTATTTCAGTTATGTAGCGATGCCCACCTCTTAATGGTGGAGGAAGATCCCATACTCAACTGCCCATAAGGGCTGGTCAAGCCCGGTAGAAGCATCGGCATTCCGTAAGTCAGTTGGGAGACTACCTCTCACGATTAAAAAGATAAAGGGATTAAGTGTTTGGGATTTTAGGAGAAGAAAGGAACATTGGATTTTATGAGTATGAAAGGACATTTGTAAGAGGTAAAACTTTCGCTGACAGGTAATCATTATTTTACACAATATGTAACGACCCCAAAACTGTGTAAGTGGCAAATTATTGTTTATGGAACATTTCATGAAACAATACCAAGCCTTTTAACGGGTCTTTGTGGCATAATTTTTGTGACATGCAATATTTTGGGCCCTTTTTGCATCAGTGACACTTTTTTTTAATGCACTGCATCATTTGGGTAAAAATAAAGCCTTTCTTGGTGAAAATATAAGCCTTTTCATTGCGCCAGAACGTGTATACGCCTGAAGGTGTCTTTACTGTAACGGAAGAAGAAGAGGGAAGACACAAGCAAATATTAAAAATATCACAAAAGATACGTTCCAATTTTCTCAGAAATTAACAAAGGGATGTTTTTAAATGGTTTGGCAGCAAATCTTATTATCTCTTTGATAATAAAATCTAGTTTATACATATGGTATCATTATTTCAAGAGCCATTTTATATGGCAATTCAAGAATGGTCATTATCTCTTAAAAAATAAAAAAAAATAAAGGATGGGTAAATGAAGTTTTAACACACCTCCTGAATCTCCTTGTACCTGCCTGGTACATCTCGAATCCGCTTTCTGTATTGAGGCTGTCAAAGAGAACAAAATAATATATATTAAAAAAGAAACAACATTTAGCATAAGAATCATAGTATCAATGAAATTTGTTGTATTGGTTACAGGTGGTTTAACAACACATTGTCAACAGCACTTCATCTAACTTACATCTTCTTCGACTTAACCAGTACTAGGCAGGGCTTTGCAGTGTTCCGCTAAAGAAACCCTGCCCATGAAATATCTAAGCCCTGCTGGCGAGGATTGAAACCTGAACCCCTAGGTTGCAAGTCCTACACATTAACTCTTAAAGTGCTTGAATGGACTTCATGCTTATGCAAACAGGTTTGATCTAGGCCAGCCGCCAATTAATTTCGAAAACCTGAAATCTTTAGTTCATAATCCTGAAAAGGCATGTTTGCTTTAATAGTATTATATAAGGACAAAGTCTCAAAAACCTGAAATTCAGGAATAATCCTGTAAACTTTCACGCATGTTAATCATACTTACAGCACAAGCAGGACAGTGCCAATCATCTTCAGGGAGCTCCAGCAGGGATGGACGTAAACAATACATGTGGAAGGCTTGATTACAGTCATCACATAGAAGGAGGCGATCTTCATCACCCTTCTTACGACAAATCTTACATTTCTGAAAGGATATCGAGGTTACAATCTATGTTGAATGATGCTATGAGGACAGTTTGAAAATAGACACAAAGTAACATCTTACCATAACTTGAGTTTAACCCATTATCAAACTATAATGACATTTGATCAATTTATTTGCAGACGACTCGAAAACATTGTAGGAAAAAGGGAAATTGCTCTTAACCTGCAATTTTTCCTTTTCTTTTCCCACAATGTGTAAGATTTCTTTTTCAATTTCATCACATTTTAAAATGTCGTCTGCAAACTCTTAGAATTTGGGACAGTCGAGACTTTGGTGTTTGGTGAATGGTTAAACATTGAAAGAGATATAAACCAGGCATTTCACATGAATTTGGTAAGCTGCTTTCCTTCTGATTTTTCTTCTCTTTTTGACAAACTTCCAGCGGTAATTCAATTCTTCATCAAGAGCAATTGCTTTTATCTAGGTATTGTTGTTAAACCAATCTATTTGTATCAGAATTCATGGTAACTGCTAACTCTAAGCAAAAACAGACAACAGTTATAACATTTGAAAAATAACTTTATATCTTGTGTTAGTTTTGAAGAATGAATGAATGAATGCATGAGGTTCTTTGTTATGTCAATAACAAAAGGTCATATTGGAAGCATTTACATCTCTTTATTTGGAAGAATGAATGAATGAATGCAGTTCTATGGTATGTTAATAACAAAAGGTCATATTGGGAGCAATTACTAGTTTTTGTTCGGAACAATGAATGAATGCATGAGGTTCTTTGGTATGTCAATAACAAAAGGTCATATTGGAAGCATTTACATCTCTTTATTTAGAAGAATGAATAAATGAATGCAGTTCTATGGTATGTTAACAACAAAAGGTCATATTGGAAGCATTTACATCTCTTTATTTGGAAGAATGAATAAATGAATGCAGTTCTATGGTATGTTAACAACAACAGGTCATATTGGAAGCATTTACATCTCTTTATTTGGAAGAATGAATAAATGAATGCAGTTCTATGGTATGTTAACAACAACAGGTCATATTGGGAGCATTTACATCTCTTTATTTGGAAGAATGAATAAATGAATGCAGTTCTATGGTATGTTAACAACAACAGGTCATATTGGAAGCATTTACATCTCTTTATTTGGAAGAATGAATAAATGAATGCAGTTCTATGGTATGTTAACAACAAAAGGTCATATTGGAGCATTTACATCTCTTTATTTGGAAGAATGAATAAATGAATGCAGTTCTATGGTATGTTAACAACAAAAGGTCATATTGGAAGCATTTACATCTCTTTATTTGGAAGAATGAATAAATGAATGCAGTTCTATGGTATGTTAACAACAACAGGTCATATTGGGAGCATTTACATCTCTTTATTTGGAAGAATGAATAAATGAATGCAGTTCTATGGTATGTTAACAACAAAAGGTCATATTGGAAGCATTTACATCTCTTTATTTGGAAGAATGAATAAATGAATGCAGTTCTATGGTATGTTAACAACAAAAGGTCATATTGGAAGCATTTACATCTCTTTATTTGGAAGAATGAATAAATGAATGCAGTTCTATGGTATGTTAACAACAAAAGGTCATATTGGGAGCATTTACATCTCTTTATTTGGAAGAATGAATAAATGAATGCAGTTCTATGGTATGTTAACAACAACAGGTCATATTGGAACATTTACATCTCTTTATTTGGAAGAATGAATAAATGAATGCAGTTCTATGGGAAGCATTTACATCTCTTTATTTGGAAGAATGAATAAATGAATGCAGTTCTATGGTATGTTAACAACAACAGGTCATATTGGGAGCATTTACATCTCTTTATTTGGAAGAATGAATAAATGAATGCAGTTCTATGGTATGTTAACAACAAAAGGTCATATTGGAAGCATTTACATCTCTTTATTTGGAAGAATGAATAAATGAATGCAGTTCTATGGTATGTTAACAACAACAGGTCATATTGGGAGCATTTACATCTCTTTATTTGGAAGAATGAATAAATGAATGCAGTTCTATGGTATGTTAACAACAACAGGTCATATTGGGAGCATTTACATCTCTTTATTTGGAAGAATGAATAAATGAATGCAGTTCTATGGTATGTTAACAACAAAGGTCATATTGGAAGCATTTACATCTCTTTATTTGGAAGAATGAATAAATGAATGCAGTTCTATGGTATGTTAACAACAAAAGGTCATATTGGGAGCATTTACATCTCTTTATTTGGAAGAATGAATAAATGAATGCAGTTCTATGGTATGTTAACAACAAAAGGTCATATTGGAAGCATTTGCACATGTTTGATTGGAAGAGTGAATGGATGAATGCAATGAAGAACAAATAAATTTATTTTTGAAAAATGGACTAGTTATTAATAGGGGCCATTTCTCCTTTTTCCTCATTATTAATATTTCATCTAGGTTTAAAAGAATTAAAGACTAAAGCAGTGTCTCTATCGTCTTACCGCATTTTCTGCAGACTTTTCCCATTTGATACACGAGTCCAAGATTCCCAGGAAAACATGCAAGCGTGAGAGAGTTCCTGAACTCTTCACCCCATCCCTCCATTGCTGTATCCCAGGTGCTACTTCTTTAATCTCTTCCTCCTCTTCACCTGCAATCACATAGTGTTCTTTTTAAATCTAGTTTGTTTCTTTTTAAATCATAATTATTTATTAGATCATATTGTGGTACCAGGCCCATCATAGATCTTTGTTTGTTTGCTTATATGGCATTGATCCTGTAACCGGTGCAATTTACGGACCAATAACAGGGTGCTGTGTAACGTTTTTGATATCCGGCACTAATATCACACATTCATGTGACAAATCATGACGTCATTTGTACGTCATGACATATGATGTCATGTGTGCATCATTCTCTACTTGTTTCCATGACAAATCATGACGTCATTTGTACGTCATGACATATGATGTCATGTGTGCATCATCCTCTACTTGTTTCCATGACAAATCATGACGTCATTTGTACGTCATGACATATGATGTCATGTGTGCATCATCCTCTACTTGTTTCCTGTCTTTTTTCCCCTTTATTTCGTATTTTATTTTCAATTTGTTTGTTTATAAGAATCCATGAAGGTAACAGGATAAGAAGATTAGATAATTGGTGTCTTTGAATAGGAAAAGTAATTAGACTTGGCTTCATATTATTATCCGATTCTCCGTCCACTCACTGGATAATATTCATAACCTAACCCGGTAATATTTCCTATTCACGACACCAACCAGCTATTCTCTATTTAACTTTTCATTTATGTTATGGCGTTCGTAGATTTAGCAGTACGAAGTTAAGCCTCTCATATAACTTCCCCAAAACCACACCAACAAAACCAGAAGTATCAACAGGACTTGAACCCGCGTCAGAACAGGTAAAACTATCTGCATTCTTTTTGTTAGTCAGAAGACTACCTCCCAAGGAAATTTAAATCTAGTGCTACCATGATATAACTCCTAAGTATGATTTCAAGCATTAGGTTCTCTAACCACTCAAGAACTGCCCCTTTTCTCCCAATAACACAATGATCAAACTAATTGTAAAACCAGTTGTAGTGAATCTTTGCATCCAAAAAGCCTTTAACTTGTAAACTCTCATGTTGGGGTACAATAAAACGACAATATAATATATCAACAGAAAACTACAATAGTGATATAATGAGAAAAATTATGAGCAGTTGTTTGTTTCAATCTTCTATATCGAGGGTTCAATGTAAGACTATAGTAAGTGCTTCATGTTTATGAAGCACTTACTATATCCTTGCACTGAACCCTCGATATAAGCATTCATGAAGGCCTGATCTAATGCATTAATACAATAAAACAAACACCATACTGACCAGCCTCAGGTTCTTCTTTCACATCATCTGACTGGACTTTTTTACGTTTCTTTATAACCATTATGCCGTCCCTAAACCGTTCCAGTACGGCTGCTTGTGTCTCAAGTAAACATTCAGCCTGTCGGATAAAATTTATAATGTGTATTCTTGTTGTCTTTATAAAGTGATATCTATAGCACATAAAGTCTTTTCAAAGGGTGAAGCTAATTTTTTTTTTTTTCAGAACAATCCTTAAAGAAAATTTTCTCATATCATACTGAATCATTATCATAGACTATGCAATTAAACATTTCACGTTGGGAATATTGTAAGAATTGTCTCTTTTTGCAATTTAATTCTTTTAAGGTGAATGGCTGTTTCACAGTGAAAGCATAACAAATCTCTGCATGTACATATAGTCTGATAGATTTCAAGCAAAAGACTAATACAACAAATGAGACAACAATTCATGACAAGAAATTGCCAGGTTTAGTGAAAGACAGAGTACGACTAATCCACTGAATCCTGGAAATGTAGCCTACATCTTTTTATTATTTCTAACGTTCCTCAATGAAATCTAATTGGTAATGTTTAACTCTTAGAATGCTGGGTATATTTTCTAGAAATATATCTATTGTGTCGTCTGCATTCCAAAACCTTAAAAATTGGCTTAATTTTGATGAGGAAAGACACTCAGAGTAGCAAGCAGGTTAGATAACAGGTCAGCCGCCAATTTACTTTGCGGCTGACCTGGATCTAACCTGTTTATATAAGCATAAAGTCGGTTCCAGCACTTTAATTGTAAAAAGAATTATATTCAATATAAACAATGTTAAGTTGTACCAATGCAGGAATATCCTCTGATGTTTCTAATCTGGTGTTCCATGTTGTAAAGTCATCCACACCACCAAGGCCGCCGTTACGTAACTTCATCTCTGTGTCAAGCAGCTCCTGTAATACAATCAAATTTATCATTCATACACCAGTATCAATGTAGGACTTAGTAATAAGCGGGCTAACCCTTAGAATGCTGGGTAATTTTCTAAAAATATATTTTTGTCGTCTCCTTTCCAAATTTCTTAAACCTCCCAGTTGCAGATTCAATGAGAGTTAACCCATTGAATGCTGGGTAATTTTTTAATTCTTTGTGTCGTCTGCTTTCCAAAACCGTAAATATCTACTTAATTTTGATGTGGAAAGATACTCAGAGTAGCAAACAGGTTTGATCACATGCCAGCCATCAATTTACTTAGGGGCTGGCCTGGATTTAACCTGTTAACACAGGCATGAAGTTGGTTCCAGCACTATAAGGGTTAACTGAATGTATAAGAGGAACAAAACTTAATTGTTTCAACATGCACAGATGGGATTTGTTGTACTGTCAACTAAGAAAATCATAAAACTAAACTTTTGATCTTTTATCTAATCCTTTTTTTTTGTTTTGTTATTCCCCATTACAATACTGGGTACCGTTTTACTAAACAACCTAAGGAAAATATTTGCGTCAGGCAAAACTGATAAACATGGATAGTATCTTCAATGAAAGTACAATATTGCAATGTGACACGTCATTGGGAGCGTCTCGGAGAGACGATTCCAATGATGTGTTACTTTGTAATATTGCTTCGCCCTATACTGGTATAAGAGGAATTGTTGATTTAGACTTAAGCAAATCAGCATAAACTGCTTAGTAAAACGGTACCCTGCTCTATAAATCCTCTGCAAAATAGTTCAATCCTAATCCCATTACCAAAAACAAAATACAGAAACTTTACTTTTCCTGATAGAAAAAGTTTGATAATTACAAAAAGCAGAAGAGTTGGTCTTTCAATACAGACGAGGTGTCAAAAGTTTGTAGTAACAGTCTTCTCTTTGACCAAACAATTCACACAAACATGAAAGTCATAAAGAACTTGAACAGTTACCTCCTTGAATGCTGTTATAATCTCTACTTCACCATCACTTTTTCTTAACTCTTTGTTTGCCCTATAATATACACAAATTATATATAATTTTTTTTTACAAGGGCTTGGTTCTTAAAGTGATATATTCTGGCTTTAAACAATGTGGAGTATAAAAAAGAACTAATTTTATATCAATTTGGATAGTTATGATAAAGAGATAACACCGCTCATATACAGTTAAACCATTGGAGTTATTGAACAATTGCAACTGAATATAAAAAATCATTAAATATCCTTTCAAAGAGTAAGTTGGGCAGTTAAAACATAAAATAATGCTGACTCATTAATTTGTATGAATAGGACTTTGAAACACTGATAATAAATAACTCAGGCATTTTCGAGTCTTGATCATATGGTATTCTTCTATATCTAAACAAATAGTTTTATTACATATAACTAAAATTTCACAGCTTAACAAATTTTTGATGACATTTTGGCTTTAAACAATTTGGAATATAAAAAGAGCTCATTTTATATCAATTGGGATAGCCATGATAGCACAGACACATAACAGAATAATTTCATGGGTGAAAGTTGAAGAATTTCAAAAACCTGAATCTGTAGTTCATTATCCTGAAAAGGCATGTTTGCTACAGCATTATATAGGGACAAAAAGTCTCAAAAACCTGAAATTCAGGAATAATCCTGAACACTTGCACCCATGTAATTAGAATGTGTGAAGAACAGTTTTACCTTTGTGATTTATAAATGGCCTTATTGATGTCAGGGTACCTCTTCTGTAATTCTTTCTTCAGAAAACTTTCCCGAGAACCATTGCTATGTAAACACTCTAAAAGCTCATCTACCTCTTTAACATTACCATAGGTAAACCATAGATTCTGTCCTATGTGTGGAAAGCTGAAAGGAAAGAAGGCAAAACACTGATAAACATTGCCCTTATTTTATTGCATGAAATAGCCAAGAATAGTGACATGTATCAATCACTCCATTCAACTTTCATCCAATCTTTCAATAACAATATCATTCATTGCATATTTATAACCATGGTCTTACCATTACTTTCATTTGATATTGTCATAAGTAATAAGAACTGGTAATTGGTTAAACTATTATTTGAGGGAATTTGATTTTCTTCAACATCCAACTTTTCAGTTGTCAGGCATATGATAGATTAAATGTGACAAAGGGAGGAACAATTGGGTTGAGTACTCTACTCTTTGTCACAGGGATTTCTTAAGCACTGATATTATAGTAAATGTGCTATTCTTATCTAAGAATATCTTTCCAGGTAAAAAGCAACTATAAGATATGGAATGACACAGATTATATTATGAATCCAAGCAGTTCTTGACAATAAATCCTTGCATTATAAACTTATCACATTCAAAGTATAAAACGAATACACAAAAATGTTTACTTACGTTTTATCAAAACATTTGTCAACTTTTTTCTTTTTTGGGTTGTTGTTTGGGCCTTCCTCCTCTTCATCTTCACTCTCAGAAGAGCTTGAAGACTCATCATCTCCGTCCCCCACGTCTTTACAACACGTATATTCAATCTCATCACCCACCCAGCCTGGTACAGAAAACATAGATAAGAGGGTTATACAGAGGTCAAAATAAGGGGTGTTTTCTCTTGCTAATTACATTATTGCTTCTCCATCAACCTACGGGTCATCATTAGACTCGTCTTAACATCATGATTCTAATGTGTTACCATTATATAGCATATTAAATATATCCAATATTTTTAAAAACTTAAGTACTCCAACAGGATTAATGAGACTATACATAGTTAGTCAAGAGTTGTCTCTCTTCTCCCATGCTCTGGGGAAAACTCTATTTCTTTTTAAACAGCATTACAAACAAATTTACCTTCTCTACAGAATGTTTAATGTGGCATTGGCATTAAGGTAGTTAAGTGTGGATTATGATAATGTAAAACACTCTTTACAGAGAAAAAAAAAAGTGATTTTAAATATCAGTGAGAAAGTAAGGACTTTTGTTTGCCATTATTGGTAATAGGCCTTAGTCTGTTAATTTTCCGAAAAAGTTCAGGGTAAAATTACAGAGAAAGGAAGTGAACAAGTTATTATTCAAAAAACTTATATTTCGGATAACTGCATTATTTCAACAGGATTTCAATAGGGGAGGGGTCTTTGATAAACTCCAATTCTATAACATGAAAAGTTCAAAGAGGAAGCTTACCCTTTTCAACAAAAAGTCCCGGTGTAACATCGGAGAATATCCAGTATCGACAGTGGTTTCTATCAGTACCTATAGGCATCTGTCTCTGAGTTACCTTCGCCAAATATATACCCTCCTGTAAATAGATAAACACCACAGTCTTCAGAACCCTTTGTTAAATTCAATGCAGTTTTTAACACTTTTTTAGTTGTACAACTTTTACAGTTCAAATGTTTCATAGTTGTTGGGTTATCTACCAGTACTTGGCAGGGAAATTGTGGCTGGAGAAAGAACGGCTCACAATGAAATAGGCATTGTCAGGGAATATAAGCAAGTAACATTCTCCATGAATGGTCTCAAAATCTTTAGACGGCACAACATGGATCCCAGCATTTCTTTATTAATAGATATCTTAACCCTAACATCATCATGAATCACATTCACAAGAGAAGTATTCATGAAACTGCTGTGTCAAAAGCAAAGAAGCTTGAAACAAGAAATGTCTCTTTTTTTTCAGAATAATGTCCTCACCTCTATCTGATACCACAACAAAATTCTTATATTTTTCATACCATACTGTTGTCATCTGCTCTTTACCCTTAGAATGCTGTGTAATTTAAAAAAAAAAAAAAAAAAAGATTTTCGTGCCTTCTGCTTTCCAAAACCTTAAATATCTGCTTAATTTTGATGAGGAAAGACATTTAGAGTAGCAACAGGTTAGATCACAGGTCAGCCGCTAGTTTACTAGGCCTGTGATCTAACCGGTTTACATAGGCATGAAGTCAGTTCCAGCACTACAAGGGTTAATTCGAATATCTCAAAGAATTCTTCATTAGGGATTTGGTAAACCATTTGCAATGAAACAAAGTCCCTGGTCATTATTGGGTTGACATTGAGAATCATAACACAGAATACCTAAATTTGAATCAACATAGTTTTTGTGTACAAGGTTAACCCTTATAGTCCTGGAACAGACTCGTGTAACTTCAGTAAACTTACCGTAAACTGCTTTTCAAAGAGCTCTCTCTCTTTCTGTTCTTTATACAACTCCATCTCCTTCTCTCTCCTGAAAATCATACAGATATCAGTGTTTTTTTTCTTTATATGTTTGACACCCTAAAACTGACCATTTTTCCCAATTTCCAAATAAAGCTTTTGTTTAAAATTAAGTTATTCATGAAAATTCCCAATTTCAGAGAAAAAAAAAACCACTGTGATTTTTCCCATTTTGTCCGGTACCGGACCATTCCAAAGATTAAATAAAAATCGATGTTTATAAAACATTAACTTATTAAGAGATGACATAAAGACAACAACATGAACTGCCTGGCTCCTATACAAACCCTTGATTTGGCTTCCAACATAACTAGTAACCATGCAGCGAGTTGGTAAAAAATCAACATATTAACACTTCTTGTTTGTTAAAATGGAATTTTATGTGTCAGCATTATTTCAGTTAGTTTAAGGCTTTCTCGGATTTCACCAGTTCTAGGGCTCTGTAGTGTCTTGCCCATGAACACCCCCATGAAAAGTCCCAGTGCAGGATTGTGAAGATTGAACCTGGGACACCTATTTCACAAGGCCTACACCTAACCACTAGGCCATGCAGGACACCTCTACTCACAGGGATCAAACCCACAACAAAAATGTGTCTGGAAGCTTTTGCTCTTTAGTAAGACCACTGTCTGGGTTTTGCTAATCAAAACTACCAAAGTATGGAACAAGTAATATTCAGTCAGGAGTCACTTAACCATTCAACAATAGCTCTACTACTCACCTTTCCTTATCTTCCATTTCTTTCTTTCGTCGTTCCTCCATGGCTTTTGCAGCGGTCATCCGTCGTCGTTTAACTACTGACGCCAAGTCCCCGTCCTCATCCCCCTCTGTTGCTTCACTATTACTGTTATTTCCAGAGGAAGGTACTTCATCACTGTTCTTTTTACCGTAGAAATGAGTCAATAAAATGTTTTTCTCTTTATTTTGGTCATTGTCACTGCTCTTCCCTTGCTTGTCTTTCGATGATTCTTTTTCCCCTTTCTGTAACTTTTCTTCCTTCTTGGCAATACGCTTGTCTTTTAGTTGAGCAATTTTTTCTTTCCTGAAAGCACAAGTAACAAAAGGGTTTGAAACTCCTCCTCTCTTAATCAGTTCCAGATAAGATGTGTATTTGAATCGAAACTTCTTAACCCTAAGAATGCTTGGTAATTTTCTAGAAATAGATTTTTGTGTCTCCTGCTTTCCAAAACCTATAACATCTGGTTTATTTTGATGAGGAAAGGTACTCAAAATAGCAAACAGGTTAGATCACAGGCCAGCTGCCAATTTATTTTACTAACCTGTTTGCATAAGAATAAAGTAGGTTTCAGCACTGTAAGGGTTAATTTTCATCTTTTTATCCCATTAGTGACCACTCAACTAAGGGGTTGATAGGATTGTGATGAGTAAACACAATTTAGGATTAATAACTGGATGTTTTTTGAAAACT
Organism: Cerastoderma edule; assembly: GCA_947846245.1. Taxonomy (NCBI): domain Eukaryota; kingdom Metazoa; phylum Mollusca; class Bivalvia; order Cardiida; family Cardiidae; genus Cerastoderma; species Cerastoderma edule. The sequence continues at coordinate 13,461,805 of OX401416.1, read as the reverse complement.
TTATGCAACACACTCTCGACCTTTGATCTATATCATAGGATGACAATTACCCAATGTAATATTATCAATATGGGCTTTTACTTCACATCAGCATTATTCATGGGTGAAAGATGAAAAATTTCGAAAAAACAAAACAAAAACAACAACAACAACTGAAATCTCTTGTAGTCAATCCTGAATAGGCATGTTTGCTATAGCATTATATAGGGACAGAAAGTCTCCAAATTCTAAAAATCAGGACCAATTCAGAACACTTTCACCAATGATTATTACAGTTGTGTTTTGATGCTCGCCTCTAAATGGTGTTGGAAGACCCCATACTCAACAAGAGCTGATCAAGTCAGGTAGAACCATCGGCACTCGGTGAGTCAGTCAGGAGAATAGCCATTGTAATACTGACTTTTGTCTCTGAGGTAGATTTTCTACTACAGGGATTAGTGAGTGATTTTCATGGTGCAAATCCCTGTAAATTGGGTCCGTTTGGTTCATCAAAATAGGCAATTCTCAATTGACAGTGAAACAATAGAGCAGCTTTAACGTTACCAATGCTTGAGTGTAATTGATTCCACAAATTATAATAAACAAACTGAAGAACTTTGCTTACTTTAACTAAATCATTGGAATTTTCCTGAGCAAAAAATGCATCCCACATTGCTCTTCTCCACCCAGGTGTATGAATTGGTACCTGTGATGGATTGGACCAATGTGCCGTGACTGCATTTGTGCCATATGTAAACGGCCGGTTTATCACCCAGTGGTCAGGGAGGTAATTGTAAGTCGCCTGAATATGCCTAGCATAGATATGAGACTATAAACCCACCTTGACCTTTAAATCATATGTTAATTTTGCATTTACTGACTTTATCTTCTAACTTCTCCTAAATGACCCCATCATTATTATCCCTTGCTATATAAGAAAAAATTGTAAAGTTTCTCTATAAGAAAATCAAGGTTTCAGTGCAAACTATAGACTAGTCTTGCACTGATTCCTCGAAATGTAATATTGTACATTTCATAATTGTAATCCGCCATTGTATCCACATTTGGATCAGCAAAAAACAATCTCATATCAAGGGTTCAATGCAAAACCATTGTAAATCCTTTATGTGGGTGAAGGACTTACTATAGTCCTGCATTGAACTATCACTATATGTGAATGGGAATGAAGATATTCACCACAAGCGCGAAGATTCCTGCTGCTTTTGTTCCATGTAATCCTGCACGGAGTATGTTCCCATGATGCGCAAACAAAGACCTTTCAATATCTGCAGCTTCTGAAGGGGATCAAGCTGAAAGAACTCTTGGGTCTCAAGTAACTGGATCAAATCATCAGGCTGAAATAATCAAAAATCAATTAAATACCAGGGTAAGGTTTAACTAACCGACTTACGGAAAACTTTTAGAAATATTCTTAAAAAAGCACTTTCATATCATATTCTTCCTTATCTAGACTGGTTTGCTTCAATTAAAATTTCTTGGATAATCCTGTTCTCGTTTGTTGATGATAACCCTGTATTACCTTTGCATGAAGGTATGCAGTTCACATGCTGACATGAGATATAAATGACACTTATTCAAGAGAGAACTAAGAATTTTGAGGGGCTTTCTATAGTCTAGCACAAAATTCTCCGAAAAGCATCTGTTATTTGAGAAAAAGGGAAGACATATGCCTGTATTCTCATTCTATTTTTCCAACTCCGTCCTACCATCCCAGATTAGTAAAGAAATATCACAGCTGTTAGAATTTCTGGAATGGTCAAATTTTCAGACACTCCCCCATTCAAACAGACACACTTTCTCACTTAAATCAGACCGACTTTCTGAATTAATTCTGACAAACTTTCAGACTTACTACTTCATCTGAATCTTCATCCTCATCTGTCAAATTACTGCTGTCACTTTTATCGTCCGTCACATCCTGTTTACGTAAACACAGTCTAACTAACTCTGATGTCGTACATGGATTTACTGGGATATCGTTGAGGGGTACTTTGATCTCTTGGTAGTCCTGAAATACATGTTTACAACCCTCATAAAGATACCACATTACTTCATATTGAATATACTTAATTTTACATTTAGAAACTATATTTTTTTACCTTTTAGGTGCTTGTGAGGGAATTTGGAAGATAAAAATCAATTTCTTTAAAACTGCACAACAGCTGTCCTGTTATATGATAGGCAATGCAGAGTAGTCATTAAAAGCAAAATCATGTTTTTTCAATTCTTTAAAGTGTGTTTACATTGAATTAACATGTATTTTAATCCAAAAGCGTGACAACACTTTTGAGGTCTACATAGCTTTTTCTTGTTATATTTCAGAGGCCCTTGTAAGCCCCCTTCCCAACTGTAATTTTTTTTTAAATTATGCTGTTTTCCCTAAAATTCAAAGTCACATAAGCTTTTTGATCTCCCAATCCAGCAATTTTATCGATACAATTTCCAAAATTCAACAGGCCTAGGCCTCTTCCCTATTTAAAGAAAGAAAAAAAAAGCTCTAATCTATCACACAAAAACTGTACAAACTAAGATAAATTGACACTTCCTAAATTAATTGTGCGTGCAATAGCTACTTTTAATTGTATATCTTAAAAAAAAAAAAAAATGTTAAAACAACATTTTATTTTGACTCTCAAATCCGTTTTCTTAGAACAAGCAACTTTAAATGGTATTACCTCTGCGATCTGATCTTGGAGTAAAGTCTGTAGTAGGACAGCAAGAACACGAGATAAGTAGGCAAATCCTTCCTTTCCAGTCGTCAGGGCCTTCATTAAGGCATCTATAAACAGATTATAGAAAATTAAAGATGGCAATCTGTTTACAGAAAAAATATGACGTGTACATTTTTTATACCCAATTCCATTAACAAACTCTTCATTACGTAGAATACAAGGATTCTACAAATGAAACCATGAAATTTGGCATCTGTTTGGTTCTTAAACTTTCATGTAAGACAAATAGGTAAACTATGTCTAATTGCTATATTAATCATGACTACACTACAGTGTCAATTCTAGGCTAAAGGATTGCGCGATTCCGCCACATATCAAGAAATACCGTTTTTTTTTTTAACTCATTGCAGGACTGTAATATTGTTTGCATAATTCCATTCATGATCTAGAGCCGTTATAGATCTAAAAGAAAGTTTTCCTTACCTGTATAGATGGGATATTCATCTTCTGGCATGAGTAAGCCAGCGTAACAAGATATGAATTCTGTGATCATCGTCACATCGCCAAAAGCTTCATTTGGTAGTCCATCTGGTGTTAATATGAGCTTAGGTGGCGGTAATGGTTTAAGGTCAAGTAATGTATCCTCTGTCCTCTGTAACATAAATTAATTGATACAAGTACAAAATATCTGGCCTGGGAGCTGACTTATTGATTTGTTGTAGATTTATTTCTGTCCAAACATAAATCAATATTTCTGGGATATTCTATAATATTATCATTGAATAAAAAGAACAAATTTTCATTTTCGGCAGACAAACATCTTCTTTCTGTGTCAAATATATATTTTACTTGAGAAAGTGGATAAATAGCTTATCATAATAGAATAAGTACCTTTCTCAAGATTTTCAATCTCTCCTTCCTTTTTTTAGCAGCCTGCTGTAACAAATATTCCTTTTTTTCTGATTCACTCATTCTTGACCTGAAAGAAACATGACATAAAAACCATAATATAAATGACATAGAAATCTACTTTTACCCTCACCGTCTCCAAACAGCATGGAAGAAAGTCATTGCCCTTTGGATACTATAACATACAATTCAATTAGTTATTCAAATGCAAGAACTAAGACCACTTAAAACAAACTAAGCAATACTTCCCTTTAGCAAAACTCTGCCTGAATTAAAATGTGATTTTTCTTTTTTCAGAGTGCATTTAAGTCATTATATGTACAGTTCAAATAAGCAATTTGCTGTAGGATCATTATGCTCTCATTTTACCGTACCCGTCTTAAAATGAAGAAGAACTCATTGCATTCCTCTAAAATTAATAAAAGAATGAGATTAGCCAAACTAAACAAAGTCTTCTTATGCTTTCCAATTTGACATTGAAATATTAAATGTTTTGGGCTATTGACACTACTAAAGCAAAAAGATATTATTGGCCAAATGAAAGGGAAAAGGTCTGCATGAGACAAATAAAATCCAATTGATTTGCAAGACAGTCCATTGGACCAATAGAAACGAAACTGTTCTTTGAAAATCAATGAAAAAATCAAATTGAGCAATTAATCTTTTATCAAAATTTAACACAAAGTCTGTCACCAGAAAAGAATTAATAGTTTGGAATTGATAGCGAAATTAATAGAACAGGAAGAAATTGGCCTGAGATTTTGGGACTGGTCCAAAAAGAATGTAACATCAGGTGACAAAAGAATAGCATAAATAAAAAAGTATTTTCTTTGACCTAAGATAGAAACCATTTCGGCAAACACATGAATTGCCCATTATGAGCAATTTATCCCTTTTCATATATTGGTTCCATCAGCAGCTGCTTCAGATCGATATACAATTGAGTAAGAGGTTCAGTGGGACCCTCATAAATACTTACAGCTTTATCTTCTCCTGTATGGAATCAAACTTTTTCTGAACCATTTCTTTAATGCCATCTGGTAACTTGGCCCGTTGAACAGAAGATAATGTCTTGGCTGCCTGAACTGTGTAAGTACCAATCATGCTCAAGTTTTTGTCCTTCATCGCCTTCTGGATTCTGATAAACAAAGTATGGACAAGTGAATGGCAGTGGACTTGATAATTATCATTGACTTGTATGGAAAGACTACTGATAAAACATTGGTAGCATAGTCAATTATAACTATTGCCAATATATACCAAAGTAATTTTTGAAACAACTCCAGATCCTTACCAATGTCATTGCAATAATAAGAAACCGTGCTTCACAAAAGCAAAAGCTATACTTATCAAAACAATTTGAGTATTGATATTTCAATCTGGTTTCATTTAATACAAGTTTGCATTAAAAAGTTATTTGCCTCTAATTTACCTCATTTAAATCAGGTAATTAATTTAGAGTTTGCTATAAATTAAGAGAAACCAAACAATAATGGCAAACTATCATCAATGTTTTGATCAACTAAGGAATAAGGTTCTTTAAAATGAAATTACACCAGCATACAGAAACACAGAGATCATCAAACCGTATTTCAAGATGCAACAAAAGATTGCAATAATGAAAACAATTCTATTTAAACTTGGTTTTGGATTGATATTGCAATTGTTAACATTGAATCCTTAATCAGGAGCTATTGTAGGCAACAATTTCATTGGTACAACCATTATCAAAATTATTTTTCAGACATTTTTTCAAATGGTCAATTGTTCAAGTGTTTTAATGCAGCTTACTTTTTAACTACTGCTGGTGTTCGTGGAGGGCTCATTAGCTTAGGTTTTTTGTCCGGAGTTTTGAGTTGTTTTGAAGGACTCTTCTGTGGAGATTTAGACTTCTTCTCTGGGGTGTTCATACCCTTCTTCTTTGAAAGGTCAAATAGAGTCAACTGTCGAGGGTCCTGAAATCAAAACATTGTTGAGAAAGTTTTTGAATTAGAGATTTAGGGTTTTCTAAAATTAAGGAGTATCAATCACTTGATTTTTCAGCTTTAAAATCTCAGACCAAATGAAACATTTTCTATCAACCAATTTGCAAAAAAAACACAAGGCTTTTTTTTGTTTTAAAACAGGGGTCTATAAATGGCACCTTCCTGATTTGGAATTTCTTTAAAATGATGTAGTTTTCCAAAATTTCAAAGTCATAACAGCTTTTTGGTTTCCCAATACAGATTTCCCAATTCAAAGTGAAAAAAACCCTGAAGCACATACACCTACACACACACATTTATGTTTAATTTCAGATACCAAAGTTATTAAGATTGCAAAAAGTTAAGAGTTACTTAATTTGTAATTGTCATGAAATTTATAAAAAGGTAAAATATTTGACAAATTTAGTTTTCACATACCTGCCCTTTTTTTGACTTCTTCTTTTCTCCCTTTTCACCTTTCTCTTTCTTCTTAGTTTCACCAGTCTTCTTTGACTTCTTCTTATTCAGTTGTTCTTTCAAATCTGCCAAAGACATCGGTTTCTTTTTCTCAAGTTTCTTTTTCATGTCTGCCAAGCTTGGACTTTTCTTTTTGTCAGGTTGACTTGATGACTGAGATTTCTTCACCTTGTTTTTATCCTTACTAGAATTAGTGTCTTGAGCAGATTTCTTTTTGGGAGTAATCTGGCTCTTCATGAGTGCTAATGGGGTGTCAGAATCGGAATCTGAGATTTCCATAACTGTTAGACTTTCTTTTTTATCAGTTTTTTCAGAGTTTTCGTCATCAGAAGAGTCCAACGTTACAACTTCAGTCTTCTTAGCAGCAGCTTCTTTAGCTGCCTTTGCTCTTTCTCCCTTTTCTTGGAGTTTAGATAAAGACTTTTTGGCTTTCTCTTTCTTCTTTTCCTCTTTAGCGTCCATTTTATGTTTTATCCGTTGAGATCCCTTTGAAGGTGATTTGTACTTGCCAACTTCCTCATTAAGCTTTTTGGCCATCTCATCTGGTTTCCACTTCAGAGAAGAAGAGAACATGTAAACATATAATATTGAGGGTTCAGTGCAATACTATAGTAAGTGCTTTATGTTTATGAAGGATTTACATAAGTCTATGCTTGTACAACATAGGTCAAATGCAAGACATTCTTGCATTGGACCCATGTTATACAAGCATCGGTACTAACTGTTTAACGAATCGAATTGAAATCAGCAGTTGATTCCAAAACATTTTGGCAAATGAGATTAAGTGTTACAAAAATTCACTTCTTTAGAAAACTTGAAAGGGTCCTTTGTTATATACATTAAAGTAAATATACCAAAACAAAATCATCTCTTTTTCAAATTGCAGTGTTAATCAATTATTAATATTCCTTTTAATCAGAAATTAAAAACTAAATGAAAAACAGATATGACTCATACCATCAGCAGACTTTGTGAAAACCCAATTGTAGCCTGCTTTTGATTTTAATACGGACCGGTCCAAAAAGGTAAACCTACCTTCACGGGAGAAAGTAGAAAACCTGCAAATTTACTGGAGAGTTCTAACTTCTTCACTTGATTATCATCTACGATCCATGGACAACTTCCTGACTGACCTGCTCTCAAAGCGTATGTCCTTATAAACAATCTTAAAAGTTCTTTGGATGGCGGTTTGTCACCACGACTGGAAATAAATAATTTGACAATTTTACAAAGTTAATAGGCGTCGTCATCAATTTCCCTCATACGAAAAGAAGTCACATCCACTTGAGAAATGATAGTTGAGGAAACAACAAGTCAAAATAAAAAGCTGTGAATAAAAACTTATTTCTCTTTTTAATATAAATTTCAAGTTGGCTTGAACAAAGCAAACAAAGTCCTTTATCCAAAAAATTCAACCTATTACTAATGTAAAGAAAAATTCATTGCAACATAATCTGCATCATTCATCTTTACTTAATAAATACACAAGAACCCTATTGTTATCTATTTTAGGGATATAAATAACAGGCTGGACAGGCAAGCCTTGTTTTGGTAGAGAACTTAAAAACTGAATATAAAATCTTTAAAGCATGGTTATTGATGAAAATGCATGGTAAATGTTTTTATTCAAGAAATATTAAACACAAAAGATCATCCTAAAAGGACTGTTTAACATTCTCAGTGTTTCAAATCTACAGTGAATCAGTCAGACCTACGGTATTGTGGCAGTTATCAAATCAATACTCACTTTAAATCAGCTGCAGGCACAGAATGTATCACACTGTCTTCATTTTCAAACCGTATGCTGTATTTGTAAGGAAGAAGCTGGAAAAGGAAATGGATTTTGTTCTTCTCATAATTGCAATTTCTAGGCTGTTGTTAAACTAGCTGCTACGAAACGTCTACCAAAAAGTTATGTTGTGTATAATAGTTGGTACTTGTTTAAATGAATCCTGAGAATTACCAATTAATTCCTATAACTTGTATAAGTGTCTGATACAGATACAAATGGATATGGTCCTTCACCATTCCGCATCATTCATTTCATCTAAATGCAGTGACCAACACCATTTAAGTCAATAAAGTAGAACTACCCATGGCCTTGCTTGAGCCCCCTACTTATATAGTAAATGACCTAAAACTACTATGACACCAAAAGATAATTGTTTTCCATCCAGAATTCCATGTATAAGGGTCTAAAGTCTCCAAAATTAGCATAAACCAAGGGGTCAATGGAACGAACACCCTGGCTATCCCACAGAGAAAAAAGAAACTCATGCAAAAGGTCACTTCACAAAAGCACACTCTTTCTCGAATTCCAGAAACTTGCTACAAGTTGGCTTACATATTATCTCACTTTGTATATATATCATGTAGAATACTTTAGAAACATTTTCCCTATTATGTGTATACTGGAGCAAATGGCTTGTAAAAAGAGTGAAAAGAAAACTCAAGCAATTTTTTAGCTTGACCTAATGATTTCAGCCAGGATGTAATTTGTTATGTTTAAGTCTGTTCACTTTTATTTATTTTGAAGACTGCCCAACATAAGAGCAATGGAAAAGGAGGAATTTATGTATGAAGAATGAACTATCTGTGAGAAACTTACCTTGGGTGGAACCCATTTTTTACCCGGTGATGTGTTGTCCTCTTTATCTGTGTTCTCTTTGTCACTAGAGGGAGAGCTACAGTTGCTTGTTGGATTTCTCTGTAATAAAAATTGTTTGTTTGCTTATTAAAGTCTTTTTCACACGCCAATCTTTTTTTCAGTTACATTGCAATGCCCAGCTAAATATTAACCCTAAGAATGCTTGGGTACTTTTTTAAAAATAGATTCATCTCCTTTCCAAAACCTTAAATATTTGCATAATTTTGATGAGGTAAGATACTCAGAGTAACAAAAAGGTAAGATCACAAGTCAGTCGCAAATTCACTGGCCTTGATCCAACCTGTTTGCATAAGCATAAAGTTGTTTCCAGCACTATAAGGGTTAAGGCCTAAGTGCATATAAGAGCTGGTCAACAGTCAGTATTCCTTAAGTCATCAACGAGATTACCACTAATACCAAATTCTTGCATCTAAATCATACAACTAAAGAAAGCGTTTGGACAAGAAAATCCAAAATCCAAACTGATTTGTCAGATATTTTACTAGGATTTGTGATGATGGATTGGAAAACTGAGCCCAAGGCCAAACAGCATTGCCAATGGTTAACATACAGAGAAGCCATGACTGCTATTATTTAGGTCTGCTTAAATGTAGATACTTTTCATTGACTATTAAACAAGCTCATCCAGCTTATACTAATTGCTCTTTATTTTGCTTCTGTCATATATAACCAGTACTTGCATGGAGTTTTGACTAATAACAGGTCTCAAATTGGACCCATATTACTATTCATCCATGATTTGTTAGTTCTTTTCCAAAATGACATAACATCAGCTTGTCGCAAGCTTGTTACCCAAGCTTTCTCTAAGACCACTATACTTTTTCGTCTGATCCAGTGCAATTTTCAAAGTAAAGCAGTGTATAACTGCTATTTATAAAACTGTTAAATGCTAAATATTTTAGATTTGGACCAGTCATAATTAATCCAATGCAATAGTCAAAATCCAATACTTACATCACAGCCTGCTTTGTCAGTTTTCACAACAATAGCCTTCATCCTGTAATGTTAAATGAAGAAGTTGAGCAAAATAACTCTATATACACACATATATGACAAGCAATACTTCTGCATTTTCAAGCAGGTGATGTTTTGAGATATTGTTACAAAGGAAAATCTTAATATATAAGATAGATTTGTAAAATTGGAGAGCAACTGCATGGGCAGTGATGAACAAAACTATTTTAATCCAAGCATTTTTTCAATTTCACAATGGCTTTTTAAGATCTTAAAACAAATGACTCAAATTGAATTCCAATTTTTCTTTCAGGTAAGTACTAAACCCATTACTACATTATACATCACCTTGGCAAAAAAACATGCTTAACTTGAGCTTATCCTCTTATTAGTAGAAAGGGTAAAATGGGTTTGTTTATGTTCTATTATACATGTCCATGATTGTAGAAATTTCTTTCCTGTACATGAAGGAGACAAACGTAATAAAGCCAAATTTTGTAAATAATTTTATATCTTATTTTATTGATTTTTTTCAAAAAGGGACCAACAATATGGTGTTTAACACAGTGTCAACAGTTTTTCAGTTATGTTAAACCTTTTCTGGATTGCCAGTACTAGGCTAGGGCTCTAAAGAGTCTTACCAAAGGTCACTCAAACAGTATTGAATATTCATCTACCCTAATAACACTTTAAGTTTTAGGAATCTAACAATATCTGGGTTTCAAATGCCTATTGATCCATTGGTACATATTGTTTGGTAACTTTTGTAATATTGTCATCTTCTAATTGCAAACAGATCTATGTCAAGAAATAACATACGCTTTCCCTCCAGCCTTCACTTTGAGTAGCACTCTCTCGCCAATTACAAGGGTCTGCTGTAACATTAGCCATGCTTGATCAACTAAGGAGTCTAGAGACTGGGTACCTGAAATTATATGAAAATAATGATTCTTTATTCACTCACGTTCAAAATGAGTCAGGACTCCCAAAAGTGTTGAACAAAAAATATGTTCGAAAATGACCTCTATAGTAGGATTTAAACCAGATACCTTAGGATACATGTCTGTATGTATACGCTTTCTATCTGGAACTTTACACTTAATGCTAAGTAAAGAATCTGATAGGCAATACTGATTAAAAGACTGAATTTTTAGCAAAAAAGATAAATGTTGGGAGGCCGGGGTGGCAGGGGTGGGGGTGGGGGGGTGGGGAGGGGAGAGAGAATAGAAGGAAAACGATCCTTCAACATGAATATCAAAACAAGATATAAATATATGTGAAAATCTTTCTCACCTCTAAGAATATATTATTAAGTTTTCAGGTTTGTGGCCTGTTACTTTCAAACTTTATCTTTGCAGTATTCTTGTCACCTTTACAGGGGCCACTTTATTAATATATCTTATTCCAAGCTATGAAGCAAAACACAATATCCTCATTCTTCTTATTCATTTCCACTGGTGAAAAACAATTAAGTTGAAATGATGAGTGCTGACTGACCTAAATTGACAAGGCTTAAAGCATTTAAGATTAATAGATATATCAACATTCTAGACGCTAAATGATGAAAAACTTACTGTGGTGAACTAGTTCTAGGACCGGTTTATCATAACATGGAGGAAACTGTTCTTTTAATGTTTTGATGACAGTCTTCTCCGAGTTCCATGCCTCTTCGTGAGTGAGATTTACATGTCCAGTACTCTGACAGGTCCACACACGGCTCTTGTATAAATGCAGCCTCTTCTCATATTCACTAAGAACAAGTTAAGGCTGAATATTCATGATGTAGTTTTAGGGAAAAGTATTGGGTAATATGTTTAACTGCAGAGAAATTTATTGGGAGCATAAAATCTTCACCTAGTGTTAATTAAATGGTTCTTACAAACCTAAAGTGCATTGATTGATTAAAAAGGGATTAAATCACATCTGTGAGTAAGATTTTTTGATAATTTTTTAATAACTATGGCAAAATGGGTCTTCAAACGTTGTGACAAAATATTGTCGCTTGCATTTGTTCTCCATTAAATGAATAGTTCTATGGTTTGATGGAGATAATTGCCCGATACAAAAAAATTCTTAATATTTTCCGATCGCCTCAGATCAATTTGACTAGGTCGTGCTGGGCCATTTGGTACTTTAACAAGGCTGCATCTGTAGAAAAGTTTACGAAGATCATCCGAGATGACAATAGGCTCAAGATATATTCTTATCTGTTTAAAACTACATGTGTGATGATAGGAATGCATCAATGTGGGTCTTCTAGCGTGTTGACAGGTGTAATTTGAAACAAAAACAAGTTGACATCGCAAAAAGGTTGAATGAAAAAAAATATAAAGAGTCAATGTAATTACACGTATATTGACCATGTGTACAGAAATGCACAAGTAAGACAGAAAAATTCGCGACAACGTTGGGAAAAACGTTAAAAACCCTGCAAAAACACTAGATTTCGTCGGCAAAGCGATTTTCCATGGGCGCCGCCATCTTGGATTTACACAACGAATCCGTCGGCAAAGGATACTCTTTAGATCGGAACTGTTCCTTCGTATGTGAGATGGTAAATAGTTGCTCGCCCGGTTTCGCGTCGGATATAGGCTTTGCGCAGTTAAAAATCTTCTTCGCTAGCAGTGGCATTTTGTAATAAATCCATTAATAAGCTCATAGAAAGTGTTCAAAATCTGGCGCGCATGAATAGAAATGGCGCACTTCATCGGGCATATTTATGTCACGTGATATTTTGATTTTTTACCTTTATCAGCATGATTTTTCTCTGATAAATAAGCCAGTGATTTTGGGCCTCCAATGACGATTACAATTTATTCCAATCGTCTTGTTTGATATTTTTCAACAATTTCATGTTTTCAACAAAGGTTGACCCATTTTTGCGGGAAATTTGAGGTCAGCGAAGAGTAGCCTCCCTTTGAATATCAGAATTAAAAAATCAATGGCATTTTAGTAGAGTGGTAAAGTATGTTTTGTCTCGCCAAATGGTGATTTTGTCAAGTGCACTTGATTTCGTTTGTCCATTTTTTAAAGAATATTCCTAGTTGCTTGTCTTTCTTTAGTCCATAGCGTGCGATCGGAGTCATGGCAGCCATGCTGCCGTTACTTGATGATGACATGACACTGTCTTGATGCAGCATTTGTCATGCCGGCTTTGAAACTATCAAATAATCCAGTCTAGTTCTACCCAATCATGAAAATCTACTCAAGGTCCATATTAAGCGTGTCAGGTCACTTAGAAAAATCAAGATAGTTGTTGTTTCTGACTACATTAACAAAGAGAAACAAACTAATGAAGTGTAGGAAAATGCCTTTTGCAACCACATGTTTTACACAATAACTTTGATATGGTTACTTTTTGAGTTGGCTTTTTATTTCCAAGAAGTGTGGGCTGTCTTTGCCCACAGTCCATTTGGATGGGTAAAATTTGTCGCCTCATCTCAGACATGCCAATGGGTTTTTTACTCAAATTGTTTAGAAATATTGGAAGTGCTTCCAATCAACAACTAGCGAATAGCGCTAAGACATGTTTTGACAATCTGCTACGCTTTCAAGGTACAATTGCAATAAGCAGGATTTTTACAAATGTTCATCAAATTCTAATTTTTTAGTAGTATAACATCGGTCGATCTTGGCTTTCTTTCTTGAGTTTTCTGATAAATAGTCCTATCTGACAATTAGGCCGAATTGACCTGACAAAGTTAAGGACTATGGCCAAAAAAGATTGGCCTGTGATCTAACCTTTTTGCTACTCTGAGTATCTTTCCTCATCAGAGTTAGGCAAATATTTAATGTTTTGGAAAGCAGACAACACAAAAAAATCTATTATTAGAAAATTACCCAGCATTCTAAGGGTTAATCCTTTCATATGATTCAGGAAATGATGTGATAGACCAGGCCATCCCTGAACATGGGAGTGACACATCTTTGGCAGATCCTCAGTCCGGTGCAGGAACACCAGAGCTTGGCATCACTTGAAGGACTAATTCTGGCTGTGGATCTGAGCATCTGGATATGCGAGAGTGATGGAGTCAAACATATGCAAGGAGTTGTTTGTAAACCACATCTCAGGTAAGAAAGAGGTCTATGATTGTAAACCACAATTGACCTTCACTAAAAATTGTTCTGTTGAATACCTTGAACTTTAAATGCTTTGCAAGGCAGAATACAACCCCTATTGATAGATTCTATTGGATGCTTTTTAAAGATTCCCTATTTCTAGGCGGGAATTTTCCCAAATTTTCAGATTTCTAGTCAAATTTTTCCCAATTAGAAAATTCCCAATTGTAGGGGTTAAGGAGTCTTTCCAATTTGGGGTGTAGGGTTGACTTGGCCTGATTCCTTCTCGGCTTGTGTGTTCACTCGGCCGTGTGGTAACTCTGCGGGGTCAACTCGGCCTGCTAGAACTAATATATTTCAATTTCAGATTGAACATTTTGTTAATTTTATAGCTATTTAAACATTGATGGAAATGGTGATTACGGGAGTACTTGAGGAGGTTACGCTGGAAATCGAAGTATCATACATGTATAAAACAGTTTTTTCATCTTCTTTCATTACCGCATCTTTAATAGCAGAGACATAGATGTCTCTATTAATAGAGAGATTTCAAAGACCAAAAAGTTTAAACTGTGCTTCAATTCAGTTAAACCGTCATTACCTATCATCAAAGTCATTCAAATTAAAGACTGCATGTTGCTGAACCAATTTATTTGATCAATACATGTAAAAGTGTAATTGGCCATAAGAATGCCGCAGATTGGCAATAATCTTTTAGCACTAATTACGTTAAGTAAGGTGTCTTGATTTGACGCACTTTTAGTATTTTGGCAATGTTTACATGTTAATTGGTTTGGCAATGAATAAAGGCGGGTTTTATCAAATGCCTTGATTATTGTAAGCTTTTGAAATTAACAAACTGCTCAATTCAAACTTGTATTACACTAGCCTACTATAGACCTAATATAGCAGGCCAAGTTAACCCGGCAGACCTAACCCCGGCCGAACCAGCCCAAGGCCGAGTTAACCCACATTCCCAATTTGGGGGAAAAAAAATGCTTAGACTTTATCTAGTTTTGACATTTCAATTAAGCTCTGTCTGACTTAAAGGCATTACTTCTAAGACTAGGGACAAGGTGGCATTACACAAATAGATTTATTGAGTGTATTAACAGCAATTTTTCCTTCTTTGTTTGGGTCCGTAAAACTACCCTTTCCCAATCAAATCTTAGTAACATATTTCCCAAATTGAAGGTTTTTTTCCCCAAATTAGTTAAAATCCCCTCAAATTATTTGTAACACTAGAAATCAAATGCAGACTCATGACTCGAAGCATGTATTGACAAAATTACTATATTCTTTCTGCAGTGTCCATAATTCAAGTTTTAAAGAAATCGGCTATTATGATGAGTTTTCTGTTATTTGAAAACAAATTCCAAAATTCCCAATTATAAGAAAAACCAACCGAAAGGATGCAAATTTTACCAATTGCCCTTTACCCAATCGGTGAAAAAAACCCCGCTGATTAATGATCTAAATCTTCCAATTGTATTTGTAGGAACCTGTTTTTCCGCATACTGCACCTTACACAGATTGGGGTTAAACTTGTATTTGTTATTGATGGCACTCCACCAGAGTTAAAATGGGAGGTCATGGCTAAGAGGCAGCAAGCCAGATATCCAGGACGACAGGGTAAACAAACGGTTCAGCAGAAACCCCCAACAAAGCAATCTCGGAAAAACTTTAACGCCATTCTGAGAGAGGTAGGCATAGAATGGATCAGATATGGTTGATTTTGATCTTGTTTCTATTCATTACTCAATAATACCTCACTTTGGCATATGAACAAGAAGTTAAAGAAACCAACAGTGATATCAGATGAAATTACTTGTTATGTGCATTTTGTTTGTATAGTTTCAATACATTCTCATAAAGGACCTTTCTTTAATGCTATTTTTTTCAGTCTGCCTTTGGTTTTAAATTGGGAATTTACAAATTTATATGGGTTAATAAACATGTACTGCATATACATTACTCTGGGTTGGGAAGTTGAATTTGATTTATTTGTCCTTTAATGCCAAAGCTTTTTCTGTCCTATACTGTCAGTATAATGGTTATATAGTAAAATTTAGTAAAAAATTTCTTGACCATTAAGGCTTTTGGACAAGCTGGGAAGTAGGGACAATCGTTTTTGCTATCCCATGATAAAACAAGCAAGTCAAAACAAGCAAGTCCTAGTTGTGGCATGTCCTGACAATTGTTTACCTAGCTTTAGATATTTTTTGAAAAATTTCAAGCAAACATTTGAATAGACATTTAGCTATTTTGGATACTTATACAATGAAAGTTGCTTTTTCTTGTTGTGTTGCCACCATTTCTTCTCATTTTGAGGAGGATGATGGTTTCTATTATTGAATATGAGAATTACATATATATTTATACTCTGCTGTATTGGTTGTCAAACCATCATGACTTAAGGTGAAATTGCTATATAAGATCACTTTATCCTTGTAATCCGAATAGTTTCCTTATTATTCTGCTGGCTGTGAGTCAGTATAATGAAAGAGGTTAAACTCACTAAAATTCTCTTTCTGTTTGAGGTTAATATCATTAACCCATAGAATGCTGGGTAATTTTTTAAAAATAGATTTTTGTGTCGTCTGCTTTCCAAAACCTTCAATATCTGCTTCATTTCAATGAGGAAAGATACTCAGAGAAGCAAACAGGTTAGATCACAGGCCAGCAGCCAATTTACTTGACGGCTGGCCTGGATCTAACCTGTTTGCATAAACATGAAGTAGGTTTCAGCACTATAAGGGTTAATTATTGTCCAGCGTTAAATCCCTGATAGAGAGGAGCTCTTTACATTTTCATCATAGCGTGTTTCCTTTATGTTTTGGTGTTATTTCAGTGTTGCGAGTTACTGGACATGCTAGGTTTACCATACATCCAAAGTAAGGGAGAAGCAGAAGCCTTGTGTGCTCTTCTGAACTCATCAGGGGTAAGAACTTTCAAGTACATCAATACATGCCTTAAAGATGTTTGTTCACAGAAGAAAAATAGGAAAGGATTGATTTAAAACTGAGGCAAATCTTGAAAATGTGAAAATAGTTTTGATTTCATAAGATTAGGATTCAAATGTCAATGGGGCCTTTTTTCCTTAATTTGGGGAGAGGCCTAGGCCTGTTAATTGCTGAATTGGGAACCCCAAAAGCTGATATGACTTTGAAATTTTGGGAAAACTGCTCAATTTTAAAGAAATTTCCAATTGGGAAGGTGCCTTTTATGGGCCCCTGTCATATAACGAGAAAAAAAGCCCTGTTTATCTTTATATTCTCTCTCTTTTTTTGATCAGCTGGTAGATGGATGTTTGACGGATGATGGAGATGCGTTCTTGTACGGGGCACAAACTGTTTACAGAAATTTCACCATGAACGCCAAGGTAAGTCTTAATTTCTATAGGATAATCAAAACCTTTATAACACATTCATACGCTTAATGCACATGCATTCATAACGGTTCAAATGCATCAACTCAATAAAGGGATCTGAGAATAAATAAAAAAGTTGGTATTTTAATATATTTCATCAATATGAATATAATTTTTTTTTTCTATCTTCAGGATCCCCATGTTGAACGATACAGATACATTGATATTGAATCCCAGTTGGGAATAGACAGGAATGGGCTGATTGCGCTTGCTTTACTGCTCGGTTGTGATTTCATTCCAAAGGGCGTGTCTGGAGTGGGAATGGCCAGTGCTCTCAAACTTTTAGATTGCCTCAAAGGGAGAAATGTACTAGAGAGGTAGGAGTTATGTTGGTGCTGCACAATGGTTTTTGGAAGAAAATATGACTAATAAGCCAAAAAAGAAAAACCCACAAAAAACAAAGAAAAAAAGCAACAATCAAATGAATGCAGAATTGCAACATAAGATATGCTTAAAAAGATGGAATTCACTTTTTTTTTACCATGTTTTAAATTTTTTTTGTGGAATGCATCTTAAACATGTTTGTATTAGTTCGTTTTATTTCACACACTGAATATGTTAGCTATTATATGAAATGAAGTCTTAATTTAGTTGAGGTATTTTAGTTGGGTACTCTTCCATTAAAAGAAGAAGCACAGAGGATAAATGGTATATGAAATAAGAGATCTCCAATAAAGTGCTTCCTTTAAGACTCCATGGAACCTTGTAAGCCAAATTGGGTCCGACAAAGAATGAAGGGTTCCTAAGTTTGAGACCCATTGCCACCAATATTTTTTTCGATGTTAACCCTTAAAGTGCTGGGTAATTTTCCAAAAATAGATCTTTGTGTTGTCTGCTTTCCAAAACCTTAAATATCTACTTAATTTTGAAGAGGATAGATAACCAGAGTTGCAAACAGGTTAGATCACAGGCCAGCCGCCAATTCACTTGGCGGCTGGCCCTGGATCTAACCTGTTTGCATAAGCATGAAGTCAGTTTCAGCACTATAAGGGTTGAATGATTCAAATGGAATCTTCCTTCATGGATTATGAGCCTGTCATCACAGCCTGACTGAAATGCTAAAGTATTAATGTAAAACCCTAGCAAAAAAGTAAACATTCACGAAGGATTTTTTGAATGATAACTGTTGAAATCAACAACATACAACAATTTTATTTGAGAAAAAAGGTTAAATCTTTTGTTGATTAGTAAATTAATGTTTAAAAAAAATAAAAGGAAATTACAAGAGCCATTTCTTTCGTCACAATTGTTTTAAGAAATGTGCTGAAGGGGCAATTCCCTCGCATTATGTCCTCCCTGCCTGTGATCATTGAGTTTAAATCAATATCCGACAGATTAAAAGATTGGAGAAAGATCCATGAGAGCCAGTGTTTAGACCCCATAGAAAAGATGGTGAGGGTGAAAGCATTGGATGCTTCAGACTTTCCTCAAACAGATGTGAGTATAAGTATCTTACTTCATATATACGGCGGTTTCTCCTATTCACGTTTTCTGTTTCAGGGTCTTTAACCCTTTCCCAAACAACAAATTTTCGACTGTCCCAAATCGAAAGAGTTTGCAGACGAAATTTTAAAATGTGATGGAATTAAAAAATATTCTTCAGAAAGAGGAGAAAACCTTGTGGGAAAAGGAAGAATTTGTCGTTATGAGCAATTTCTCCTTTTCCCACAAAGTTTTCCAGAGCCGTCTGCAACAAACTCGTCAAATGTCGTTGTTGTTTGGGAAAGGGTTAATGTGCTGAAGTATATTTTAGATTGGATTTATTTGTTTTTAAGTCTTTGCTAAGATCACCATTTTCTTTTGTATTTTCTGCTGCATTCTTTTGATCTATGGTAACTGACTTCACCCTGTGACACAGTCAGGATGTATTGGAGCTGTTTTCTAGGTATTAAGTCATTCCTGAGAAATTCCTATTTTAAGAAATTAATCGATTTTTCCCAATATGCTTGGTACTAGACCAATATCCATTTAGAAAATAACGAAAAGAAAAAAAGTTGTTCACAAAACTGTAGCACTTACTATAGTAGTGTTCTGAACCCTCACAGTGTAATACCGGTAGTCATATTTTGTGACAAATCTGTCGTTGAAAGTGCTTGTCCATAATTAAGACAATTTGTTTGTCAAAAAAAGATGTCATGGAAACAAAACCTTTTTAGCTCAACTTTTTGAAGAATAAGGAGAGCTATATTTCTCACCCTGGCGTTGGCGTCACACCTTGGTTAAGTTTTTACAGTCAAGTTTGTATCTCATGAACTCCTCTATGGAATGGGTTGATATTTCATAAATGTGTTTAGAATCATGATCTTAGGTCCCTGACCAAGTTTCATATCTCAGGTGTCTCATAAACTTCTATAGGGAGTGGACTGATACTTTACACGGTTTTGGATCTGAATTCATATTTACTCATTGTATACAGACTCTGATTATTTGAACACAAACTTATTTTACTTCTAATGGACAGTGTTCAGTACGTCACTTACAACAGACCAACTGCCATACAGTTTTAAAGAAATGAAATTTTGATGTCCAAATTCCCTTACATCTGTGAACAAACAGCTTTCAAATATTAATATTTCTTTTGTATTTTTTCTCATTGTTTCCTAGGTAATAAATGAATTTCTCCAACCTAAAGACAGATGTCCTTCATGACTGTCTTCATGGAAACGGCCTGTGCCTTTAAAATTACAGGTGCGTATTTGAACAGGTGCCTTTCATCTAATACATAAGTGTTGGGATACAATATTTTGGGCAAATCATCCCCCGTTTATTACATTTCCTATAAGCGTCACCATTAACCTTTTGACTACCTATAGCCCCGGAAATATCCGGCGCACTTTCAGCACCTTATATACCATATCTGTCATTAATAAACGGCGTAATACTACTGGTATGCATAGAAGCAGTAGGTACACATTAGAGTATAGAAGGTTGTTATATAGTGTATTGTGAACCTTGATAACCATTTTATGAATCAGTGATGCCGCTTGAGCGTCTGTTATAGGAGATGAAGGTGTAAATTCTGTCTTTATCCCATTTTTTCCACATTTTCCCTTGGTATATAAGAGAGTAACAAGGTCTGGTAGTGAAAAGGTTAAGTAGCTCAATGTATATGGAAGTGTTGGAACATCATTTTAAATCATTATTTTTTATCTGTATCTCATACATGATAGTAAAAGTGTTAGTTGTGATATATATAACTGTTTCCTTAATCAAATTAACAGACTATTTAGGTTTGACATTTAAGACCCATATTTGAAAACAAAAGTCAATGAAAGAAGTTTGGCAAGAAACATAATTACTTTATAGGTGTTTTCATTGGACAAACCGATGAGTTCAGATTGAGGGTCTTTGCGAAGATTTTTGCGAAAAAATGCAGGTCATGGCCAACGAAATTCATTCAGACTATACACATATTTATATCATGTTTGTCAAATGTTGTTTCTCTTAACCCTTTACCAAATGCCAAATTTCCGACTGTCTGAAATTGAAAGAGTTTGCAGACGACATTTCAAAATGTGATGAAATTCAAAAACAATCTTCTGCTAGGACAGAAAACATTGTGGGAAAAGGAGGAATTGCTCATAAAGAGCAATTTCCCCTTTTCCCACAATGTTTTTCAGAGTCGACTGCAGCAAACTGGTCAAACGTCTTTATTGTTTGGTGATGGGTTAATGTGGACAAGTCACTAGAACTCTTGGTTTTAATTCTTGGTTTGTTAACCATGTACTGTATCCTTTTGTAGAACTTTGCGTTACTGAAGCTGGAATGGCCTGTGGAGTATACATTTGAAAAGATCCTACCTCTTGTGACCTTGTGGGACTACAGTCTTCAGTCTAGAAACCCTTCAAAACACACTGGTTACTTATCTACATCAATGTTTTGGGTTTTACTGTGATGGATTTAATCAGATTTTAATCAGAGGCAATCTCCCGACTTACTAATGAAATGTTGATGGTTCTTCTACTTGGCTTGACCAGTCCTTATGGGCAGTTAGGGTTTGGGTTTCTTCTCCATCAGACAGAGTCGGGCATGGTAACGTAACTGAAGTAATGTTGAAGCGATGTTAAACCCATGTAAATGAATAGATAAAATTGAATTTTGCACCCTATTAACTGAACTTGATTTATATAGGGTGGGGGCGTCCCTGGTGTCACAGTGGTTAAGATTGGTTTTGGGTTTGATCCTCATGAGGGCTGCACGGAGTGTCCTTTGACAAGACACTTTAGAGCCCTAACTGTGTAATGGTAATTCCCAAGTATGCTGTAATACATGTTTATCTGAGATATTGTTGGCTTAACATTTAAGCCCATAGCCATGTTGATTTATTTTCATTCTTAGACAATTTATAAGGAATAGGGTAAAAAGTAGGTGACTTGGCAAAGATAAGACTCTGTAGTTGATGCAAGTTAAACCCTTGACACTCAGAATATAATCAATGAGTATTACCACAACATTAAAAATGAGATGTAGAGATCCCATGTTTTAGCAATCGACATTTCTTTGCCTGTTTCCTTATATAGACTCAATTTGGTGAACATGCAATGGGAAGCTTTGAAACCTCATAGTAAATGCAGGAAATTGAATTCTTTTTGTCACAAATGTTTCTTTCAGTTATCATTATTTTCATGCTCTGTATATGTTGCTTTCTATCAATTTGAACAAGTAAAATCAAGTTCAATATAGGAAAAGAGGTTAGCTTTTTGCAATGTGATTGGCATTTGGGAGGCAATTTTTGTCATATTTTTGATGCTGATTTTATTTTATTTTTTGCCAGGTGGGCAAGACAAGGATTCGTCATGGTGTCCCTTGCTATGAAATAGAATGGTTTAAACCAGGTAAGCATTAATTAAGGATTACTTTTAACATTATAGCCAAAATTTACCTTTGAATTCCTCTTTTGATTTAGTATGACAGTTTGCCCATAAGTAAGATAACATTTTGATTTTTCTTTAAGCAGGCTGTGTTTAAAGGTCATATTTCCCGATAAACAAAATTTTCTTTAATTATGGTTTTTGAATTAGGTTATGGTTTCGTTATGACGGAGGTAATGATTTTTTTCTCATACAGAAGCGAAAAATGTTGTTTTTGACTACTTTTATTCACCTTTATTGATTTTTGTGAATGACTTATCTCCCTTGTTGTGACGTCATTTGTGCTTCAAAGTCATATGAACTATCAGTAAGAAGGATCTATTTCTCAGTAACGACGGTGTTTTTGCACAAATTTCGTACATTTTAAGTGTTGAATTGTGTTTTGGGAAACGTAAATTGGATATTGAATATGGTATTTTGACAGGTCTTCTGGTGTTATTCTGCTTTTGGTCGCAGGGATGCGAGTTTCTCCCGTTTTCCGACGAACATAAAAGCTGCAAAAAGTTTCGATAAGTAAACTGGACCGTGTTTACTTTACAAATAAGCAAAAGATATATTCCCCAAAAAAGAACTGTAGGCTGTGTTACTTTCACTTCGAAGACGGCAAGTTTACACATTGATAGGCGTTTCCAGAGAATTGATTTTATTGATCTTTTAATGATCGGACTCAATTCAAAGTAATTTTTACAGGTGAAGACGCTTCAAATTCATTCTACTTATTGAGTAACCGTTATATTTCCCTTATTTGAAACACACCGACAACATTCACTTTACCTTGATGTATTGGTTTCAAGACTGTCAATGCAAACCAGACAAAGCTAATCTCACTTTCAAACACCAATCAAGCGATAAAGCATACACTCATGTGTCAAGCCATTGTTGTGACGCGCGAATGTGTACATTGTATTTCGGAATCCGTATTTCGGAATGACCCCAAATATCTGTCAAAAGTCGTTGTTTTATTACCTAATGTACCAAGTTGCTAATGATAATTTAAGCCTGAAGTCCCTTTGTTACGCTGTTTCCCACATGATCTCAGGTAAAGGATTTTTTTTTTAAATTAACGTTGTGGTGAACTGGATGTTCGTGATTAAAACAATTCCTGACTGTAAGTTTGGGGTGTTCGAGCCTCGTGTAGTCTTTCTAGATCTTTATATAGAATTTGCACTGTGTAAATGTAGATAAATTCAAGAAAAGGATAAATCACGTTGATTACACCTTTTTTGAAAGTTAATTTCCTTGAATGACTCTCTTACTCGCCAAGCTAGTTTTGTTTGGAACAGATTAACTATGCTACATACTTAGTTAGGAATACTTTATTAGGCTGCTTTACGATTATATTACGTAAGAATTCAAAGGGTTGCAAGAATATGTTAATTTCATCCAACATCATAAGTTATTGTATTGCCATGTCTCTGGGTTTTAAACGCCTAAATGCATCTTGTTCTTATTTGCAAAACTTGTTTTATGTTTTAACATAATCGTAGAAACGTTGCCATTATACATAAATGAGACGAAATGAAAAATGTACGTTGATTGCTATGATAACAAACCGATTAAAACAAGCAAGTTTCTTTTCTCCGCCGTTGTCTTTGAATGAAAATTGAAAATAATGAATATTTGATATCCGCAAACTGTCTCTGAACTCATCAACGCAAATGATAATGGGTTCGGTGTTAACTTAAGCGTCTGCTTTTCGGAATTATTTAAATCACACACCCCATTTTCTGCCATTGGTAATATTGGTTTAAATGACGTATGTCACACTGAAATGCAGGTGTTCAAACATGATTATTACAAATTTATATTGATAATTTAGTACTAAGATCACTAAATATATAATTTACACATTTAAACATAATCTCTTTGTTTACAATTTAATTGCTTATTGTAAGTTTACCTCACATACAAAGGGTCAATCAACAATCATCGGACATTACAAGGATTAAGGGTCGTGATGCAAATTAACACCAATCTGCCACATTTGCACAGTATGTTTCAAGTCTCAAGTCCTTTATTTGTAGGGAAAGATAGCCTCTGGCGTTAATCTCTTAAATATCTCTGTTGTTAATTAACAGGTCTGACACGTTCTGCTATTGCAGACATGAAATAACAAGCGGCAAATCTCACACTTTCAATGCGCGGCAATTAAATTTATCTAAAAAATCCATTGTTAAGATATAACCAATTAAGACCAAACTCTCACAGGATGTTTCGATTGTCCTGTATGTCAATCAAATTTTGCGTTTTATGCATATGTATAGGTTGTAAATGTACATGTCATTTTCATAGCATGCATGTAAAAATATAAATGTAATAACTATGAGCCTATGTGCTTAATGTTGAAATAAAATTATGTTATGTTAAAAAAATAATATCTGTCGCCAATAGGCATATCCAACAAAAAAGAATATACTTTTCAGTCGACAGTCGATAAGGTATCATGACATATTTATCTCTCAATGTGACTTACGTCTGATACTTTGTCGTTATGATATTCAAAGAAGAGAACATGTTGTCTTTTCTATTAGAATAGTTTGACACTTCAATAAGTATATGATAATCAGTATTCACCAAAACGGTATTTACTCTATGTTTTCATAAAAAAAACGTTTTAACATCAAAATCAAGTTTTATCAAATTGATATTTAAATTCCAAAATCATAAAAAATAAATTTAAATATGTCTATTTAAGGTTGTTAGTAAAATAATCTATGACGATTTTTTTGTTTTAGCTGTTAATTATTAAACCTCTCTGTAAATTAAATGCTCAATATGTCATGGCTACTTACACGAGAGAAAACGAACATAAATGTTAAGTGAATATGAAGAACAGTTCTTAAGTCAAAACAGTTGATCTTGTTGAGGTTAGAGTTATGAGCTTAGATTTTTCATGAGAGGTAGTTTCCGGCTGATTTATGGAATGCCAATGGTTCTACTTGGTTTGACCAGCCCTTATAGGCTATTGAGTATGAGGTTTTTGCCAATCAATAAGAGTTGTGCATCGTGAAATAATGTTGATGCGATGTATAAACCCATCTAAACAAACAAGATTTTTAGAATGTACTTCAGGTGTATCAATTATTTTCAAAATTTTGTTGGAGGAGAAGAGGTTATAGAACAATGATATTTTCAACAATTTTTCTATCTATCCATTACATAAGTGTACTTTTGTTTAACCCATTACCAGACAGTTACGTCTTTTGACCAGTTTGTTGCAAACAACTCTGGAAAACATTGTGGGAAAAGGAGAAATTGCTCATAACGAGCAATTTCTCCTTTTCCCACAATGTTTAATATCCTATCAGAAGATTATATTCCAATTTCATCACATTTTGAAATGTCGTCTCCAAACTCTTGTAATTTGGGACAGTCGAAATCTTGGCGTTTGATAAATGGTGAAGATAACATCATTGATTAATGAAAATGTTTTCTTCGAGTCGTTTAGTTAAATGCCTCCCTGGACATTTCTACTCCAGTGACAGATCCTTTCCACGAAGGTGACTACTATGTAACTATAGAGACGCAAGAGCTGTTCTTCAAGTGTTATCCGACTATCGTCCAAACATACTTAGGTGAAACAAACAGCAAAAACAAGAAAAAGAAAGGTAATCTTTGTCTTTGATCTAAGTCATGAAGACATAATCGGGGCTTTCGTGTTATATAAAGAAACCTTCCCTATTGGAAATTTCTTCAAACCATGCAGTTTTATTCAAAATGTTAAAGTCACACCAGCTTTTTGGTTTCCCAAATCATTCATTTAGGCGATAAAACTTCTCAAAATTAACAGGCCTAGGCCTCTTCCCATTTAATTCCACGAAAAACTGGCTTTGATAAAGTCTTTTACTGAAATTCACACCATATGGTTATGCTATGTTGAAATATTTAAGAAATTTTTGCCACGAGGAATTTAATTTTTGATATAGATGTTTGAAAATACATACTTTCTATGAACATCCAAACTTCTGTGATTAGATGTCCCTTTGGTTTTACAGCGAATAAGTTTTCCTCCGAAACATTTTGCTTCTTTGAAATTCCTTTCTAAGTAGCTTCCTGTCTGATGTGTCAGAGTATTTCATCTCAATTAAGGTCGGAGGTTTTTTTTTTGTTTTTGATACTCAAGCCCGCTGACCTGATTTTTGCCATTTTAATAAGAAAAGGAAAATATGATCGAAATGCGGCTGCACTGTTTTTATTGCCGCACTTGGCGTGTAGTCTGTGATTAGCTTTGCCAAAAAACACAGCTGACAGCCACATCATGCCATAATCCCCAAAGAATATGTAAATGGATATGAAAATGACCCATTTTGACGATTGAGTACTGGTCAAATTATATACTACATTATATGGGTAGTTTGACATGATGTCAACATCCCAATTTAGAAAATTAATACGCCGGAATCAATTTTTTGTTCTCTCTACCTCCTCCTGCTACTTTTTTCTGAAAAAGTTTTAGTAGCTGAAAATCTATTTCTGTGCTATTAGAAGATAGAAACCAGGATTTGTGTAAAGATTGATTTTCATACAAACTGGCCTCTTACCCTTTTTTAAATCTGCTGTGGATGAAGGAAAACCTCGCTTTTATTCTATAAGCTAAATTTTTCTAAACAATGGAATTTGACAAACTGAGGAGTTTATTTTAGATGAACCTTTTTCCGACTTGTTCGTATGGTTTTATATAATTTATTAATACATCTTTTGATTAGACTTTCCATAGCTTCTGGACAGTGAAACAACTTATAATTGAACTGTTGCAGAAACAGTGGACATTATGTTTTTGTGACTTTTGTTTTTACAAGATAGATCTGCCGCTCTTTGGGGATATTTGCAGAATATTTGAAAAAAAAACATACAACTTTAACAATTATATTTATTTAACCCATTACCAAACAATACATTTTACCACTTTGTTGCAGGCTAATCTGGAAAACATTGTGGGAAAAGGAGAAATTGCTCGTAACAATCAAATTTTCCTTTTCCAACAATTTTTTCTGCCTTATCAGAAGATTATTTTCCTATTTCATCACATTTTAAAATGTCATCTGCAAACTATTTTAATTTTGGACAGACAAAAGTCTTGTGTTTGGTAAAGGGTTAAATGGTGCCTCTCCCTTTTTCAGCGAAAAAGAAAAAAGCCAAAGAGAAGGCTCAGGAAAAAGAAGAGAAAGCCATTGAAAATTTGTCGTTCAACTTTGGGAAGTTAAACATCAGAAAAGTGACACATAAACTACAAGAGTCCCTTCGAGATCTCCAACCATCCTTTACAGACTATGAAGGAAGTGTTCTCACTACAAAAGTAAAACAATCAAACCTGTCACAAGCATCTAATAAGCCCTGTGTCTCCACAAACCAATGTGACATTTCATTTAACCAAGAAAGCCATAAGGAAGTTGGTCCGTTGCCAGATTATACAGACTTACCACTTAGTGAGAGAATCAAGCTACGACTTCAAAAGAATAAACAGAATCAAAATATTGTTGGAAAAGAACCTGGTTGTATGATTTTAGACAGACCAGATGATTTGTTCCAGACTGGTTGTCATTCATCAGGGAAAAGAAAAAAGAAAAGAAACAAGTCTGACGTAAAGATTTCTAATTCATCACCATGTGTACCTTTAAACAGTCCAGGCTCCCATATTGCTTCAAATTCAGGCAAAACTTGTCACAGAGAAACAAGGAAAATGTCCAGTCCAGCATCCAATGCATTTTGTAGTCCTGCAAGTTACATACAGCAATCTCTCAGGGAGGATAGTGACAATGTATTCAAGGCTAGTCCAATTTATAAAATCGACACAGACCAAAATGGTAGACAACAGAAAACAACCTCAACCAATTTCAAATTCTTCGAAACGCCTAACCGTGGTTCTAGCCCATCAGTGAACTTTAAACCTACCTCGAATTTGACTCGTGCTGGAAACAACTTGAAGACGGAAAAAACCAGTACTCCATCAATGTTGAGAGAATCCTGGCAGACAGACTATGTAGAAAACTACTTTAATGAATTGAGCAAAGAATTGTCATTCAGTGTTAATGGGAATGTTCAAGCAAATAATGGAGGGGGTAGTACTATAAAGCATCCGAAACAAAACAATAATCCTCCGAGTAGTCAGCAAGTGTCCAAGTCCAACTCGAATAATCAGTCGAGCTTCAAGAATAAACCTGTACAGTCAATGAATGATACTCATGAAATGAACTTTGGAGAGTTTGAGTTGCAGAGCTCTTTGTTAAATAGTTTGTGTGCCAGCTTGATACAAACCCTGACACCCAAGGGGATGAACAAAGAGCAGTATGAAAGTCTATGTGAGAGTTTGAAGAAAATAGATGAAGGTGGTCGTAACCTTGATGAAGATGTAAGAAACATTGTGACCGACAATATTGCATGCAATATAGACTTTTCAGATATTGAAGAAGTTTCAGCCAGATTAGGTCATGCTTTCACTCCAAAAATTAATTTGAAGCCTATGACTGATGCCGCAAACAGACATTTTATGGCTGATGAAAATCAAAGTACTGGACTCAGTAAGTCTGCCAGAAGAAGACGTAAAAAAAAGCAATTGAAAGGTATGGATGTTAGTGCTAATAATGGAACTCAAAGTGAAGTTTTAAGAAAATACCAGACAAATGGAGAATCTCTGAGACTTGACAGTTCCACTAGACTTAAGATGGGTAATAGTACAGGAAATACTTTGCACTATTCAATACCTAATAACGGCCCTTCAAAAAGACATGAAAAACAACAGACAACTATACATGGTGCTAATGATGTTTATGATTGTGTTAAATATACTTCAACTGCAAAACAGAATGGTCACGTCATGACCTCATCTAATAGTGATCTCAGTAACAAGCTAGCCCCAGCAGAATGTCGAGACAAGTTTGCTTTTCAAAGTGAAAGTGGCGGTCAAAACTTTCTCCCTGCAAACAGTATTACACAAGAGAGCAAGAAACAGAAAAAGAAGGTTAAAAAGGCTTCAGCTGAAATTGATTTGTCAGTAGATGTTGAAGATTGTAATGAATCTCTGTTTAAAAACTGTTCTGAATACCTACAAAAAGCTCTTACAGAGAAAACAACTAAAAAGACACAAACGCGAAATATTGAAAAGGCGTCGCCAGTGATTGACTTGTCTGATGATGATACTTTTCTGGAACTAGAAGTATTATCTAGCTGTTTAAGTGGCAATTCAGCTTCCACAAACTTGGATGCTAAGCGTAAACTCGCCCTGAAAAAGAAACTATCTAAGCGAAAAACAGAGACTGATGATGTTTTAACTTCAAGTGAAGCAATGTCATATGAGGACAAGATAGTTACTGATGTGAAAGAACATTCTGAAAAGGACCTGTCTCAAACTGATCCAGTGCTTTCTATCAACAGTGCTCTGTCAGCTTTATCCATTGATCCCACTAGAGAAGAAAAGTGTGAGCATACAAGCCATATAGAGGATGATTATGCTTGCAATAAGGCACTTTGGGAAACCTTGGATTCTACCTGGTGCAACAAACATTGTGAGGAAGAACTGACAGATAATGAAACATCCATGGGTTTTGATTTTGAAAACAATGGTGGGAGTACGAAAGTATTGAGAACAACTTCAATTACAATAAAAAGAGGCAACGAATCTGAACATTGGACACATGACAATTTATATGATGAAGAAAAGCTTGAGGGCTTTGAGATGAATTTGATGTATGCCAAACCA
This sequence comes from Cerastoderma edule, assembly GCA_947846245.1. NCBI lineage: Eukaryota > Metazoa > Mollusca > Bivalvia > Cardiida > Cardiidae > Cerastoderma > Cerastoderma edule. Next base: position 13,432,105 of record OX401416.1, on the reverse strand, counting down.
TCATCATTGTCTGGCTGGGTAAACACTCAAGAAAAGGTAGCTGGGGAATGTTGCAAGAAGAAGTCCGATTCTGTTGTCAAAGACAGAGATTCCACGAAATGGACATGTTTGAGATCAAAGGAATTGTCGAGCATGAGAGAACTATCGGAGAGTGTATACAATCCAAAACATGGACAGAGACAGCACTGCTGTAGGCTGGATATAGGTTCATCGTCAAGCGAAACAGAGGTGTATGAGAGAAACATCCAAACTTGTAAAGATTTAAGATCTTGATCCCAACTGCCAACCAAGTCTGCAGGTAATCAGCGTAGCGCAAGGAGAGCTGAGAGCTCAGTTGGATTAGACTTTCGTCTTGGCTTACATAGCATCCATAGACATCCGAAAGACCAAAGACGAAGATACACTGATGCTGAGAAATGGATTAAGAATTATATGAGAGATGTTGATAAAGGCATAATTACCACCAATTGAGAAGTAAACTATGCAACATCGGACACAAAACCCCTCAACCAAGACAGTGAGTTAAAACTTGACAAATTCGATGTATCTGATGTTGATGGTGAGACTGAAGAAAATGCTGAAATTGACAATGATTCATTGGATGGTGTAGAAATTGAAAGAGATGTCTTGGAAAACTATGCTGTTGATCCAGAGACTTTTAATGTTACGAATAAAGGAAGTGGAAAATTTGGAAATGGGGAAATCTTTGGAAATGATCAAGATGATAGTTCAAGCACAGAGTTTGAAACAGAGTTTGGTAGTGAAATAGAAAGAAATGCTTTAGAAAACCATGCTGTCGATCCCGAGACTTTTGATGTTACGAATAAAGGAAGTGGAAAATTTGGAAAGGAGAAAATCTTTGTCAATGAATCGGAGGATATTTCAGGCAGTGAACTACCAATTGAACTCACTGACCAAAACAACACTGACAGAGGATTGGGTGTGGAGATAAATACTTCCAAGGATCAGCAAGACAAACAGCCCAAACATTCAACTATCAGGGAAAGTGATTCTGAATCTTCTAAACCAGCCTCGTTCACTGTCTCAATGGGAACATCTAAACCTTTTAGTTCAAGTTTTGATGAAGAAAAGGGTGGCACCTGTATATTCATATCGGATATACAATTTTATTCTGGAGATTGTGAGCCAGAACAGAATGGTGTCACAAAAGTTCCAAATATTTCAGAGAAAGCTGGTTATCAAGTAGAACATTTAGGAGAAGTGAGTAAAAATGGGGGAGACTTTGGTTTTAACGATGAACCACATGAAATTTCTCATTGGGACTTTTCTAATGGTGATAACATGTGTTCTACTCATGGTTTAGCTGAAAATGTTCCAGAATTAAGAAGTAATGGCTTTTGTAATGGTACAGACGACAAAAGAGCTGCCCTAAATGCGTTTACTAAAACAAATCCTGAAAATGATGCTGAATATGACACTGAGGACACAGATAGCTCCACCCATTTAGCTGAAAACTGTCCAGAAATAGGAACATGTAATGGATATGTCAGTATAACAAACGGTACTTGTGCTTCAGATGATGTAACTGAGAATTTGTTAGAGCATGGGAAAGGGAACTGTCCTGTTGGTGACGTAGAGGGATCATCTGATAAAGAAAATGAGAAAGTTGTTGAACTACCTGGTCATATGTTAAGCGATAATGTCTCAAACACAAACACACCTGTAAATCTTGTTAACGAAGATTCTCAAGACAGCTGTCCATATTCCAGCAGACCCACAGAAGAAAATGCCTCCAGTCCAATGCCATTGCTTGACCGATTGAAATTGAAATTTAAGAAATCATCAGCGAGAAATGTCCTTCACTCATTTACAAATGGTCGTTAGGCTATTTCTTGAACCATTTCCTGATAGGAGTTGGTTGTATGACTGTCCAAAATAACAAAACATGAATTAACATTTTATTTGTGACACTATGTAGGAATCATTTTGACAAATGGAGTGATTGATCAATACAAGCAACTCCTATTTGTCACTGTCAGTGTGTAATCTTTTTCTTTTAATTCATATTTTGAAATTTGCTCATAATGATATAATTCTCATTTTTTCAACCCGACTTCAGACTATATAAGAGTAAAGCTGTATAAAAAGATTTTTAACCCTAAGAATGGTAATTTTTTAAAATAGATTTTTGTGTGGTCTGCTTTTCAAAATCTGCTTAATTTTCCTGATAAAAGATACTCAGAGTTGCAAACATTAAATCGCAGGAATTCATGCTCATGCAAACATCTTAGATCCAGGCCAGCCGCCAAGTAAATTAGCGGCTGGCCTTTGATCTAATCTGTGTGGTACTCTGAGTATCTTTCCTCATTAAAATGAAGCAGATATTAAAGGTTTTTGAAAGCAGACGACACAAAAATCTATCTTTAGAACATACCCAGAATCGAAAGAGTTAACTTTGTTCACTGACATATACCCCTCTCCGACACTAATTGAATAGTTGAGCACTCTGCCTTATGGACAGCTCTTATAATGCAGGTCTTTACCACCCTTTATCCATTTACCAAACGCCAAGTTTTCGACTGTCGAAAATTGAAAGAGTTTGCAGGTGACACTCCAAAATGTGAAGAAATTTGGAAATAATCTTCTAATAGGACAGAAAACATTGTGGGAAAAGGAGAAATTACTCATTAAGAGCAATTTATCTTTTTCCCACAATGTATTCCAGAGTTGTTCAAAACAAACTGATCAAATCTTATTGTTTGGCAATGGGTTATACTATTTGGAAAAGATATATGACCACTGGTTATCATTATTATCTCAAAGACCATGCATAAGGCAGTCGTCAAAAAAAAAATTGACTACTTTCTAATTTTGGGCTAAAGAATACAGTACTTTCTATCCTAAATTTGAAAGTTCTCATGAAGCATTTACCAACATGCTTAACCCTTTCCCAAACAACACATTTTCGACTGTCCCAAATTGAAAGAGTTTGCAGACGACATTTCAAAATGTGATGAAATTGGAAAATAATCTGATAGGGCAGAAAATATTGTGGGTAAAGGAAAAATTGCTCCTTACAAGCAATTTCTTCTTTTCCCACAATGCTTTATAAAGTCATCTGCAACAAAACGGTCAAATGTCGCTATTGTTTGGGAAAAGGTTAAGAGGCCTCCAATACCAAATTTTCATGATATTTTGTCATCAATGTCTGAAGCATTCAGTTATGGCTTAAGTGTAATGTCGTATATGATAAGATAAGAAATTTGTTTATTTAGGTGACTTGTCCATGTACAACATGCATAAATACATGAATATAATGCAAGGTGATTTTTATTAGGGTACAGAAGCATGTAAGAGAAATCAGTGTGGCTAAAAGAGAAATTGTTATTTACAAGGTTTCTTTCATCACAATTATTCTTACCCAGTATCACTATGAGCAATCTCTCCTTTTTGTAGCAGAGATTTCTTTATTACATGTATTGATGCTGATGCATGAAAGTGCATCATTATAAAGTTATTGATACATGCAACTAATAATATTACCTTGTGGTTTGTCGTTTTCAACTTTATTCATACGGTTTATATACTACTCATAATGTTTTTTGTATTTTTGTTAACTAAATTGTTTCTATACATAGATGTTGTTTGTAGCCTTTTTTGACAATGTTATTTTTTTATGTATGATATCAACAAACCACATATTTTCATAGGGTTTTCCTTCGTTTTTTGTCTGTTTCTATTCCTGTCTGCATTGAATGGTAACCTGGTGTGTAAGCGATGTTTCTGACATGTTTGTGCATTGCATTTCATCTAGAAACACAACATATTAATATTCATTTTAGGTTAACTCCTGTTATTGGTTAATATTAAGTTTCAATGACATTGCAAAGAAAGAATTACATGTACTTTCTACTTCTATCGGGTTTTCAAATATACAAGACCATTCCCTCTAACTTTTGTTGGATTTTAAGTGACCAGGGTATACATGTATATTCTTTTCCTTTTTTACAACCCATTCACATGTATGCACCTGCAAAAAAATAATTGAGGTTTTTTTGCCTTTTCCATGTTAAGTTTATTGCCTTTTCATGATTTTTGCTTTTGGTCTAAATTTGCTCATTGTCACAAAGTTTAATTTTTCTACTAAGTAATGTTTCATTGGATTTCTTTCTGACTTAAATTAATAGCTTTTTATAGTATTTAGTTTTCATTATGTTATGTGTTTCTATATAACTTCCATAAGGTTATGTGTTTCTATATCACTTTCATTATGTAATGTGTTTCTGTATCACTTTCATAATGCAATGTGTTTCTATATCACTTTCATTATGTAATGTGTTTCTGTATCACTTTCATAATGCAATGTGTTTCTATATCATTTTCATTATGTAATGTGTTTCTGTATCATTTTAATAATGTTATCTGTTTCTATTTTGTTTTCCGTTCATTAAGTGTTTTAATTGTATGATTTTCATGTATACCATGTTTACTACAATCATTTTCATATAAGGAGCAATTGCTAAGATGTCATTTCCATAAATAAGACACTGTTTCTGTATCATTTTCATAATTAAAATGTGTATCTGTATCATTTTCATGAATAAATGGTGTTTGTATAAGTTTCCAGCAAGAAACATTGTTTTTTTTTAAGAATGGCTTCTGTTTTGTTTGCCTTGTCTCCAAAATTAAAGCATTAGTAGAAGACAACTGCATATAGAAGACAACTGCATATAGAAGTCAACTGCATATAGAAGACAACTGCATATAGAAGACAACTGCATATAGAAGACAACTGCATATAGAAAACTGCATATAGAAGACAACTTCATATAGAAGGCAACTTCGTACTAGTATAGAAGACAACTGCATATAGAAGACAATTGCATATAGAAGACAACTGCATATAGAAAACAACTGCATATAGAAGACAACTTCATATAGAAGTCAACTTCATATGGAAGACAACTGCATATAGAAGACAACTGCATATAGAAGACAACTGCATAAAGAAGACAACTGCATATAGAAGACAACTTCATATAGAAGACAACTGCATATAGAAGACAACTTAATATAGAAAACAACTGCATATAGAAGACAGCTTCTTATAGAAGACAACTGCATATAGAAGACAACTTCATATAGAAGACAACTTCATATAGAAGACAACTTCATACTAGTATAGAAGACAACTGCATACTAGTAAAGAAGACAACTGCATATAGAAGACAACTGCATACTAGTAAAGAAGACAACTGCATATAGAAGACAACTGCATATAGAAGACAACTGCATACTAGTAAAGAAGACAACTGCATATTAGAATAATTCTCTGTTTTTCGTGACCACTCCACGGCTTAGTGCAATCCCTGTGAGGGATATGGATAGTAACGAGAGGCAGATTTCCGTCCGACTTACTTACAGAGTGCCGATGGTTCTACCCAGCTTGACCAGTCCTTATGTGCAGTTTGAGTATGGGATCGTCTCCATCATTAAGAGTGGGGCTTCGCAACGTAATTGAAATAATGCAGTCATGATGTAAAACCTATAAATAGATAAATGTTCATGATCAAATAGATTAGGTCATAACCTTTTTTATGACCCCGCTTCTCAACCGATAAGTTTGGCCCAAATGCTTTTATTAAAATGGAAATATTTCTTTCTGGGTTATGTCCCTTTACCAAACAATAACGACATTTGACCAGTTTCTTGCACACGACTGTTGAAAATAATGTGGGAAAAGGAGAAATTGCTCATAACGAGCAACTCCTCCGTTTCCCACAATGTTTTCTGCCTATCGGAAGATTATTTTTCAATTTCATCAAGTTTTGAAATGTCGTCTGCAAACTTTCAAATTGGGACAGTCGTTACGAGCAATTTCTCATTTTCCCACAATGTTTTCTAAAGTCATCTGTAAATGTTGTTATTCTTTGGGAAAGGGTTAACTAGCCATTATAGGCAGCTGGGTTTAGGGCCTACATCATTAAAAGTCAGGCATAACTGAAATAACGTTGATGCGATGTAAAACCCCAAATATAAATAATTTTCCTTGTGAGATTATGTGAAAGTATGTATGTCTTTAGGAAAAAATGATTGTTGGAACCAATTGCTCCTTTAGTCACAGTGGATATTTGAGGCTGTTGTCACAGTTGGACGAATGATCTCCATGACATGAGTTCTTAAACTGTCAATGACCTCAGACCATGTGTTCTTTCCAGAGTTAATATAGAAGCCCATTATCCAGTAAAAATAAATATCTTTGGAATGGATGTTATACGAAAGTGGTGGGATCATCAAAAGTGTTTGACGTTATGATTTAAACCAAGTCCATTATGATCTAATATTTTGATTTTATTGGGTTGGGAAAAGGGTGTGTGTGTGGTGATTGGCTTTAGAATTAAGACGATATCAATCAAAAACACTTTTTATTATATAAAAATCACTTTAAAAATCACATTTTACGGGTTATAACTGTTCGTTTTACAATCAACTCATCATGAATATTCATATACAGAGCGAAAAAATATGGCTTTATTTCCCATTTTTACTAGAAATATTAAAGACGTAATATGTATCACTCACTTGCGAGACGTATCACACTAACTTGCGAGAAAAAAAATTAAGGCATATATACAGATACGAAATTAATGGACCATGAATCTGTCTATGACACTAAAATTTCCATGTCGAGCAATCTAACTGATCGCACACCTATAATTCCATGAATGGGGCGTATTAATTCCCTTTGCTATCTTCACCATTGCTCTAGTAAACCCTATATTGTAGATACTCATTGAAATCTTCTCCAAGAGAAGATTTCAATGAGTACCCACACAATAGGATTTATCAGATCTTTTTATTTAACTGCGTGTAAAAGGCCATCACCTGTTACCGTCACCGAGGCATTTACTGCTTCTTTACATTGTTGCCAAAACCATACAAAATGAATTAAATTGTACAGCTCTATGTACTATTTAACTCTTTCAAACTAAAGCCATGTTACAGAAACATTTATTCTGGCCCATATGGGTTTAAATAATGAGCATAGTATATATTTTAAAGTAAATCATCAATGCATCTTTTCAAGTAATCAAAACTTCATACACACATTTTTTAACCAACTGATAATCTTTAATGTATCTTTTTGACCAATCAAAACTCCATAATGTATCTTTATCAAATTGAAACTGTTCGATGTATCTTTTTAACCAATCAAATCTACCAAATGTATTTTCTTGACCAATCAAAACTCCTTAATGTATCTTTATTGAATTGAAACTATTCAATGTATCTTTTTAACAAATCAAAACTACCAAATGTATCTCTTTAACAAATCAAACCACCAGGTCGATCCTTACATGTGTTCATAACCTGATACATGATTTCTGAGAAATGGCTTAATATTTGTATCATTTAATGATGCATTTGATAATGCAAGTTCATTCTATAATGTGATACAAACTATTTAAGAAAACTATTATATATTACATTATATCTAAGAAAGGCGCACTATTTGCAATGTATGATCATGCAAGTCCATCCTTTCATGAGACAACTTAATAAAAATAAAATAAAAAAATTGTTGCATGGCAAAAATGCTCGTCCATCTTTGATGCTTTTACTTAAAACAATATAGAAATATTTAACATTTGTATAACATAAGACTTATAATAATACAAGTCCATCCTTTCATTCAATAATGCATAGAAATATATTAAAGAAAGGCTCACCAATTACATTTTAAGACAATGCAAGTCCATCCTTCCTTTATATAAACAAATCACAAACTAGTTTTAAAGGCTCTCAATTTAAATACATCCTACCATTTGATTATTTAAACAAAATATTAAAGAAAGGCTCACCAATTACATTTTAAGATAATGCAAGTCCATCCCTCCTTTATATAAACAAATCGCAAAATAGTTTTAAAGGCTCTCAATTTAAATACATCCTGCCATTTGATTATTTAAACAAAATATTTAAGGAAGGTTCACCATTGCATTTTCGCAAGTCCATCCTTCCAGTGGATAAACAAAGGTAAAATAGTTTTTTTCAAAAGGCACTAAACCTCAGTGCATCCTGACATGCAATTAATAAAACAAAATACTTAATAAAGGCTCATTATTTGCAGTTTTGAAACATGCAAGTCCATTATTTATGCCATAATTTATACTATAAATTAATATACAAGTTCTAACAAAGGGCTTAAATTTTGCATTATATACTTTTCTTAGTCCATTCTTTAATGTGATGATGGAAACAAAATATTTGAGGCAGTTTCACCTTAAGCATAGTATATTCATGCAAGTCCATCCTTTCATAAGATAACTTTTTTGAATGCTTTGTTAGAAACGCTCACCATTTGCATGAAATAATACTACATTGGCATATTTAATTCAATCACTATAAACAAGACATCTCTGAAAGGTTCACCATTTGCATGCCCATGCAAGTCCACCCTTTCATGAGATAACTAAATAGAAAATTATGAAAAAGACTGCATTGCAAAATACATTATGCAACTCCATCTTTCATGATTTTTACTACATGTATATACAATATATTTAAGAAAGATTCAGCATTTGTTTTATATAACAATGAAGTCCGACTTTCAATTCAAGAACAAACATAAACTATTTAAGAAAGGATCACCAATTACATTTTATAACAATGCAAGTCAATCATCCCATGCAGTAAATAAACACACAATAGTGAAAATAAGTGTAACATTTTAACACAACATTTCCTGCAATTACTTAAACAAAATATAAAATATTGGAGAAAGACTCATTATTTGCATATCTGTGAAATAGTTTGTGAAAAGTGCAGCATTTGCATTTTCCAACCATGCCAGTCTATCATTCCATTTGATAGCTAGGTTCAAAACATATATTTAAGAAAGGATCAGCATTAATATAATTTAGGATATTCCTATCAGTGAAATACTGGTATTTCTCAGTGTGTCATTTTCAATTGTGTCACAGTGAATATCGTCACTAGTGATGATCTCAAAAAGTCCTGTCATCACTAGTGACGATATCAGTTTTTACGGTACTACTTTTTTTTAACCATTCCTTTGCTTGAAAGTCATGGCCGTGCTTTAGCACAGAAAGTGTGTAAACCCGAATATATTTATACGCGTGAATTACGTCATAGGCGAGGCTGAATGCTTAGCCCCTCCCATTTTATATTCCATTTGGCAATAATGGAAATAATTTGGCAAATAAATTTTATATAGTGGAATAAATCAAATAGAATAATCAACTCCATTTGATTGATATCAAAAATATGTCACTTGAATGGGTTGAATCACTTAAAAAAACTTGTTCTTTAAACTCTTTTTTTCAACCTGATCACAACCCATTCTCGTGACATATTTATGATATCAATCAAAGAAGTTGATTATCCTCTATCTAATAATTCCTGTTTATCCTATCATAATATAACTTATCAAAAGCTACCTATGAAAGGCTCACCATTTGCATACTACCTGTAACTATGCAAGTCCATCCTTCCATACAATAACTATATAGGAATATTGAAAAAAATGTTCATTTGCAAAATTTAATCTGCAAGTCAATCAAATGCCAAAAAAAAGACACTCATTTACGAGTTCCTATCAAATATACAAAATTTAATAAAGCTTACGACAGTGTATTTACATGTTATAATCAAATATACAATATAAATTGTTATGATCAAACACACAATATGTACTAAAAACTAATATTTACATGTTAAAATCAAATATACAATATGCACTAAAAACTTAACTATCAACATATCATATCAAATATAAAATTTATCATCAAAGCTGTATTTTTACATGTTTTAATCAAATATACAATATTTACTATTAAAATTTATATTTACATTTTATACTCCTATTCACCACAATTCTTGATATGATGACAAAAGATGTTCCAGAAACGTTAAGTAGTTTCATGATCATGTTTTAAGTATGCAACTTAATACATTGTGCTTCAATGACATATTAGTATACTACATTTCTAATGGAGGTGCACATTTTCCATAACATATTTCAAATCAATTCTTTCAATTTACAAAAAATACAAACTATATATCAAAAGGCTTACTATCTGCACACTTTTAGAATGCACATCCATCCTTTCCTCATGTAATTCAATACATATCTAATACATTAAAGGAATGCTAATCATTTGCCAGTCTCCTATGCAGAGTTACTGTTCGTACCTCACAGGATGCGTAGCGAAATATGGAAGCGTAGCGAAAACAAATTTACTCGGGTAGAGATTAATTATTTGCATGTCTTAACTCTTGCAAATCAACCATTTCATGATACATTTAAAATATAAGTTTCTTTAGAAAACACAAATATTTACATGTTAATATAAAAGTTTAAGACTCACAATTTGCAATTTATGATTATGCAAGACAGTCTCTCATATGTTAACTAAACAAGATATTCATTTATACAACATCTAAGTATTTGTCAGGTTAGAAGTGTTCACAATTTCAAGTTTTTTCGACTGAGAACTATTTAAGTGTATTCTTTCCCGTCTTGAGCAAAATGCAATAAGCAAAGCAACAAACACATCATGCACATGACATAGATCATTCATAGTTTCATGCAAAAAACGATATATTAAAGTGCTTCTTTCAGGTGGAATCAAAAGTCTAACAACTTAATGTTTCAATTCTAAATACAAATAAATTGAATAATGTATTTGTGATAAAAGTTTTTAACCATGCCACAGAGAAATTGAAGTAGACCGGGTTAAGTTTTCCTTAATTAACAAACTCTCAGGATAGAACTTGTGATTGGTCTATATTGAAAGCCAATAATTTGTTTGTTTGCTGCAGATTTGTCAGTGTTTCTTTCGGTGAATTAGAAGTAGACTAAGAAAATAAAACTGGCATATCCAAAAATCACTTTAACATACATTTACTCTTCGTAACATTTGCTCAAAATTTGTGTACAGACTAAAAGTCAATGGAAGGGTATGAATAAAATAATCCTACATAGATAGACACAACAAATATCAACATAGCTAACTGTTTATATATATGACCAGTAAACTATATGTTTATTCAATTAACAAACTAGAACCACCAATGATTTCCTTTGCAATACTCATTGCAGTCTCTGCATGATCCTTTGTAAATATTTCTGCCGGTATCTGGGGCCGGTCCACAGCATTAGGATATCGCATGCGTGTGTGCTGTCCCAAATGGTTCTCCATTCGCTGGGCCTTTTTGGAAAAAGAACAAACAAATTAAATGTATTTCTAAACATAGCATGGGAAAATAGAAAGAAATCAAGGTGTTGGCAAAATTTTGTTTTATTGGTTTATACAGGTCGAACACCTTGTCAAATGACTTTTATTTACAGTATGGAGAAATGTAAAAGCACCGTAGTTATTCTACCAGTACTAGTAGTTAGGTTAGAAAAAGTACCTTAGCCTTAGCCTTGCTAAATGATACACTTGCCACAAAGTGATACTGTTATCGCTGGTTTGTTTCTAATGCTCAACGATTAGCAGTATTCAAACATAATCTTGGGCACGGAATTGCTATCTCAACATGATTAATGTGTTTATCCTATGAAGAGAAAATTTGAAAGTCAAAATAAATGGTCATTGAAACAATACAGTTTTTACACTTATTTTTCAATTTTATTACATTTTTAAATGTAGTCTCCAAACTCTTTCGATTTGGGACAGTAAAAAAAAATGGCTTTTGGCAAAGGGTTATTAGGTCGGCAATAAAATTAAACGTTTAGGACATCTATTGCGATAAATCAATTGGGATAAACTTTAAATTCACAAACACGTTTTTGAAACTTGTATTTAAACCCTTTTCTAACTTTCTGTTGGAGTTAGCCACTTTCGATTGTTTTTGAAGCTGATCTTTTATAAAAAATTAAAATGCATAGTAAACAAAATTTAAAGCTATTTTTTCTTTTGCTTGTTTAGAGCTATTTCTCCTTTTCCCACCATGTTTCCCAGAGTTGTCTGCAACAAACTGGTCAAATTATAATAAGTCAAACTTACGAGGTTCACTAGGGAAGGTGCAAGAAGCGTCGCCGGCTGTGTTAAACTATGGTGGGATAATGATACACCATTGGCGTTTTTCGCATAACATGCAGCTTTGAGTGCTTTCTCCGAAGCCTATAATTTGGGAAAGATGAAAAACAAAAGGTTCATTGTCAATAATACATGCAAGAAAATGTGTTTTTCTCATGTGAGATACACACATGCAGACGTTTGGACATCTTCATTCATATCACTAGTAGCAAAAAGAAACAATGAATTATCACAAGCTCCTTTGCAGAGAGGAAATGCCGAGTTATTGTTCAATATTCACCGTTAAGTGTGGGACCTGATTTATTGGGGAAGAGATTCAGATTATCAGACATATATGTATAAGAAATGAAACATTAAATGCTCCGAGTACAGTTTACTGTGTTTTACTGTGATCTAAATACGCCTATTTGTAAAAGGGCGAACTTTCGTCTTATTGAATAGAGGAATGTATGTGCTGTTTTAGAGAAGACTTATTCGTAGGACTAAAAAACAAAACAAAAAAAACCTACTATTTATTAAAACTTGACATTTGGGGAGCTGTTTTAAGGATTTTGCTATTCAGGACAATTAACCCTTTCCCAAACAACAAATTTTCGATTGTCCCAAATTGAAAGAGTTAGCAGACGCATTTCAAAATGTGATAAAATTAGAAAATTATCTTCTGATAGGGCAGAAAACATTGTGGGAAAAGGAAAAAATGCTCGTTACAAGCAATTTCTCCTTTTTCCACAATGTTTTCTAAAGTCGTCTGCAACAAAGTGGTCAAATATCGTTATTGTTTGGGAAAGGGTTAAAGACAATCATGTATGAATATTAATCTAGACATACATTATGGTAACCAAGTTTCATAATTACCTGATGGCACATGTAGCATATCCAATTAAAGGATACTTTGTCCTCACTTTCTCCGAGATATGCAGACGCTGCCTGAAAATCCTTTTTGGCTTGTTTCATCCACCTTCGTGCTTCATTTAAGTCTTTAACCTCATTTTTAAAGGCATCCCTATGTCTGTAATTACCCGAGCTGTTGTTCATGTTGTAGTCATCTAAGTTGTCATAATATGCACGAGACCATGCCTTTGCACGTCGATTCAGATTACCATACATAGAGCTGTAGTTGGAGCGTGAAAAGTCAGGGTGTTGACCATCAGTCTCATCTTCATCACCCAAACTACCCGTTTCCTCTAACCTAAGCACTGATAGCTTTATGTAATTAAATAATCGGGATGCATATTCTTCTGAACCGCGATTTCGATCCGGATGCCAATGGAAGAGGAGACGGCGGATAACTCTTTTCCTATCTACCTCAGGTAAAGCCCATGCATCCAAAAGTTGTTCTCGTATCCTTCTACAGTTCTCATCAAATGGTAAAAATGATTGTGGCGTCGCACGTGTGTATAGCGTTGTCTCATTGGAAGACCGCTTAGGTCGCACAAACCTGAAAAGTCTATGCCCAGGAACTTCAACTGCCTCAGTGTCGCCTGCATCTACAAGATACCTCATTTTAACAAGAGAAATATTATCTTTATCTTGGTCATTTTTTTCTTTGTGTATCTCCTTTTTAATGTGAACATATATAAAGATGGGAGTAACTTCCATTCCATCGTTGCCATCAGTATCTATCCCTTCATCCTCAAGTTCCATTGCGATACTCGAAAATTCTTCTTTGTCAAAACTATCCAAGGACTGCTCTAAGAATGGATGAAACTTCTCTTCTACGTATGTCCCAGGCCGCGGGAATACTGAAAACCCATTCAAATTGATGTCACAATCTAATTGTGGATAAAACAAAGAATCCAGCTTTGTTGAAATCTTATCGGGGTTGTCATCCAACATTCGCAGTATGTCGGTAATTGTCATCATGGATTCGGTTGGTAAACCTATATATTCCCTTATGACTTCCGAAAGTCCACAAGGATTACAAACTAACGCCATGAAGTCATCTCTTTCTGCTTGAAGGTTGAAATAAACATTCACAAGATTATCTTTCTTTTCACAGAAACACACCTTTTGTCTATTTGAGCCCATCACAATGTTGCCTTGATACAACAGATGAGTATTCAATTCCTCAACCTCAAAGACGTTAATCTTTAGTATTGCTTCTTTAATTGAATTCACATCTTTGTCAAGATCAAACATGTCTGCTTTATGGAATTTAACCATTCGACAAACGCCCCTTACAAACTCCTCCGAATGAATAAACAAGCAAATTTTCGAGGCTAAAGGGCTATTGTATAAGATAACTAAGTTTAGATCAAACGCTTCTTCTACGATCTGTGTTAATGCTTTTGGACAGATTTCTTTTGGAAGAGAGCTAAGGAAATAATTAGGATCTATGTCCATAAGTTCTAGTTCCCGAAAGCCGATGAAATAATTTATTGTGTTGACCTGAGTCATTCGTTCTTTAAATGTAGGGTTGTCCACAACAACCAACTCCGTTGATTTACACATTACTTTATGAAGATTCGGCAGATGTAACTTGTGCTCTAGGAATTCTTTTTCAGTTGCAATAGTTGTCAATAAGTTGTATAATAATTTGATTGTTTTCCCCACTGTATGTAGTTCAGTATAACTCAATTCTTCATTTCCCGCCTCTACCGCTATTGAGCTAAGTATGTTCATGTAGTGATAGCATTCAACCTTCTCTGATGTACCTAGTGCCTGAAACAGTTCGAAAAACGGTCCATATTCGACTGGTGCTTTGAACAAATATGGTTCGACAGCCTCGTCAGTTGCTAGGTCAATAACAATATCATTTACCTTGACCATCTTGCTTTTGGAGGGTAAATGTATAATAGGAAAGGCAATCAATATTTTCTTTGTTGCATGATCTGTTGAGTTCTTATCCAGATATAAATACCACATGTTCATTAGGTGTTTCATATCATCTGGGTTTTTAATTATGTTCATCTTCATCTCAGTTGATACGTTTTGGCAATGTTTTAAAACATCAAGAAGTGGAGGGTTCGTATGAATTCCAAGAACCTCATGGTAACTGCTTTCAATAGAAAAGGGAAGTATGTGGAGAGTGGACCAACATAACTCCTCATTCTTAGCCTCAACAGAGTTATGCATGCAAACTAAATCGAGACCATCATCCTTTTGACGAAACAATTGTCTGTAAATAGCTTTCAATTCGATCGGCAAAATGAAACGGATTTTTGCAAGTCCTTTTAACGTTTCGGTCTTCCATTGACTCAATTTCGCAGTGAGACATTCCACAAGGGTTTCTGACCTCTGTTTTACCAATCCATCAGTTGAACCTCGAGTTTCAATTCGCCTTGCGAATTTAAGAAGAAGATCGTCTGTGAGGTCAAAGTGTGTTCCTAGAGCTTTAAGCAGATCTTTCCAGGCATAATGCTCGAAACTCTGAGGTAAAAAGTCGTGTTCATCACACAGTTTTTGAAAATCAGCATTCGAATGGTCAAACAGTTCGGAACAGCATTTATGACCATATTGTGTTTCAATAAAAGCCAGATTCCTTAGCAGACTTATCATTTTCTTTTGATGATCATCCAGTTTATTTCCATATCCAAGCCAATAATCTCTTAAATATTCTATATGCGTTAACCAGGATTTCCTTGGCATATAAGATATTTGTGGTAATATATAGTTAGCGTAAAGGCTGCTAACAGTCATATCTGAGAGACTCAAAAATGTATAAAGGTCATGTAACCTCCTGTTTTCCTTTAAGAAAGTAACACCGATTCGATTTGACAAATTGTCAACACCAGCCACGGGCATCATTGGGGGAATAACAAAAATGTATTGAGAAGACTCTAAAGAGACAGTGGAGTTGTTAAGTGTCACGAAAAATGGTAAGCTCATCAGTTTTTCTTTCAAAAAAGGATATGATTTAAAAGATGCATTATCAAGATTGTTAGAGAAATGTTTCAGTATGCATATAGCATCTTCTTTGCTAAATGGTGGTGGATGGGCTAAACTTGTTTGAAAAAGTACAAACTCAAGCAGTCTTTCAGGCTTGCTTACTGAAATGCCAAGAGATTTAACCTTTGAGAATGTTATATCCAGTTCTCTTGTTAAACTGTTGGAGCTAGATGGCTCTTTTAAAAATACATTTCTATCTAGTTTCAAAGGCTTAAATATGGCGACAGATTTCTGTAAGTCCTGTTTTTCAATAAAGGATAACTCATCAACGATCATGAATGCATGACTTATCTTTACCAAAATAGCTCTTTCCTCCATAACAGCTGGTATGAAAGCCCAATCAGAGAAATGTTTAACATTTTCAATGAAAGAAGGACCCTCTTTTGAATCAATTGATATAGAACAAATAAATTTCCAAAAAGATGAAATCCATTTCACTGAAGGAAAGTTCTCCGAACTTTTCTCCCATAACACCATTGCTTCTGATTGGTTAAGGTGCAGTTTATATATGTTAGGGATTAGATGAATAAACAATTCTTTTGTGAAATCTTTGATATAACCCTCTTTTTTAAGAGTATCTGTGGGATAAACACCCAGCATGTCACAATGGATAAAACTATCTCCAGAATTAGGAAACATCCAACCAAACTCCGAGAAGCAAATTGGGTCCTCTTTAGTAAAAGTACCCAGAACGTTTGAAGCCTTTAAACGAATTGGAAGTTGTGGTAAATACTGTGAGAGTGAGGTAGATTCTTTTATGAAGCTAACTAGCAATCTAAGATTACTCACAGATCCAATCAAAGTTGATTTGATATTTGATTCAAGGAGACTTAACCTGCATTGACCATTGCCCTCAACACCGCATGTTGATATAAACCTAACAACAGCGTCTGGACTTGTGCAAGCTGGAGTTCCTGCTTTACAATCAATAATCACCCTTTCCACATTGATAGGTGTGTGGATTATTTTCATCCCAATGTTCTTTAAAACAGATGCAAGCGCCCACATGTTTTCAGATCGGCTGTCAGTCGGCCAGTACTGAAACATATTTGCACTTCCAAATGTATTGAAAATACCACAGGAATAATCTGCTTCAAGCCCAAGAGGTACCCAGTCCCATTGAAACTTTTCCTTATTTGCTTGCGAAGAAGGCTGGTTACCAATGTAGGATTCGTTTCTTTTCTTGATTGTTGGAAAAAGACATTGTTTCCTTTTTATCATGCTTTCATACAGAGATGATGTCAGAAATTTACAGAACATATCATTACTAGGTTCCGTAAGTGGAAATATTGAATGATATAATTCAGAGATCTGATTAACTAACCGCCAATTGTTTGCAGTGGTCAATTTGTCTGACACAAAATCTCTCCAGATAGTCATACATTGGATGTAGGCCGGAACAACTACATTCTTCAACAGACATTGATTCCAATCTTTTTTAAAGCCATCTTTGCACATCACCCGTCTTGCATTATCCAATGCGAAATGACCATTCACATGCACTGGTAAATATGTATCACCAGGAATAGGAAGAAAACAAAACAACTTTGACTTTTTACGTCTCTTTATATCAAGATGGTTTTGCTCTTTTAAAGTCTCATGATGACTGACATGTGGATGACCTTTGAAGGCTATGGCTGGGACACTCTGCTTTGGAAAATGTTCAGTCATCCTATAAGCTACACCACCAAGAGGCAAACAGCCCAAATCATCATTTTGAAACGCTTGTACAATAGTGTCCGATATGTCCTGTTGGTCCCAAAATCCAAACCTTTGCACAACTAAGAATGGTTCATTCATTCCCCTTGTGTCAACAAGTGTCATCTTATAGCTTACTTCCAGTGGCTCAATTGTCAACATGCTTGATCTATCATTTTTAAAATCTTTGCAAATTTTCTCTACTTCTTGGAAAAAATGAGCACGCTTCTCTTTGTTGGCCTCGTCTATCACTGACTTGACAGAATATTCCTCCATAAACTTACCGGAAGACAAATTTGAAATTTTAATGCATTCCACGTTTTTGACAAACAGCAATGATTCCAACATATCCTTAGACATTTCATCCAAAATTTTGGAAATTGTAGTATCGGAATGAAGGTGTTGACTTATTTCTGATTGTGATGCCCTTAACGGAAATCGGAATAATGTTCCTTTATTTTCTTCAAACAGACTATCACCTGATGTAAATCCAGCTAAGATGTCAGGAAAGTTTGCCTGAACCTCTTTGACTTTACACTTAAGTCCAGGTTCTTCCCTTTTAACGCCCGGAAGATGATTACAAGTTGGATCAAATATGATAAGTAACCCTTCATCGGGCAATCCCGGACCTCTAGACAAAAAAGATGGTGTATCTGTCAAATGATACACAGAATTGAATCCGACGCCATACTGGCCAGTTTTGGTTGGGTCCCGGCGTTTACTTCCCTCTCCTAAGTCATGAATACCACGTAGATCTTGCTCTGTAAAGTAGCTGTCATTAAAAACACACAGTGAAGGACCCTGGAAACTCGCACATTTTTCATCAAATATTCGCTCTTTGGAATGGCATCTGAAGTCCTTAATGAAATGTATTTGTGTTGCATGTGCATCATCTGCGTTCTGTAGCAATTCCTTCATTATGCTTGAATCACAAGGATATGAATCAAGGATATTATTTAAGCGCGTAACAAGTCTTTCATTCTGGCCAAATGGTTCGCCAAACCATGCTGTAATCTCTTCAAAACATTTTCTCTGCTTATGTTTGGCACCCAAGGTTTCTGCGATTGCGGGAGGAATTGATTGATGTACAACATGCATTAAAACATCGCTTTCGAAATCATCGTTTGCAATGACAAGATCATGCATAGGATACAGGTGATCATGTATATCTGGAGCAACTATGTTTTCGTCGTCCTCAAGAACCTTGTCATCCCAACATTTGCAAAGGTTTTCTAGCAATTTCACAATCACATCAATTTCAGCACAGGGTTTGTTAATCCAGAGTGCTTTCTTTTCTTTCAGAACTTCAATTATATCAGATGCTGTGAATCTTGCTTTCACACCAAGCTCTTCAAAAAGCTCTTTTTTTGTTATTGCATCAGTCACAGGAAGTTTAACTAAATGCGGTGGACATTCTTGATTTATATCAAAAGCAACATTATGGGGAACGTACAGCTTTTTACCAACTAGAATAATCGGGATGTCTTTCAGTTTTTGCAACTCAATGACAACTGTCTGACGAATTTCATCTTGAGAACTCTTTATCATCGACTGCAGCATACCGTTTACAAAGCCAATTATAGACTGAAGTTGTTCATATTGTTTGTCAACATTGATATATTCATGGGACAAAACAGTCATGTGTTTAATGATAACATTAATGGGTATTGACGACTGAACCCCAAGAATCTCAAACACTGTATCATGAATTGTAAACCTTTCTCCCTTTAAAATGGTTTCATCTACAACGCTTATTACAGTTGCACCAGCTTTGTGCAATTCTTTACTAAACAAAGACCTTGTCATGCCCAATGACAATTTACATGGACCTTCTTTGGAGTGATCCTTGCAGCAGGTAGTACGAGAGAAAAGTTTTACTTCTTCGTCATTTTGGTCATTAGCAACGTCTCCTTTCCATGAAAAGCACCATCCATAAGGTCTCTGCAAAACAGGTAGAATGTACATATTTGCCACTGCTTCTTTCACAACCTTGCTTTCCTTCAACGAAGTCCTTACTTTATACTCGTTTAAATAGTGCAAAAGTAACTGGCATCGACGGAGAGCACACCTGGTACACTTGTGTAACGCTAGCAACTCAATCGTGGAAAATCGTTCAATAAGAACTGGAACAGGAAGCACGTCCTTTATCATTCCAAGTTTAAGCAAGTATTTGCTAACATCCATTTTTTGAAGATTTTCATGCAAAAATACCTCATCATCAACTGTGAACAATTGCGACAATTTTCCATCGATGTCAATTACTTCACATGGTTTCTTTAAGGTACCATTGGGTTGGACTGGAATACAGCTGCAGTCTTCTATTCTTTTCTTTATGTCCTCATTGCTTGATCTCAGTGCATAAACTAGTATAGCATTTCTTTCCTCAACTCGTCCATTCCAGTAGTTGTGGTTAATGTGCTTGAGAAACAGTTCAAGAAATTCTGTTTCCTCAATAGAAGGAAAGGATATACCGGGGACCTGTTCCAAACCCATTTCGATATGCTGAGGTAGGTCTACAAGAGTTTTGCCCCGGTGCTCACCTATGTCTGACAGCATATTGAATCCGATCTGACCAATATCTTGATTATCTCTTAAATTCCTAGATAAAAATGTTATTTCAGAAAATGAGACAAACTTGCCTTCACCATAAAAGACCCTTCTGTTTTCACTTAAAGCACGTTTGTAAAAATTGTTTCTAAACGGGTTTACTTCCATTGAACAATCGGATGGCCACAGATCAAAATATGCCCCGTCAAATTTCTCACATGAAAAGAGTTCCAACAATGAGAAAAAAGCGTTCACACTTGCATCCTTCAGCAAGGACTCGTTCCATTTGTTTTGTCTACTGTCCTTGTCATCGTCTGTTAGTGTTATGAGCCTTCGTCGATCAGAAGTAACATCAAATGATCCATTGATTTGAACTTTTAAATGTGTTTTTATGGGTAGAGGCAGGAAGCAAAACATATGGCCAGTTTTGTAGAATAATGAACTTAGTTCATTTTCCCTTAACGGTCTTTTGAAACCGTCGTCACATTGGACAGCCACGGCTGAAATAGGTATTGCCCTCTTTCCCTTTATCTTCTTTGACAGGTCCAGGCTCTCATACTTACCAGTTTCCCATGCCACAACCCATGGAGATGAAACAGTATCTTCCTGTATATCAAGTTTAGGAAAGAAAGATTGACATTCTGGCGTCAACTGAGCACTAACTATGAAGCGTTCATATTCTCTGAAGTGTTGTTTTGCACCAAGGCTTGTTGTAACTCTCTGTAAAACAGTACTATGGGATGCGATTGAAGAATCGCCATTACTGGTCTTTGTTGCTTTGAATAGGAGAACCTTTTCCGAAACTGATTTGGCTCCTTTGGGAATGTGATACAACTCTAAATGCTTCACATGCTGAGTAAACAATAACATGTTTCCAGCGTTTTCAACGAATTTTGAAAGCAATTCGAGTACTTCATTACTACTGTAGCAGACATTGCATATGGTACTGGTCCTGGCTTGGGCACTCGTTCGCAGAGGTAAACGAAATAGTGTGCCAGGAAATCCAGATTCTTGTAACTTATTTACATCGCAATCAAACATATCTTGGAATGGTTTGAATTGTTCTGGATATAATCTAAGGAGTTTCCTGTTTTCAACTCTTCTAAAGTCTATCTTAATTCCAGGACTGTTATCCTCAAGTGCTTCAGTCAGATACGTCTTCTGGGGATCAAACATGACTACATTGTTCTTGCTTATGAAACTGGGTACATCAGTAAGGTTATAAACTGCACAAAAACCAAGACCAAAACGGCCAATCTTGTTTGCATCCATTTCTTTCGTGGCCCCATTTAGTTTTCTTATGTTGTTAAAGTCGGAGTCTGTGAAAGTTGCATCATTGTATACAACAATAGATGGGCCCTGGCAATGAGCCATTTCTTTGCTAAGTAACAATGTCTCAGATTCATCATGTTGTCGTTCGTCATAAAGGAACTTTACTGTTGTTGCACCTGCATCGTCGGCATTTTGTATCAGTTCTTTAGGCACCGATAGACCATCTACGTAACTTTCAGAGATCAATTTCTGTATTCTGTCTGTTAGCTTTTCACTCTGCCCAAATCCTTCTATACCCATACTCTCTGTTCCGGAAAGAATCTGTATATTCAGCGGTTTTGCACCGAGCGCCTTGGCAACATCTATGGGAATAATTTCGCTTACAAATACTATAGAAGTGTCGCCTTCTTCATGCTCATATCTTGATGCATTTTTGTCAAATGTACATTCGGAAGCTCTGCGAAACTGTAGCTGATTAAAGGTGGTGTTGGTTTGAACTGGTAACAAAACATCCTTACCCGTTATCTCCGCCCTTTTCTCTGCAAGCTTGCTGACAATCTTTAGTACTAATTCACAATCTTTCTCATACTGTTCAGATGTTTGCACCTGCATATGCTTTGCCTGTATCTTATCTAAAACACGAATTAGGACAAAAGCAGACTGCTCCAAATGACAGCCGACTGTTTTGAATAATGTCTCGTACCTTGAGAACTCGGGAGGGATGCTGTATGCATATGGGATAAGACTTTGCAGGTCAGAAGCCTTCAGTGTTATAACTATATCTCCCGGTTCTTCGAAACTGTCGCCAGTCCAAATCAAAGCATTTGTCTTGAGTTTATCCAAATTTGTTGCCATAATATTGGTTGACAAAACCTCGTAAATTTGATTCACAAGTGGCAAAACACTTGACCTCTCCTGCATTTTGTAATGCTGCTTCAGATATGTTAGTTGATCAATCACTTTCTCAAGAGGAGGAACACAATTCCAACCAAAAGCTGTGTGCAAATGTTCAAATGCCGATTCCACTAGCGGCATTGTTGATCCCGCCAAACACTCATTTTTATAGTCTTTAATTCTGGCTTCTAATGGTGTGCAGAACGATTTGGAGTATAATTTCGGATACCATGGCAAAGATGGTGGATAATGACTTGGTACATCTAGTGCACATTGGATACATTTAAGCTGACTTAACTTTGACTTGAGTGTGTTGCCTCGAACCTGCTGCTGTAGCATAAAAGTTTTGGTGTTCAATACAGTAAATATGGCTTTTGATTTGGTAACACACAAAGTGTGTTTACTTTTATCATGACTAAATGAACTAACCATATCAGCAGATTCTGCTATGTCATTTGGCGTAATCATATCCCTTTCCTTGAGGCCTAGTCCTTTCATTGCATACTTTGTTCGGTCATTCATCCCTCTTAGAATTAGAGGGAATTTATCGTTTTGGCCATCAAACAAATTCCAAACAAGCGTATCATCTGGATTAAACAGGTCTTTTGGTCTCAGTTTTCTTGTGTCTGTAGTCACAAATGGTATTTCACTTGCTAGTTCAACAAGAATGTGTTTATGTTCGAATTCTCCAAAGTTTTCAAAGAAATACAGCATAAACTGTTCAATCTCTTCCTTTCTGTAATGCCTCCCGTTTTTCATTTCAATTAATATCATCTTAACCAAAGAGATTCGGTCTTCTTCTTTTGCTTCAAGATTTCTAAGTAAGCTATAAGTACTCTCTTTTGTTCCAATGACAAAAGCTCTTGGAAGTCTTACGGGGATATCGCAGGCTGCGAAAAATTCTGGACTGTTGTCAAGAGATGTGTATCTTTCATATATATCTGCATCAAACGGTTTGGAACCAAAGCGGAAAATAGAGAGTGATTTGAGTAGTTTAATGGCATTGAGGTATAAACTGTAGGTGCTCATGAACTCAACAAACTTATCTACATGGAGTTTGGATACCTCTTGATTGAACCTATCAACAAGGTTTTTTCGACCAGGCATGCTCCAAACCTTTCCTAAAAGATCATTCATGGAATCCGTCTGTGGTAAATGCACAGTGGTGAAGCGGCTCATGTTGACTTCAGTAAGCCATGTAGGCAAGTAGGGTAAGATGGTAACACCAAGCTTCCTGAAACAATCGCATACATCTTCAGGGATCTCATCTCCCTTTAAAAACAGACTCGACATTGGATGCAACTGGATCTTCCAACCTTTCCCCATCTCCGGAATAATCGGTATATCTGTCCTGTTGTCAATGTTGGCAGGATTACTAATGATGTAAAACCATACCTTTTGTAGCCAATTAAGGTGTGCTTGATTTGTAATTGTATAGGAAGTACCAACTTTGAGCTGCAGTGCCTCGCGTAAGAGATCTCCGAGGGAATGCTTGTTCAACGATTTCAGCTGATATGTATCTGGAAATATATAAACCAATAGAACCTTCATTTCATATTCCATATGTTAAGGAATAAACATGAATATACATGAATATGCAACAGAAAAACTCTAACGAAAAAAATCGAATGAAATGAAGAAAATTGTTTACAAGGTGGTTCTCTTGACAAATAAAGGCTGTTTATTTTTTTAACTTTCGAAATGTTATAATAATAAAGCCTCTTTTGAGTTTTCCTGTTATTTAGTCAGAGTGAGGACTCAGTTTCATTTCAAGTATTAATCATAAGTAGTATCTTAGTGACATCTCATCAAAATGTTTGCTGTTTAATGATGTGTCAAAATTTTACAGTTATGTCTACGCTTTCCTCTATCCACTAGTACCAGGATAGGGCTCTAAAGTGACTTGCCAAAGGACACTCCCACAAACCGAGTTCTGAGTCGGTCACCATAAACCACTTGGCCACGCAGGACCCCTCATTAAAAATCGTATAGAAGAAAAAACTTAGCATGTATTTTTTTTATTTTATTTGTATATGTTAAACAGCACATCAACATTACTCCAGTTTTGTTGCGATAAATGACTTTTAATGATAGAGGAAGACCCCATAAACTGGGTCGATCCATCGGCATTGTATTAATAGTACATGGCCATCTAAAGTTTAACTT